>LR751808.1:40086-85219 GCA_902729485.2 Mus minutoides
CTCTCCTCTCCTCTCCTCTCCTCTCCTCTCCTCTCCTCTCCTCTCTCCCTCTTACTCTCTTTCTCTCTAGCCTTCCCTCCCCCTCTCTCTTCTCTCTTTCCCCCTGACTTTCTACAATAAAGCTCTAAATCCATAGAATGTCTCTGCTCATCAAGGCCCAGGCTTTCTTCTAATGAGCCATTTCTAATCTCCCATTAGAAGGCCTTCCTGTGCTCCAGTCAAGGTCCACTACACTCACTCTTGTCAGTATTGGGAAACTTTCTTCCCTCATCCCTCTCTCCTATAACCCTGCTGGCTTTAGCAAAGTAGCTCTGGGGTTCCCAGGTAGGGGTGCCCCTTTGCCACCCCCTGAAGAGTGGGTCAGAGGTTTGATTGTCCACCCAGGAATGAGTGGAAAGTATATGGGCAGCTCTCCCATGCCTGACAGACCAGAGAATAGGTAAAACTCTGACAGGGTGTGGGTCTTCCCCCTCCCCCACTTCCCCAGGGCCCCTTATTGGTTCCTAACAATATATTTCAACTAACATAGATAAAATGAATCATTACTAGTGATGTGTTTTAGCTATTATGGCTCACTATAAAAATAAACTTATCTTTAAAAAGTAGAAATAACTGCTCAGCTTCTTTGTTTTTGGAGATTATAATACAATGAAATATTTCTTCCTTCCAAATACCTCTCATTGCTGTCTTTCAAATTCATGCTCTTGTTTTATTTATTTCTTTTTTAGATATTTTCTTTATTTACATTTCAAATGCTATCCCGAAAGTTCCCTATACCTTCCCCTCTGCCCTGCTCCCCTACCCACCCACTTCTACTTCTTGGCCCTGACATTCCCCTGTACTGGGTCATATAAAGTTTGCAATACCAATGGGCCTCTCTTCCCAGTGATGGCTGACTAGGCCATCTTCTGCTACATATGCAGCTTGAGACACAAGCTCTGGGGGTACTGGTTAGTTCATATTGTTGTTCTACCTAAAGGGTTTCAGAGCCCTTCAGCTCCTTGGGTGCTTTCTCTAGCTTCTCTATTGGGGGCCCTGTGTTCCATCTTACAGATGACTGTAAGCATAGACTTCTGTATTTGCCAGGCACTGGCATAGCCTCATACGAGACAGCTATAACAGGGACCCTTCAGCAAAATCTTGCTGACATATGCAATAGTGTCTGGGTTGGTGGCTGATTATGGGATGGATCCCCGGGTAGGGTAGTCCCTGGATAGTCCATCCTTTTGTCTTAGCTCCAAATTTTGTCTCTATAATGTCTTTCATGAGTATTTTGTTCCCTATTCTAAGAAGGAATGAAGTACCACACGTTGGTCTTCCCTATTCTTGATTTTCTTGTGTTTTGCAACTTGTATCTAGGGTATTCTAAGTTTCTGGGCTAATATCCACTTACCAGTGAGTGCATATCTAATGATTTCTTTTCTGATTGGGTTACCTCACTAAGGATGATATCCTCGAGATACATCCATTTGTCTAAGAATTTCATAAATTCATTGTTTTTAATAGCTGAGTAGTAGTCCATTGTGTAAATGTACCACATTTTTTCTCTATCCATTCCTCTGTTTTGGGACATCTGGGTTATTTCTAGCTTCTGGTTATTATAAATAAGACTGCTATGAACATAGTGGAGCATGTGTTCTTATTACCAGTTAGAACATTTTCTGGGTATATGCCCAGGAGAGGTATTGCAGGATCTTACGGTAGTACTATGTCCAATTTTCTGAGGAACATCCAGACTGATTTCCAGAGTGGTTGTACAAGCTTACATTCCCACCAGCAATGGAGGAGTGTTCCTCTTTCCCCACATCCTCACCAGCATCTGCTGTCACCTGAATTTTTGATCTTAGCCATTCTGACTGGTTTGAGGTGGAATGTCAAGGTTGTTTTGATTTGCATTTCCCTGATGATTAAAGTTGTTGAACATTTTTTCAGATGCTTCTCAGCCATTCGGTATTCCTCAGTTGAGAATTCTTTGTTTAGCTCTGTACCCCATTTTTTAATGGTGTTATTTGAATTTCTGGAGTCCAGCTTCTTGAGCTCTTTGTATATATTGGATATTAGTCCCCTATCAGATTTAGGATTGGTAAAAACCCTTTTCCAATCTGTTGGTGCCCTTTTTCTCTTATTGACAGTGTCTTTTGCCTTACAGAAGCTTTGCAATTTTATGAGGTCCCATTTGTCAATTCTTGATCTTACAGCACAAGCCATTGCTGTTCTGTTTAGGAATTTTTCCCCTGTGCCCATATCTTCTAGGCTTTTCCCCACTTTCTCCTCTATTAATTTCAATGTCTCTGGTTTTATGTGAAGTTCTTTGATTCACTTGGACTTGAGCTTTTTACAAGGAGATAAGAATGGATCAATTCGCATTCTTCTCTCTTTTTATATTGTCATTGTAAAAATATATATCAATGCCACATATTGTAGCAGGAATGGCAGGGCTGCCTCTAAGTAAATGCTGGAGGGCTCCACAGACAGAAAAGCATCTCCTACAGGAGGATGTAATTGAGGACTACCTGTGACACCAGCATTCCTGCAGGAAGATCTAATGGAGGACTGCCTGAGAGAACAAGGATTGCTAGTGCAAATAATGCCAGCCAATCAGGAACTGCTGTTTAGAAGAGATGCTTACTTGTGACCAATGGGGCTACACATGGAGGGTATTAAAGGAGCTTGCAGCAGTGTTCAGAGAGTTTGATGCAGCATTTCTCACCTGCTCCAGAAGTCTGTGTCATTGACCTTGCATCAACATGCCCCTAACTCCCAAAGGCAGGTAGTATTGGGCAAAGAGCTGTCTGGTGAACAGGCAACAAAATATACATATGATATATATCTATAGATAGATAGATAGATAGATAGATAGATAGATAGATAGATAGATAGATAGATATTTCCTAAATGTAACCTACACAGACTACATGATGTTGTATATGATGTTGTATATATGTTTTGTATATATGTTTTGTATATATGTTTTGAGGGTTGAACAATTGGTATTGTAAAACGGATCCAAGTGGTCATCTCTGAGGAAGATTATTTCTCTAGTTCATAACATTCTTTAGTTACCTGTGGATCTTTGTGTACAATTAATGCCTCATGATCTTTCCTACATCTACTCTGGCATATCTCCCAGTCTACCACTGTTGTTTTGTACATCTAATCTTTAGTTAGTCATGTTGAAGAGACTTTAAGGTGTATCTTATACAATTTCAATAAATACATAATAGAAGAATATTATTCCAAAGTAATCATGGTACAATTCTGTTTCCATGTTCATTATTACTGAGATAATAAATAATTTATTTGATACCTACCTAACTGCAGATCAAGCCATATATATTTGCCAGTGGTAGGAGTTATAGAGTTCTGCACAGTACCTAATATCACCTTATGATAGCAATGTAGCATATGTTTTGAGTTTAGACTTAATCTCCTCTGATCAAATGATATATACATTTCTCCATCCTATCAGCTTTAGCTAACTTGTGCACACTGTACATTCTATACATATGTTAATACAGAATTTACAATGTAGCTGCACAACAAAAGGATTAGATGCCAAAGAAGACAATGTGGCCCTGAAAAGATTCAACATTGGGGATGCTGCAAAAAATGCTGAGATATATTTATTCCAGAATCCTGCCTGATCCAACTTCCAGGACAGCTTCAAAAGCCAAAACAAAAACAAAAGTGTGCCAATCCCAAATCAGTCCAGCTTTCCAACTGTTCCAATCAGGGCTTCATTCTTCATTTAAGCCTGAACTTTCTCAGAGGTCCAATCAAATGTTACAGCTAGCTTTCTTAAGAATGGGAAATATCTCAAATATTTTGGGCCACTGAAAGAAAAACAACATCCAAAATTAGCAGGAAGCAATTTTAAGAGAAATATGCTCCATTCCCTAAATGTAGGGTGGATGGATGTTTTATGTCAATTCTTCCAGGGAGTATTAATAACCCATAAATCCTACAGTGGTATAAACATTTGTATGTTAATACAAATTAAGATTACATTTAGATACATTGATATAAATGTTTGTATATTAATACAGATTAAAACATATATTCAACAACATGTTAAAGTATTATACCTGTGCATTTCCTAAAAATGGATAGTTAAGTTATAGTCCTTTTGAAAGCTGTTACTAAAAACTTTTTAGGATAATTAATAAATGCAAATTAGCAGTCAGACAAGCAGATTCATGTAGTTTGTTCATTACAAAACATGTTTTCAAGATTGAGCAGGTAATAAATAGCAAGAAACAAAAAATTTAGATATACTACAAATAGATGGACTTCAAAAATCTCAGGTAATCTACAGAATATGGCACTTAGAGATTTTTATTAATCTATGGGTTTTTGGCAATGAATCAGGTCAGCTCATGGCAGCGCCCCCATTCTACTTCAAAGGCAATGATGAGCATCAAAGAACCTCCCTGTGAGTCCTGTAAGCCCTGCCACTGTGCAAGGCCTCTTCAGGAGTTTGACTGAACATATCCCACTCTGCTCAGGGTGTAGGGACATGAGGTTCTCAGCCTCTTGGACATCCAGGCACCTCTGAGAAACAGGGAAGAGCAGAGAACTGAGTTGGGGGAGGGCTGGGGATAGCATGTTGGTGGGCGGGGAGCTCCAGCTTGCCCTGGTAGTGATAGTCTTTAGCTTTGCAGAGGCAGGCTTGGTGCTGGTTGGGGTTCGGAGCACTGAGGACTTTTGTGGGAGAATGAAGCTGTGTCTCTGTAGTTGAATGCCTTCTCCATGGCTCTCTTGATGAAAGAGACAGTCAATGGTTCTAAACATTTTATTGGTTGTTCATGGCAGAAAATGGGTTTCTAATGGGTAGACCTGAGATCAAATACCTTTTGCAGGGAGGAATATCTGGAAAGGCTAAGCCCTCTGGGCCTATAGGTACCTCATTAGCATGGAGAACTCCTTTATGGACCTATTTGACCACAAGACCAGTTTCATTTTTTTTCTTTCTTTATTATTTTTTATTGATTATTTTATACATTTACATTTCAAAACCCTTCCTGGTTTCCCCTCTGTAAACCCCCTATCCCCTTCTCCTCCCTCTGCTTCTATGAGGGTGTTTCCCCCCAACATCCCCCCCCCAGCCCTGGAATTCTACTACACTAGGGCATCAAGCCTTCACAGGACCTAGTGTCTTCCCTCCCATTGATGCCAGATAAGGCCATCCTCTACTGCATATGCAGGTAGAGCCATGGTCCCCTCCATGTGTATTCTTTGGCTGGTGGTTTAGTCCCTGGGAGATCTGTGGGGGGCTTGGAGGGCTGGTTGAATAATATTGCTGTTCTTCCTATGGAATTGCAAACCCCTTCAGCTCCTTCAGCCCTTCCCCTAACTCCTCCATTGGGGTCCATGTTTTCAGTCCCATGGTTGACTGCAAGCACCTGCATCTGTATTGGTAAAGCTCTGGCAGAGCCTCTCAGGAGACAGCCATATCAGGCTCCTGTCAGCAAGCAGTTCTTGCCATCAGCAATAGTGACTGGGTTTGGTGGCTGCATATGGGATGATCTTCATGAGCTCAGTCTCTGGAAGGCCTTTCTTTTAGTCTCTGCTCCACTCTTTGTCCCTGAATTTTCTTTAGACAGGAGCAATTCTGGATTAAAATTTGAGAAGGATTCATGGCCCTATTGCTTAGCCGGGAGTTCTGCCTAACCTCTGGATATGGTCTTTACAGGATCTCCCTCCCCTGTGTTGGGTATTTCAGCTAATGTCATCCCAGTTGGGTCCTGGGAGCCTCTTGCTTTCCTGGTCTGGGACTTTGTTGGCTACCCTTAGTTCCCAATCCCCATTGTTACACACCTCTGTTCAATTTCCTGACCCTCTGTATATCATCCCTGTCTCCTCCCACACCTGATCTCCCCTTTTTCCTCTCCCCCTCCTCTCTTCCTCCAAAATCTCTCCCACTCTCTACCTCCCATGATTATTTTGTTCCCTTTTAAGTAGAACGGTCCTCCTCTTCTTGAGCTTCATAAGGTATATAAGTTGTATTATGGGTATTCCAATCTTTTTTCCTAATACCCACTTATCAATAGGGATATACCATGTGTGTTCTCTTATGACTGTGTTACCTCACTCAGGATAACATTTTCTAGTTCCATTCATTTCATGAAGTCATGGTTTTTAAAGGCTTACTATTACTCCACTGTGTAAATGTACCACATTTTCTGTATCTATTCCTCTGTTGAGAGACATCTGGGTTGTTTTCAGCTTCTGGTTATTATAAATAAGACTTCTGTGTATATAGTGGAAGATGTGTCCTTATTATATGTTGGAGCATCTTCTGGGTATATGACCAGGAGTAGTATATCTGGGTCCTCAGATAGTACTATGTCCAATTTTCTGAGGAAGCAACAGACTGATTTCCAGATTGGTTTCTTTTCTGTGAGGAGTGTGGCAAGTGAGGACTGTGACACATGTGGCACAGATTCTAGGCCAGGAGTACAGCAGGTAGTTACTAAGTCTAAAGTGTGTCCCCTCAGATCTCTGGGTCTCTGCTTTACTTTACCAAACTTACTGGCATGGTTTTACTGTCCAACACCTGCATATGAAATTTATTTCAAATGTGTCAAGCTAGTCTCTGGAAAAAAAAAAAAGAATGCCCTTACTTCAGCTACAAACAGAATATTTACAAACTGTACAAACTGGACATAGGAAACTCAACTGCCAAACATTACAAGGACAAGGTAGACAAATCCTTCAGAATCCCTGTTTCTCAGAAAAGTCTGTCAGATATTCTGAGACAGAAGGCTGAAGATAGATGCTCCAATGTTATAGAGAAATTATGGTCGACTCTCCAGGCAACCAAGTATCTCTGTCATTTCTATAGTTGTGAAGTTGCTTGCTCTGCACTTCCTCCATCATACTTAGGTAGTAGCAATTTCTTCTCAAGTTTATTATGGGTTTGAAAACTGGATAGTGACAGTCTCAAAATTAGGATTTAAGAAAATGATTTTTGATCTATACAAGTTATGACAGAAATTGATTTATGTATATAAATTTAAACTCACCAAGATAGGACAGATAATAGGATAGAATACTTTCTCCAAAGTTTACAAATTCATAAATGTAAATCTTTTTTTTTTTTTTGAGACAGTGTTTCTCTGCATAGCCTTGGCTGTCCTGGAACTCACTCTGTAGACCAGGCTGGCCTAGAAACCCAGAAATCTGCCTGCTTCTGCCTCCCGAGTGCTGTGATTAAGGGCGTGCGCCACCACGCCCAGCTCCATAAAGTTAAATCTTATTATTGTAAGAGAAAGAGCCTTTTATTGGACTAAAAGTTGGAAATGTAATTATAATGTTATTGTGCACTCTGAAAGAGTATCATTGTATCATTCAAATGTTGATTTTTGTGCCCCATATCTGGTTGCAAATATAGTTGTCAAATTATTCCTTGATTGCTCAATAAAACTATATGATCAGCCAATGACTGAACAGAAGAGAAAATGGTGCTGGACTTCCACCTAGCCAGGAGGAAGAGAGAGGTAGAGGGTATTCAGCCCTGGGGAGAAAGTCCAGAAGATACCATGAGAACACACTTGAAGTTCAGAGAGCAAGTTCACTATTAAAATGCAAGTATTTTAGGGATTTTTGACAGGGAGATAGCCATATTAGTTTAGAGAATTAAAATAGAGTAATACTTCTTCCGTCTTGAGCTTCATGTGGTCTGTGAATTGTATCTTGGGTATTCAGACCTTTTGGGTTAATATCCACTTACCTTGATATGAGTGCATACCATGTGTGTTCTTCTGTGACTAGGTTACCTCACTCTGGATGATATTTTTCTAATTCTATCCATTTGCCTAAGATTTTCATGAATTCAGTCTTTTTTAAAAGGGGGAATAAAATACTCAAGGGAGGAAATATGAAGACAAAATGTGGAGCAGCAACTAAAGGAAAGGCCATCTGGAGACTGTCCAACCAGAAATCCATAACATATAAAGACACCAAACCCAGACACTATTGCTGATGCCAAGAAGGGTTTACTGACAGGAGCCTGATATAGATGTCCACTAAGAGGCTCTATCAGAGCCTTACCAATACATAGGCAGATGCTTCCAGCCAACCATTGGTCTGAGCAGGGGGTCCCCATTGGAGGAGTTAGAGAAAGGTCTGAAGGAGCTGAAGGGGTTTGTAACTCCGTAGGATGAACAACATTATCAACCAACCAGACCCACCCCAGAGCTCCCAGGAACTAAAGCACCATCCAAAAAGTACACATAGAGGGACCCATGGCTTCAGCCTCATATATAGCAGAAGATGGACTTGTTGGACATCAATGGGAGGAGAGGTCCTTGGTCCTATGAAGGCTCAATGTCCCAGTGTAGCAGAATGGCAGGGCAGGGAGGCAGGAGTGGGTGGGTGGGATAGGGATAAGGCAGATGTGATATGGGTTTCCAAAAGGGAAACAGGGAAAGGGGATAACATTTGAATTGTAAATAAATAAAATATCCAATAATAAAGGAAATAGGATAAAATAAATAAAATAGAGTAGTACTGTTCAGTCATTGCACCCTTAAAGCTTATTAAAATAAATATAATAGTCCAATCTTAATTGCTTGGGAGACAGCTTGGTTAAGAGACAAACTGCAACAAACATTTCTTTAAAAGATAGTAACAGTTTGTATCTGCTTTTGTGTTTATGTTTTTCCTTTGATAGTGTGTAAAGTAAATTTCCATACCAAAGATGCTAAAATGTAGGAGCAAAAGCTTTACATAAGTACCAGTTCAACTTTTCCATATTCAATTAACTGTGTAGGTGATGACTTTAGCAATAAGTACTTGCTGTTAGTGTGTGGAGAGAAGCTTATAATAATGAAACAACCTAGTTTATTTGTGTGTTTCCCTAGAACGTCTTTGGTTAACAACTCAATAAGGTGAAACTCAGTACCTGTACTGGAAGCCTTGTTTAGTGACAAGAAGTGTCCATTTGGGGTTCTTTTCCCACATTATTTGTCAACTTTATTTAGACAATCTTCATATATGTATATATAACAAGAAATGTATGGGTTAGGGTTAATTTACATTCATTGGTCTTTAAAATACATTTTACTAAATAAAGGCTATTTTGCATTCTTGCCTATGTATGTATGATATCAAAAAAAGTTTATTCTAGCTCATTAAAGGTATAAAAGTCTTTCATAGTACAGGTCATTCGTTCTTCCAAATCTCAATAGTTAAAAGGATTTAGAACCAAATTAATGTTTGACTCTATAAAAATTAAAATATAGCATATGCATCCAGTACGTTTTCCTTTCATCTTTTGAAAGAATAGAAATGGATTCATTTTTTTGATGACTATTGGAAAACAAATATTTATTTATAATGCAAATGCAGTAAATGATATGACTAAACATATTGAGGGAAGGGAACAGAAATTGTTGAGTAAGTTAAAATGAAATATAAACATAGACTAGGAAATATAACTGTCTGTAGGTGTATAATTAATCACAAAAAATATAATTTTCACTTAGAGAAAAAATAATGAACAATATAGGAAGTAATTTGGATACTAAGTTGAATTGTTAAAAAAACATGTATGCTGTAATAACTTACAACAAAATTCAGGCGGATGGATAATTTGAACCTTTAAACTTGAAATTTATATGTATTAGAAGATGGCCTAGTTGGCCATTACCATGATTGCAGGAACCTACAAACCCAACATTTGGAAGCTTAAAAAAAAGGACTAAGAATTAAGGATGTACCTGTGTTACCTAATATAAAATGAAAAATAATAAAAATAAAAAAGAAAGAAAAGTATGTGGTTTGGCAGTTGCTGGAAAGATAGTTCAACATTTAAAATTCCTCTTTACTCTTCCAGAGGACCTGGGTTTGGTTCTAATTACGCAGGTGGTGCTCTATGTGCATTATTAACTCCAATTCTAGGGATCTGATACCTTATCCCCTACTTTTATGGCTACCAAGCATAGTGTCCGTAGCTACATACATTTGATAGAGTATTGTCGAGTATAAAACTTTAAAATAAATGTGGTGGTTTGAGTCCTGTGTTTTAGAAAGCCATTCACCCAGGAATAAACAGCAACCCAGGTTTTTCTTGATGGATTTTTTTTTTTTTTTTTTTTTTTTTGTCAAAGACACAGAGTTGGATGAGTATGGAAGGGTCATGGATTTAAATGGAACTGGAGGAGAGGTGTTAAGGTGATTAAAATAAGCTCTACAAAATTATTATATAACTAATGAAATGAGAAAGATTTTGTAAGAAACATAGAACTGAAGGTTGATGTATTTTTTTATATATATATATATATATATATATATATATATATATATATATATATACAAAAATATAATTTAAACATTAAGAAACTTTCAGTGGGATACATAAAATAAAATGTAGTTAAAATTGTTTATCTTGTGTATTTATTTAACAAACAGAAATAAAACTATATAATAATGAGAAGATAAGATATAATTGATATAACCGTATAGTGATTCCATAGCAATAAGTGCTAAGCACATATTATTTTATCATAGGAAATACTTCCTATTATAAACAGCACTTAAGATCTCTTAGAAAAGAATGATCAGGATATCTGTTGCCACAAAACGAAGTGCCACTAATTCCAGTGGAATAAAACAATGACTATATTGTTATGGTTATAGAGACTCCAGGCAAGAATTTGAATTGTGGACAACAGAGATTACTTGTTACTGCTTTATATTATCTGATTACATTTCTGAAAAGATTCTAAAGTTACTAACCTGAAACTATATCCCCCATTCATACTACGAGATATTGGCATGGGATGAATCAAACAGAAAACTGAGCTAAGATCAAAGGATGATTGGAGAATGCAGGAATGAGCAATCCCCGTGTGTCCTGGGCTTTATACAGAGATGCACATTTCTCTGTGGGAAACATCCAAACAATAAACATTTAAAGAGAACCAAGTGCACACTCTTGCTTTTTCTCATCTAACTTCGGAAGTTGCACCACATTGCTTTCCTTATTACTCAATTGTTGGAAGCAGTTAAATGCCAGTCCATATTCAAGAAAAAATCAAATTAGGTTGAGTCTTGATGAAAAGGGGAATTTATTTGAAGAACAGACAAAATGAAAATTATACTTGGGTCTTATTTGGAAACTGTTAAGAAAAAAACTTAAATGTACTATGGCATTTTAAAAATTAATACAGAGTGTGAGGAGATACGTTGGTTGGTCAAGTATTTACTACAAAAAAAAAAAAAAATGGACTTAAATGATGATTGCTTGGACCTATGGAAAAAGACATAGTTGCCGGTACAGACCTTCTATCCCAGGGCTGGGAAGACAAATACAGGTGGCCTTGGTGATCACTCAGAGTAGCAAGTCTTTGTAATCTAGGCTCAATGAATGACTCTGTCTCAGGGTTGAGAAGGACTGAGAAAGACAGCTTACATAAACTTCTGACCTCCATAGGCACACCTATATGGTCATACATCAAGGAAATAGGCAGTCCCAACACACACACACACACACACACACACACACACACACACACACACACACACACACACACACACACACACACACACACACACACACACACACACACACACACACACACACACACACACACGCACACACACACACACACACACGCACATGCACACACACACACACACTCATGCACACATTCACACACACTCATGCACACACACTCACACACACACATGCACACACACACTCACACACACACATGCACACACACATGCGCCATGATGTTGTGCTTCTTTCTCATTGAGCTTGTTCAGGGATGCAATCTCCAAAGAATTTACCTTTTGCCAAATTTTTTTTTTTAAATTGAAAAAAAAATTCATAGCAGATGACTTAGAAAGAACAGTGTGTTTGAAATGAATGAAATATGCCATGAATATAAGAATAGTACTTAAAGTTGGAAGAGGGATCTTGGTAAAAGTTGTGAGGCCCAAATCATAGCACATGCATATATAAAGATACATAGAATATTCTAAGCAAATTAGAATTATTATCAAATCTTAAGAGGAGAAATATTGTAAATTAATTAATTTATAATAACCATCACTGGTGTCATGCAGAAGATTGACATGAAAGTGCAGTGTACAGAGATTTTATGGGAAATTAGGAGCACATATTAATGGCAAAAGTTCTGGCTTACAACAAAAGTGAAAAACATCCAAGTCAGCTCCTGGGATGATAAATATTGCTGATGACTTGGAAGTGGCACTGGAGAAAAAGGAGGACTAATGACACCATCACTTCGGTGAAAATAATCACTGAGTGAGCTGTACCACCACGTGCTGTAAAGGCAGAGAACAGACACGGGGGTGTTGAGAAAGATGTAAAGTAAACACTGTTATAAAACATTAAATCTCTAATTATTTTGTTGGCAGCTCCACAACTTAGAAGAATTACCCAACAAATAAAAATATAATAATCTTTAGCATTTAGTATAGAAGACTGAAAAACTCAGATAATTCACAAGAAATCATTCTATAACCCAAGAAAAGAAATAATGTAAAGCTTTGTTCAGAGTTAAAAGTTTATTAAGCTATCATTATAAGTTCAAAGGGTTAACTTTTATTTCTGAATCATGTTTCTTTACAACAAACTGAGAACCTAAAAGAAGAAGAAGAAAAAAGAAATAGAGAAAAGCATACATCCCAAGGAACTTGTATTATTTAAGAGCAGACTCCATCCCTTAAAACACCTGAAATATTAATGTCCTCATCAAAGTCGATGTCCAGAGACTATGTTCTGTTGCCACCCCATTTCATTATTCAACTCCACTCAAAGGGATGCTTGCAGCATAGGGTGAACAACTGAGTTCCCTTCCTGCAAGGCTCCATAGCTTCCTTTCCTATGATCTCCAGGGTGCTGCATAGAAGTCTGTTTGAGGTTGAAAGGTCTGTGGCTTTGCTATGGGGTTTCTCCAGGTCATTTATAGGTAGTTTAAAACTCATCTCTTCCTATCCTGGGGCTTCTGAGTTCCAATGTTTTTCATGTGCAGAAATTATTAAGATGTTGCCTGGAATGTACCATTACAAAGAAATACTTTGCCTAAAAAATAAACTAAGTCTCAAAAACATGTTTTTCTCTGACCAAAGTATGGTGAAAAAATAAAAAATAACATCAACAAACATAACCAACTCAAGAAAAATTAAATCAGGTGGAATTTGTTTTTTAAAAAACTGTTCCTGGGTGGTTTAATTGCATGGATCCATATTTTGATATATTTGGTAAAATTGGAAAAGCAGATTGCATCATGGCTACAAGCATGCCAATATAATATTTCTCCATGCTTGTTTGCATATACATAAAACTATTACCACATTAACAAAGATCTTGTTGTTTATATATATTAAGTGCTGAAAAATACATTCTAAATAAATTTAATAGAATATTGCTTTTAGAACATGAAATGACAAAAGACACTGGATACTAAATAATGCCGGGTGTGAGTTATGGTCTAATTAATTAACTAAATTAGTCTACATAGGTGAGTGTATTTCATGTGTGTTATGTGTGCTGTGATTGGCATGTAGAAGTCAATGGACAGCTTTCAAGTGTTGGTTCTCGTTACCCATCTCCTTAAGGTGAGATGTATCTTGTGTTATATTTCTCTGTGTACACCCAGCTTGCTAATTTCTAAGGGAATCATTTGTCTGCATTTTTAATATTACCATAAGAGTGCTAAGATTGCAGACATACCTTGCTTTTCTTAACCTATGTACCAGTAATAAAACACAAGTTGTCAGGCTTACCTAAATAATGCTGTTACTCAATGAGCCTTGTCTTTGGCCCTGATACAAGTTATTTTTCACCTCCTGTTCTTACACATCAATTTAAAATCCACTCGAAAGGTTAGAATTCCTTGTACCAGTGCTCAAACTACATAATTGTTTTAGCCTTCACAAACCATGCATTCATTCATTGAAGGCATACAATCATAACTAAAATATCCATCCTATACATTCTTGTATCAAGGAAATTGTGAACAATATTGTAAGGGGTAAAATACAATCTCTATTCTCCTTTTACGATTTTGAAATTGTAATTCTTTAATCTATTTGCCTAATACAAGGTTTCAGTGAATGATATCAGAGGATAACTTGAATACTAACTGCAAGTCCATATGAAAGTTGGAACATGCGCCTACCTACCATCCCTTAGGGGGTATAGGCAGGAGTACTGAATACTTTCAGGCCAGCTTGTGCTAAACAGAGAGACAAACTCAGCTCCCCCACCAAGAAAATAAAAAATCAAAAAACAAACACACAAACCTCCATCTCCTAGTGTGGAACATGTTTCAAATATACAAATTACAGATAAGGAGATGATAGAGTGATAGAAGATAGATAGGTGATAGATGATAGATTGATAGATAGATAGATAGATAGATAGATAGATAGATAGATAGATAGACAGACAAATGATAGATAGATAGATAGATGGATAGATAGATAGATAGACAAATGATAGATAGATAGATAGATAGATAGATAGATAGATAGATAATAGATAGATAGATGATAGATAGATGATAGAAAGATAGATAGATAGATAGATAGATAGATAGATAGATAGATAGATAATAGATAGATAGATAGATAGATAGATAGATAATAGATAGATAGATAGATAGTTAGATAGATAGATAGATAGATAGATAGATAGATAGATAATAGATAGATAGATAGATAGATGATAGAAAGATACATATAAGTATATAGTATATAAATACATGTATGTATATGTAAACACACAGACATGTGTGTATGAATATTTATATTTTCTCATATAAATCTTAAAATAAATATTGCTTAACTAATTTGGTTTACAAATGTAGATAGAAATTATTCTCTACAAAATGGTTGTTTTGGGATTAATTCCTAAAGGGAGTAATTTGAGTGAACATTATTTTACTACAATGGTTCTGAAAAAAAGAAACAAATTACTTTAATATCTGTGGACATTTGAGTGTGATATTTTTTTTTTTAATTTAATGGACCTAAGCTTAGTCTGTCTTAGTCTTAGGCTTGACTTGTTTCTTTAACTATGATGACCTGAGGTGAGAGTAATGAGTTAACTTCTTTTACAAGTTTTACTAAATCAAAGACTTGGTCCTCTGTTTTGATGGATTGATTGTTTTTCTTATTGTTATTTTTGATGGTGATGTTGGTGGTGGAGGTAGTGGTGGTCATGGTGGTGATGGCTGTTGATTTTTCTTAAAAACATACACTTTTTAAAGGTCATTAGATGTGACCATTTATATAGCTAGTTATCTTAAAAGGTGAAAAAATAATATGCCTTCCTCAAGCTCATCATAAATTTAAACTCTTTTTTTGTTGATTTCCTCATATAATATACCCTGAAACCAGTTTATATTCTATTTAATTTTTCTGTTTTTATAAAAAGAAACTGTAATTCCCAAAATAACTAACATTCAAGACAAAAGTTAACAACCAGTAATACCAAAAATCAGGACCAAATTTTCTAGAACACATCATTTCTTAGTGAATCTTTGTAGCCCTGAACTTGAGTTAGTGCAGATCTTTCTCTTGACAAAAATAAGAACTATTTTTAGTAAAATATCTAATATTGTTTCATTATCTATGTGGAAACTTTTTAATGCTTAGAGTTCACAGCTTTCACATTGTAACAGTAACTGTCTTAATCATTTCCTTCTTAGGTTTTTAACACAGTCTTACTTTCTGATTGTTCATCTGGTACCTCTGGTGCTAGCCATTAATGTCAGCTATCTGGTTGTTATAAGCCAATGACACACAAGGCTTAAATTCAGCTTCTGCAGAGTTTATTTGTCTTTCATTAGGAATATGATGATACACGTACATCCTTGCTCTAAATCCTACCTTCTCAACAAGATAGCTCTTTGATGAAGAAAAACTCCCCTGTGCTTTCAGAGTTGGACTTTGTCCCTGTTTGAGAATTTTATACCTGTCAAGAAAATTGTTATCTTTTTGTCATGAAAAATGTTAATGCCCTCCCACAGAGATAAAATAAATATGATACATTGGGAAAATCTGGAGAAAAGGAAACCCAGCCCCAAACACATCTCTTTTCATAATATTGAAACAAAAATTCCCATAGGAGGTAAGATATATATATATATATATATATATATATATATATATATATATATATATATATACATATATATATATCTCCACTAAGGGCTGAATACTCAACAGACATTTATTCTCTGCACTTTGACCATTTAGTGATCTCTGTACCTTTCCTTGCTTAAAAACAAAACAAAACAAAAACAAAAACAAAAAAACAGTTCTCTGTACTACATCCACTCCCAAAACAAAAACAAAAACAAAAAAACAAAAACAAAAACAAAACAACAACAACAAAAAAAAAAAACGGTTCTCTGTACTACATCCACTCCAGTAGTGACGTGCCTGACAGGCTGAAAAGCCTGGGCACGGTCACAAGGCGAAAAGTTCATGAGACTCCTGGAACCATGGCATCCTGCATAATGAATGCTCCAATGTCCTTGCTTTAGTTGGTAAACAGATCTGTGTGCTTTCCCTTAATATTGCTTCATTACAAGTATTCCTAAGGATTGATATTTTGACATATAGTTAGATTCTAGGCAGTCCTTGATCCAACCTTGGGCATGAATAGCTAAGTCACGGCCCTACACAGGAATTCACCCTTATCCAGGAAGAAGGAAGTTTGTGATCCAAGAAGGAACATGAGTAGATACTTAGAACTATAGCTAGCTGAGTTACACCCATATACAAGTATTTACAATGGCCTAGGTGGAAGGTAGATTATGGCAAAGGCACAAACCCTTCCCCTGGCTTCTAAGTTTAAGGTGACCTTAGGTGGAGTTGTTTTTGATCCCAGTTGTTAACATTGAAGTTTATGCCAGTTGGTTCCTACCAGTCCTTCCCAGTTTGCATTCCTCTGTTTTATGTAAGAATCCAGTGACCTCATTGTCACATAACTTCCCTATTTTCTTCTGTATAAAAAGTCTGATGCTTGATTTGACAAATTACATTCAGATCCACACTCCCTTGTGTCGAGTCTGTTTGTCACCCCACTTCCACCGACTCCGTGCCCATCTGTCTGAACCCCTGATTCCCATGGATTGAGGGAACCCAACTGGGCCCTGTCTGTGGCATTTCTGGACAAGACTAAAGCAGAACTAATATAGGATATAAACATAAATATTTACAAAACATTAGAAGCATTTTCACCTAGTCCACCTCAGGCTGGAGAACACTGCTCCCATGGTATTTTGACCATGTTTACAAAATCATGCATGTGTTGTATCCCTAGAAGCAGTCTTTAAATACAAAGAGTGCTGCTTGGTTTCCCCCTAAACAACCAAGACTGTATTGTAGATTTGGGCCCATTTGCTTGAGTGGTCAGGTTTGGACACACAGAGTTCATATGATGATAACTTTTCTCGATCATTAAAACTTTCTGTTCTGTGGGCACAAGCCAGAAAGGAGGTGCCATTTTGTTAAAGTTTACCTTAAAATATTCGGTACTTCCCAAAGTGTGATGTATTAAGCAATAAGATCTTAGGTTAGTTCTGGTAGGTGACTAAGATGAATGGATAGTCTTGTATTGGAACATAATCTAAGAATGGAACTATGCCATAGGAATTTTGAATGTTTGGGAGAAAACTTCATGAAAAAAAGAGCCTTGTGACCTTAGTTTCTTCAAAAACATGGAAATATTCTTTTCTTCCTATCTCAGGTGTAGTGGGTAGGAAGTAGTTTACTTCAGATTATTCGTTAGAGCTGACTAGTCATTGTTGTTTACATGCCTCCAGATGTGGCTTGTCCTTGTGATTAGACATCTTACTCATTAAATTATTTTAACTGTCAGAGTATAAACTTTTGGATGCTTTTAATAAAGTTGGCTACTGGATGGGCTTTAGTACACTTCTGGTTTGGGCCCCACTCTTCCAGATTTGATCACCTTTAGAGAGGGAAACAGACTCCATTATTTAGGGATCCTTTAAGAAATAATTGCTAAACAACTCAGACATAATTGCCTTACACTCAGATATTTGCATTAAAAAACTATGGTTTCTGGAAAGTTTTCAATTTGAAATATATATTTTTAATCAATTACTTATATATGTGCTATAACAAGGAAAAAGAGCCCATCAGTTGAAAATACAGTGAGTTGGAGTGTATGTGAGGGTTTGGAATAATGAATGGAAAGACAAAATATACTTTAAATGCTATTTCAAAATAGACAAAAACTTAATTATTTATTTTCATAAACATAAAGAAGTAGATTTCTATATTGCATTTCCTTAATCCTAATACTTTATTTTTGTTTCCTTTACCCCACACATTCCCTTTCTCTCTTATTTTCTCACCCATTTCCAATTAAACATTTCCATTCCTGGTGTTATCTCATATCTTCTTTCATATTACAAATTTTTTGCTCTTCATCTCAAAACAACTCTACCACCATGGATCTTGTCTTGATCATTGACTTCAACAGACAATCATGATAAGACAGAGCCTCCTGTACACATTTCTTTCTACAGACTGGACCATAAATAGATTAAATGCCTGGAGAAAATGTATTTCATGAAAAAAATGTAAGAAGTATAGATGAAACAGGTTGAAGAAACACTGATTACACCATCTTTAGTAACAATTCTGAATTTTAATTTTCATTTTTTTAATCGTTTCCTTTTTTATTAATACAATCCTTCAAATATAAACCAATAAGTATTATCAAGTTGGAGTTTTTGGGAAGCAGATGAAGATAATTATCATGAGTTCCCTGAGTACAGAAGTATCTTCCTTCTTTTGATTATGTTGGTTTTGGTTTGATTTTTGGGACAAAAGGGCATCGTTTTTTAAAATTTTATAAGATTTATTATATGATAACCTTGCAAATAAAAGAAATATCATATACCTAAATTGACAACAGTCCAATTTTACGTATTTCCATGAAATATACCATCATAATAGACATTTGAGACAAAACCTGTGAAGATTTAAATTAGATCTTACACTTTCATAACAATTCTTAGTCTTGGAAACTAAGCCTTTATAGGTGATGCTACAACTCTACTTGATGTCATATTCTTTAGATGAGTGCTATGTTTATGTTTTTAAGTATGGCAGCAATTAATCTATAAAGAGGTTGAGCATTATTACAATTATTTGCTCTGTCCAGCACACAAAAAATTATCTATCACATTGCTGTAACAAATTTATAGTTTAAGTATTTTATATAGTGATATTATATATTCCCAAGAATCTCTATATTTGATTTGATATATATGTATACATGTATGTGGGCAAGTGCTTATGCATGTGCATGTGTGTTTGTGTGTGTGTACAGTATAATGCACAGCACAAAATGCAGCAGAATGCACAGCAACACTAATATCCTCTCAATTCTAACAGACTAGACTATGGCTTATTTTTTCACACCTGGGTGCATTCTTAGTGCTTCTTCTTGGCTCACATAAAATAGGAACAAGCAGTTAATCAATTGAGCAAATACTGAATTGATATATAATCTTTCATTGCTTTCATACTCATTAGAAATTAGCTCCAAATTTCTGGTTTCTGCCAAAATCCTCAGTTGATATTCTTATACCTCAAGCTAACTAAATATTTATAAATGTCTATAAAACAAGTTTCAAATGACCTTGGGAATATCCTCCCTTAGTTGCAATAAAAGGAATAGTAATCAATGTAATCCAGGAACAAACAAACAAGATCATATATGTCAACTGTTGTTGGTTTTGAGCTCTGTGTTCTTGTTTCTTCATTGAGATCTCCTGTTTCTGTTTTTCTTATGTATTTTTACTTAATTGATCACTTGATTATTTTATCATGGATGTAAAGATCATTGCATCATGCATCTTATGTGTCTATATTATTCTAGCTTCTCTTATAATTTTCAAATTGCAAATCTATAAACAAAATATATTTATTTGGGAGGACATTGTGGTGACTTCTTTAATCTCAGCACTTGGAAGACAAGGACTATTGGATGCCTGTGAGTTGAAAGGCATCTTGTTCTATATAATAAATCTCAAGGGAGGTTGGGATGCATATAGAGTCCTTGTTTCTTCCTTTTGATTTTCTAGTTTTTCGCCATGAAGCTAGAAAAATAGAGGAATGAACTTAGGGAAGAAATTTCAAAAGTTGTTTTTTTTTGTTTGCTTGTGTTTTTTTTTTTTTTTTGTTTTGTTTTTGTTTGTTTTTTGCCTTAATCCCAAAATTCAGACTATATCTTTGTGGACAGAATCAAAAGTATTTTATCAGTTACCTTGGATTCCCTGCGCTCAGTTGAATATATAAAATTATCCATTAGATTCCTCTAACAATTTTATATATTCTCATGTCTACTGTTATCTCTAAGGATATAAATAAGTCTTTTTAAATGATTTAACAGATATGAAGTCCAGAAAAACCCCAAAGCATAAGCATAGGCTTGCAGAAACAAAAAGAAAAAGAATGCTCTGTCCTATAATTGATTAGCTATATAACTTTTAATGTCATCATGCGACGGTTATAAGAGAGACTATAATTTAGAAGTATGTGGAAAGGGCAGGAAGGGTGCCAGTGATGTTACATGAAGGCTTCCTATACAGGTGACAGTTTGATAGGGAATGTGAAAGACAAAAGGAACTTTCATGGTGGACTAAATAAACTGCTAGATTTATTATCTTTCTTCTCTTTATGGATATATTCATACGATTTACTCTACAGTTAAGTATTAACTAGTTCTTTTTTAATAGTCTATTCAACTCATCCTACTATGTACTTTTTAATTAATTGCGCTGGAATTTATTCCATTTGTTCTAGTTTTTCATATGCCTGAAACACTCTTAGGGCTATAGAAATCCCACATCTACTCAATTTTTATGAGTTGATGAATTGAGCAGATGGCAAATATCACTCATTACACTCTGTGAAGTGACAGATTCTGGATTCTGAAAGAAATTATATTCTTAAATCCATGATAACATTTTCCTTTCAACACAATGAATGCTAGTTTCTTTTCTGTTAATTTGAAATGTACATATAAATGAAATATTTATTAACTCAAAAGTGTGATATTTTTATGAAGGTTATTGAAGACTATTTTTAAGATTAACTGTATTTTCCTGTTTTGCTGAATTGTAAGATACCATGAATCCAGTTTTATCTTTTTTTTTTTTTAATTACTATTTCTATTTTGGTTTGATTTCATGTTTTTTTGTTTGTTTGTTTGTTTTTTGTTTTTAATGTAGGAAAGGGTTTTTCTCTTTTTAAATTATTTACCAGCCTGCCATTGTCCTGTCCCCCCCCCCCCCCCGCCAGTTCTCCCTCTGACAGTTCATTATCCCATTCCTCCTCACAACAGATTCTCTGAGAGGATGCTCCCCTACCATCATGGCCGCCACTCTCCAATGGGTCTCAAGTCTCTTAGGCACATGTTCTCTTACTTAGGCCAGACCAGGCAGTCAATCATCTGCTCTATATGCATTGGGAGCTTTTGAGATGTAATCTTATTATGTAGCCCTGGCTATCCAAAAAAAACAAACAAAACAAAACAAAACAAAACCCCGCTGCTTCCGATGATGTGCTGGGATTTAAAAGTACATCAGTACATCAGGACCATCAATTAAGTTTTAACCAGTGCTCTAATTTTTATTTTTTATATTTTAATTTGTATAGATTATGTGTCTGAGTGTTTTGCCTGTGCGATGTATGTGCACCACATGTTTGCATGGTAACTGCATCACATGTTTGCATGGTAACTGCAACACATGTTTGCATGGTAACTGCTGAAGTCAGAAGAGGCCTTTAGAACTGCTGAAATTTGAGTTATGGATGATTGTGACCTGTTACTTGGTCCTGGGAATTGAACTAAGGTCCTCTGCAAAAGTAAGACGTGATCTTAAGCACTGAGCTCTATCAGCCTTGCTTTTATGAGGATGAAATTTCTATTTATTCCTATGATCTTTGACAGTAGTGTTCAGGAAACCTCTGGCCTATCATCAACAAATATGGTCATAAGCCTTCTAAGTCACTGTTTTCAAGATGTTTTACTATGATCATCACCCTTTTTATATTGAATGTTTTCTATTCAAATGTTTAATATGGTATAAAATGAATAACTATAAAATATCATGGATTAAATAGTATAATGATATCAAATCACTATGAACAAAACTAAGTGCTTGTTAGTACTTCATTGGCCTTTGAAATATAAGTCAGTACCACTAGTCTTGCATGTATCCATAGCAACAAGTGAAACAGTGCAGAAGAAAACCTTCTATTCAATGAAGAAGTCAGTCAGTGATTCTGCTATTGATTTCATCAGGATCCTGTCATGTGGTTTCACATTAAGTGAAATTATCATCATTAAATTGGTTGATATCTATTTGACGTAGATGTTAAGTGAATTCAAAATTCATTGTATAATTAGACTGACCTTTGTGGCTTATGTTGATAGCCTGAGTGTTTTAGAAGTCTGTGGAGACTACATTTTTGAAAATCAATACATTGAAGAGTCTGGTTTAACTATCTCATTTGCTAAGTGGAAAGTGATATTTTGCAGCGATATTTTATAACCATGGTATAGAAACAATTCATTAAGCAGTATTTGCATTAATTTAGTGCATCTTGAATCAAGAGATTTGGATGAGCTCAGACCTCAGAGGTCTTTTGATGCTTCCAGTTAGAAAAATCATTCCCATTTCCTGGCTATAAAAATTCACTATAGAAAAACACTCTCCGATAGAAGTAAGCATATCTTCCCATTGGCTTCCAAACTGGGAGGCTGAGACCTAAAAGAAAATATCAGTTTGGAAGAACTTCCAGGGATCCTGTTGTTGCTGACCATTATTAAAGTAAATTAAAGACCCTTCTCTTGGTGTACCACTTCAAGCTAAGTTGGTACTCACACAATTGGGGCACAACAAAACACTTTGTAATTTTAGAGTCCAATGACCAAGATGAAATCATGCAAGTTCAGTTCTGGTCATTTCAGATGAGATAAATCTGAAATAAGCTTTTCATTTCATACAATCTTTACCTACAGATTTTTTCTTTATATAATATTTATATATGTTTTAGCATTGACCGCAGCTTTCAGAGACTTTCCCTGGTATTCTGTGTTCCAAACTAGCATATATTTTCAGATACTTCTTGGGCCTTGCCAAAATATAAAGTTAGGAAAGTAATTTCAACATGACTCTGAATTTTGAGTATCCAGTGACTTTTGATGCTCATACCTTAAACATTATCATAATTCCCAAATTTAATTTGAAGATCTGAAGTAAGAAAAACCAAAAATTATTCTGTTTGCTTGCTTAGTTTGGCTTTTGTACAGTTCACCTTAATAGGCTTTGATTTTTTGACAATTTTTTTCTAGTAGACAAGCTTAACTGACTTTCTTAGCCTATATGATTTACCAACTAATATCTATTAATCAGTTAATATATAAATCTTTAGATTAAGCAGCACAGATTAAATCTTTAGATTAAGCACATGTTTCTTAGTCTGGAATTCAATCTAAGAATCATGCATGTTTAGGAAACCTATGAAACTGGATGAATCTTTATGCTCCATATCCTTGAAAACTATGCAAAGTCAGGAGTTCCTTAGCCAGTGGGAAACTAGGTTGAGTGTGAATTCTCCTCTTTGTGTCTCAGTAGAGTACTCTGATACAGAATTTCACTCAAAACTTTCTGAAAGCATTCTTATCAAGTGACCAGGTATATGAGGCAAGTTATTTCCCTTCTTTAGACTCAAGGTAGACAGATATAGTAGAATATATACATATAAAACTTCTCTGCTTATACTGTTTCTCTGTAATTTATTTCCTTTTTCACTTTGAAGACATTGTCCCCAATATATTCTCATGCATATGCATTAAGTTGTCTTCCTTCTGTCTTGAACCAACTCTGTCTATAATTTTACTACCATAATTACACAAAAGACATCCTCGAAGAAATCAGCACTAACACAGGGATATAGGTGAGGTGATTCAGAAGATAGGGGATAACAGAATTTGTATTAATTCAGAAACTCTAAAAATAAGAGAATTTTTACTTCAAGTTAAGAAAGAGTGTCTATGAACATGAATGCTGGCATATATTAGCTCTCCCAAGCTTTGTACAAAGAGACCAGAGCAACAATGAAAATAAAATTGTCTTTGAATGATTTATTTCATTATCTATTTGTTCACTTAATTTCAATGAAATTAAGTCGATATTTTATTGGGAATATTTTCAAAAAGAAAGATTTGTTCTTGGTGTATTCAATCAAAAAATCAGAAGAATAACATCTTCTACATCCTAAGCAATAGTCAAATAAAATCAGTATAGCAAAAGCAGTTCAATAAGTCAGGACTAATTTAATAATAATGATAATAGCTGACATTCTCTATTTATTATGTAACATATATACTATTGGTGCATAGAATTTATCCTCGATTAAATCATTTTAAGGCTCATCACCAATATTCACATGAGAATTCTGAGCCATAGAGATGTTCAGTTGCTATAAAGAAACGTATGTTCCTCTCATAAGTTACCATTTAGTTCAGTTCTAAAGTGTATAACAGTGATTTTAACTGTTGTACATTGACTGCTAAGCAGGATGGAGCACTTCTCTCCTTTCTTAATTGAGAGGAGTACAAGAGAATAAATTTAAATCATTTTCCAAGAAAATGTTTCATATTAAAATCCAGTTCTTCAGCTCACATTTATATTTGCTAATATTTTTATTACAGCTTTTATAACTTGGCCTCACTATATACTAATTGTCTTAATCACTTCAACTTCTAGAAACATGAACTGCTCGGCCATCATTAAGCAATATGCATGACAAACAGTGCCTTTCAGGATGATTACAGGATATTATAATTTCATAATAAACCCCAGTGATGTTCTATCTTCATTATACACATTAATAGGTTCTGTACACATTTAATTATCTGCTACATTGATATTCCTATAACTTTAAAGTAGTTCTGCTTGAATAATATCAGCACTCAAACATAAATTCACTAGTAGGGCAGAAGCATTCAAATGATCAGTGCTGCATGTTAGCATTAAAGCTACTCATTGACTTATGTGATACTTCACACAAACATAAATGTAAATTTATAATTAGCTAAAATCACTATGAAGACACACATGTTTACACATAATAAAAACATTCTTTTATTCTTCAACAGTATAAATGCTATTTATGTATGGATAAATGGTGATATGTAAGTAAAAATGGCTATTGATTGTGATTTTGGAGAGTTAACTACTTATATGTAATACTTAACATCTATAGGATACATTAAAAGAAGACATTTGTAATAAAAGTGTAAACTACAATGCATTTAAAAATATTTACATTGGGTTGTTTTTTCATTCCCATAAAATGTGCCAAGAGATGAATTTCCTCCAATTTTTTTTCTGAAAAATTATTCTCAGCTTTCATTATAGAAGTGTTTGTCACTACACTTGATATCAGTGACTGTTTTATTTACTATTTTCATTTTTGAGTATTATGTACGTGAAAAGAATACATTTTACCAATATTTACTCCTTCCTTTACTGAGGCCAATTATTGTTGCCTATGTGTTCATGAGTATTCTATATGGGGATTCATTCTTCCAGGAAATGTACTTTCCATCCTTAAGCAGCCATAGACTACCACAGCTCTTCAGTATGGATGGAAATAGCATCTCCCTTCATTCATGAAGAGATGGCAACTGATGTGGTATTGTTCAGGTCTTATACAGGCAACTAGTTTGTTGATAGCCCATGGGTGTCAAATCTGTCATGTCTAGGACACAAAATTTTTTTAAAATCAAAAACTATTAGAAAATAAAAATGATTTTTGTTCTTCTTTTCTATTCTAAATGTATATGTATATGTATGTCTTTGTGTATGTATATATGTATATGTATATAACTTTTCCATTAATCGTACTTTTCAAGCATTCACCTTTGTTGTTACCTTCTAATTTTTATTAATATGTTGCTACTGCTTTGAAAGGAAGGGCGGGCTGTTGTTCTCTTTTGATCTAAATTCAATCTTTCTACAGATAACTTTGCAGTAGCCTGCTAAAGAGTATTCTTTATTTCCCAGTTCTCAACCTAATATATTTCATCTAATCCTATGGATGTCACACAGGTTTATTCTTTGCATCCCTTACCCTTCAGTTCTTTATCTCTTCCTTCATCTTTCTCTGTAATTTTGCCTTTTTCACAAAAATAAATATATACTATACACAGAATTTGTGTATGCATTAAGTATAATTATGATGTAGAAAATTCTCCTTTCTAATTTTTACATGGGAGTATAAATTCATTTTAATATGTCTGGAACAATTAAATTGATTTTGCCCCCAAAACCTAGATGTGTAGCCTTGATATCACATTGTCCATCTAGTGAGATATACATTTAAATATTTAGTAAAATAATAGATGAGATATGACAGTATAGTATTTTAATTTTATTCTACAATTATTAGGTTTAATATATCTCCTCGTTAAAGATTATTTTATAATTTAATTGTTATTGATATCTATTTTTATACCTTCAATTTTGTTGAAATTTCTTTTCTTAACTATATGCTTGCATTACTTTTTTTCTACATTTCAGATAATTTTATTTTTAATTAATTATTTTATTTATTTACATTCCAAATTCATGCCCCTCCTCACAATCCCCTTCCAGAGTTCTTCACCCTATTTCCTCTTTTTTTTTTTTTTTTGCCTCTTAGAGGATGGTCCTTCTTTTTGGGAATATCAGGTCTCTACAGGATTAGGCACACCCTCTCCCACTGACAAAAGACAAGGCACTCCTCTGCCTGGGGCCATGGACCTGTCCATACATGCTCTTTGGATGGTGGCTTAATTCCTCTGGTACCTGAGGAATAAATCCAAAGTTTGCCCTCCATGAGCCTTTACTTCCCCGATACATACACACATGCAGAGAGAGACAGAGAGAGAGAGAGAGAGAGAGAGAGAGAGAGAGAGAGAGAGAGAGGTTTTGCCAGTTAATAATCCATGGCTTTTTCTTTCTGTATTTTTCTTTAAACACGGATAAATTAAGACATTAAATCAAGTCTTCTTACCTTATTTACTGGTTAGTGTTGCTAACAATTTTATCTCACAGTTACCTAGTGTAAAAGTTTATATATCTTTATTCAACTTTTCTCTATGTCATCATTGTATTTATTTAGTGATTACTTATTGCGTAAAAGTTGAAGGGCTCATGTTTGCTTGTATCTCATTAAAAAAAGAGTATCCCCCATATTTTGCTACCTTTGACAAAAATGTAAGATGTAAACTGATTTCAGAAAAGGAGAATGTCTCTTCAAATGCTATCTGAGGCCATTATACAAAGGGGAAAACCCAGTATTCTGTTTTCACATTAATTATACAAGTTCATATATCACTTGTAATATGTTATTTATAATTTAATTTCTCTTGAATAAATAGTATTTTGAAATGCTAAATAAGATATTCAAATTATTTTAATGAAATAAAATATTAAATAAATGATCCCTGACATAATAACCTCTGACATGTTCAGATTTTGGATTTTTGTCACCATCTCTTTCTAAAGGCAGTGTGCATAAACTAGTTTTCTTTTCTTCTATTTTGTTTTCAATTTTTTTTATTTTATTACATACCAAATGTTGCTCCCTTTCCCAGTTCCACCTCCCAGAATTCTTTACCCCATCCCCCTCCACTTTGCCTCTGAGAGGGTGCTCCTCCACTCACCTACCACCAATTCACCACCACCCCCAAATCACCCACCTACCCCCATCTCATCCCTCTCCCTGCATCTCCCTTTCCTGGAGCTCAAGTTTTTACAGAATTAAATGAATCCCACTGAGACCAAACAAGGCAGTTTTCTGCTACATATGTTCCTGGGGCTATACACAATTCTATGTATGCTCTTTGGTTGGTGGCTTAGTCCCTGAAAACTAGGATTTTGGGTTAGTTGACACTGTTGGTCTTCCTTTGGGGTTGCCATCCCTTTCAGCAATTTTCAATCCTTCCTTTAACCCTTTCTGACCTCTGTCTAATGACTGGGTTGCAAGTATCTGCTGCTATATCAGTCAGCTGCTGGTAGGACCTCTCAGAGGACAGCTGTGCTAGGCTCCTGTCTGTAAGCACAACATGGCATCACTAACAATGCCAGGGTTTGGCGGTGCCCATAGGATGGATCCCAAGTTGGGAAAGTCACTGGATGAACTTTCCTTCAGTCTCTGCTCCATTTTTGTCCCTGCATGCTTGGAGCCTCCCAGACAGGGGAGTGTAATGGTGTGGGCACAGAGTAGGACTCTAGTGATGGCTTTAAAGTCGGAGGGTCTTAGGACTTTTTAGTTGTCTAATCTGTTTTGAAACGCTGATGATAACTTCTAAAAAGTCCTAAAAAAAATGTTCTTGCTCTCTTGCTCTGTATGAGGGTAGAAGACTGCTGGCTTAGGTGACTAACACCTGTAGCCTAACAGCAGAGGATTAAGTAACACTGTCTTTATTCTATCTCAGCAGGAACTGCTCAGCTCTAGCTTTCAGCCAGCTAATTGGAAGTTGCATTTCTGCTGTGATGGTGTATTCAGGACTTGCCATGGTGGGAGAATTTGGTTCTGATAATGCCAAGTAACCCTGGTTTCTGTTGTTTCTGTTCTTACACTTACCTCCTGCCATCTGATTATCTCAGGTGCTTGCTGTCCTCAATATATTTAATTGGAGCCTGTCCTTCTTATAATCCTCCGAGTCCAGGTTTCACTGTGCTCCCTTGATTGTGGGCTCCTGTGAACCTGATATTCTGGGTGTGTCTGAGTTCTTGGCAGTCAAGTTCCACTGAGACCCTGGAATACTGGTGTGACCCACCTCCTGTTAGCCTGGGATACTGTTGTCCTAATATCCTGAGTGTGTTACAGGGCCTGGGAGTGGTGTCTCCTTTGAGGAGCTTGGAGCTGTCTGGTCAGTGGTCCCAAGATCATGTAGAGTCCTCTAGGGACTGTGGGGGTGTGCGCAGACTGTGCGCCCAAGGTAACCAGACTGGAAGGGACTTCTGCCCCTGGTCTAGCCAATCCTCTGTTCCCCCAATGCTGTCACAGGTCCCATGCGATTAGATTGGGACAGATGTTGTGCTCCACTCACCAGTGGTCCCAAGATCTTGTGGAGAGTCCTCTAGGGACCGTGGGGGTGTGCACAGACTGTGCACCCAAGGTAGCCAGGTGCTGGTGCCGACTGGAAGGGACCTCTGCCCTTGGTCTAGGAAGTTGCAGAAATAAAAAGAGACACTTAGAAAAGAGACTATAGTGTTTATTACCAAGTTGTAAAAAGTTTCCTATGAAAGCTATCTAAGGAGGAAAGGGGAAAGATCTTAAACAGTGAAAGGGAAAAATTCTTCTAAGTGGGAAAAGGGAAAAAATTCTAATAAGGGAAAAATTCTTTTAAGGGAAAAATACTTCTCTATCCTCTTCTCATCTCTCTGTCCTCAGCTCTTAGTCATCTTTCAGAATACATGACCACATGTTTAAAAGTTCATCACAAGTTCACACAAAAATATCAAATCATAAATTGAAATAGAACTTTACAACAGAGAATGTTTACATGCCTATCCATTAGGAGTAATTATCTGGCTAAACATCTATCACCTGTCTCAGCTCCACAGGTTCACTGAAGGTTTACAATGATAACTAAGTTATTAGTGAAGTTTTGTATTGATAAACCCAGACAATATTATATATTCTGTCCTAGAACCTATAATAAATTGTTAGTTCCCTTTTATGACCTTTGGTTAATTGTTTACAACCTCTTGGAATGGGCTCTGAGTAGGAGAAAGTCTGGTTACCACCTAAGAGCAATTAACTAGTGACACTTGGGAGAATGGCAGAGTTCTCATTGCAGCTTTGGCAATCAGAAAAAAGACCTAATAGCAGTCCTATTATAAAAGAGCTTAATAATCACATGTATAATTTTAAGAATTCTTATAGAATCATTATTAAGACTTAAGAAGTCATCTATTTGACTACATAGGATCACTACAAAGCAATTCATCTTCATGGATCAGCTCCAAAGGGGTGTGCTATTACTTAGTGATTACTATATATGTTTAATAGTAACAGGAAAAACATATTAATAGCAGGAATCTTTCCTAAAATGAATCTCTTACAGCCTTGCCTAATAAGGGCGAACCTGTCACAGATTATATAATAATCCTAAACAGGCCATTTCAGAAAGATCACCTGCTAGTTATTAGCTTCTTTCAATATGGCTCCCAACACCTGTACTTCTTTTAGACAGGAAGAATTCTGGGTCAAAAAAAATTGGAGGTAAGGTGATGACACCATTCCTCAACTGAGGGCCCTGTCTATTTACTGGACATGGTCTCTTCAGGTGCCATCTCCCCAGAGTTAGGCATTTTGGCTAAGGTTATCCAAATTGAGCCTGGGAACCTCTTAATTTCAGATCCCTTGAACATTCTAGAGGATTATCTCTTCCCCTAGGCCCCTCCAGCTGCATATTTACAGTAATTCATATGACCCTTTGTGCTTCCCTTCTGTCTACACTCACATCTGATCCTATCCCTTTTTCTCCTCTCCCTCCTATCTCCCACACAGTTCCCTCCTTCCCTAGGCCTCCTGTGATTATTTTCCCCTATACTTAGTGGAATTGAACCATCCTAACTTGGGACTTTCTTCTTGTTACTGTCTGTGGGCTATATGATGGGTATTCTGTACTTTTTGGCAAGTATCCACTTATCAGTAGTACAGACCATTCATTTTCTTTTCAGTCTGGGATACCTCAAACCACATGGTATTGGTACAGAGACAGACAAGTCAATCAATAGAATAGAGTTGAAGAGCCAGAAATAAACCCACATATTTATGGACACCGATTTTGACAATGAAGCCAAAACCATACAGTAGGGGAAAAAAATCATCTTCAACAAATGATGCTGATTTAATTGGAAATCTGCTTGTAGAAGAATGCTAATTGATCCATATTTATCATCCTGTATAAAATCCAAAGTCAAATGGATCACGGACCTCAACATAAAACCAGATACATTGAATCAAATAGAATAGTAAGTGGGAAATAGCCTCGAACACAATGGCATTTGGGAAATTTTTCTGAACAGAACTTCAGTGTCTCTAAAATCAACAATTGACAAATGGGACCTCAAGAAACTGAAAGGATTCTGTAAAGCATAGGACACTGTCAACAGGACAAAACAACAACCTAAAGAATGAAAAATGCATCTTCAATACCCCTTCATCTGATAGAGGGCTAATATCTAAAAGATATAAAGAACTCAAGAAGATAGACTCCAAAAACCCAAATAATACAATTAACATCTGGGGGTACAGACCTAAACAGAGGATTCTTAATAGAGGAATCTTGAATGGCCAAGAAGCACTTAAATAAATGTCCAACATCCTCAGTCATGAGAGAAATGCAAATAAAAATGACTCTTGAGATTCTACCTTATACCAATCAAAACGGCTAAGGTCAAAAATTCAAGTGACAGCACAGGCTGGTGAAAATGTGCAGAAAGAGGCACACTCCTCCATTGCTGATGGGAATGCAAACTGGTATAACACCTCTGGAAATCAGTCTGTTAGTACCCCAGAAAATTGGACATAGCTCTACTTGAAGACCTAGCTATACTGTTCATGGATATATACCCAAAAGATACTCAACCATAGCACAAGGTCACATGCTCCACTGTGTTTCTAGCAGCCTAATTCATAATTTCCAGAAGCAGGAAACAACTCAGTTATCCCTCAATCAAGGGATGGATGGAGAAATTTTTGGTTTCTTTACAAAATGCTAAAGTATTCAGCTATTAACAAACAAGGACACCATGTATTTTGCAGGCATTGTGTGAATAAAGTATTTAACGTGAGCTACAACAATAATGTTTCAAATTTCTTCGACAGATAAATTCTTTTTGACATGAAGTCTTTTTGGTACAATGCCTATCCAGTCAGAGGTTAAGCTGCATCTCTTTTAAGTGGTATTCTGGACTGTGAAGTATGTGTTACATTCCGGCTCTTGTGCATTTTTTAATTAAAAATTATTCTCAAATTTTATGATATCCCTGAGGTAATATAAAGCAAGGCCTTGTAATCACCAAGACAGACATCTTACCATATGGTTTTAGATGGTAATTTGCATTTGCAGGAGTTTGCCTTTAAGTATACATTTGTCAAATATGCTGAAATGACACTGAATTTTCTTGGGTTTAGAGAAAGTATAAAGAAGTTAATTTAACACTTTTAATATATTTTATCTTTTTATTTTAATTAACCCTGAATCCCAATTAATGGAATGCTCTAGAGGGCACTTTAAGTGCAGGTATACTTCAGTTGTAAATGCATTACAACTTTATTTTCTTCCCAGAAAATAGACTCTAGATCCATTTCAATCCTTATAAATTATAAACGTCCACTCTCCCAGGCTGAGGTTTTAACTGCACTGAGGCAGAGTTCTTGGCTTGTCAGGTATTAATAATGGCTCTGCCTGTCTGCCCTTCAGCTGAGACATCAAACTGAGGTCTCATTGTATTGCCTCTGGTAGCTGCTGAGGGGAATTAAAAAAACCTCACCATGTTTTTCTTCAAAGGACTAGGACAACCTCAGAGTCTTGTCCTTCGTTTTCAAAGAATGTGCATGGGAAGCTGAGGTAAGTTCATATTTCATAGCTGAAGATGCCAATTTGGCTTTTATAGGCAGTGGAATCCCTAGGGAGATTTTAAAATTTGACTTCAGAACATTAGTAAATGATAAAACCTGCTGTAATCTCATTAAATTCTGCTTCCTGACTATCAGACAAAACAAGCATATCTATGATCCAAAGAAAAATAATTTCGGACACATTTAAGTTTTCATTATCCACAAAAGTTACCCACTTCAAGAAGTTGTTAACTAGGTAAAATCAGCCATGGGACTGTAGAAGATCCCATTAAAGAGAAAATAGGTGTATGCTTATCATTCCATGAGAACTCTGAAACTTTACAAAGCAGGTAGAAGTCATTGAGACAAGCAAGTATGGCTTCCTTTGTTTCAAATTCAAGCTTATTATTTATATACTATTCAAATCATGCCTATTATTCTTTCTATTATATTATTATTCTTTAAGTTTTAAATTAAAAAATAATTCCAATATAAATGCCAATGCAATATGCATACCTTAAAATAGATTTATCATGTGATATTTTTATCCCTTTTTAGTTTACTGTGATCTCACTTATATTTAGAATATAAATTATATAATATATATAAATTACTATATATATATATATATATATATATATATATATATATATACACTTTGATTAAATGAGGAAAAGCACACTCTTCTAGAATATAAATTTATTTCATTTCCTTTTTTTAAGATGTATTTATTTATTATATGTAAGTACACTGTAGCTGTCTTCAGACACTCCAGAAGAGGGAATCAGATCTCCTTATGGATGGTTGTGAGCCACCATGTGGTTGCTGGGATTTGAACTCAGGATCTTCAGAAGAGCAGTCGGGTGCTCTTACCCACTGAGCCATCTCACCAGCCCATTTATTTTATTTCTTAAATTGACTACTATAAGTGAAAAAGTGGATGTTCTTACACAGTTTTACGAAATGAAACAGAAAAATACAAGTGATTAACAACTTCATTTATTTCTGCATATTAATAGCCACTGGTAAATACCACTATATAAATATATCTTACTATATATGTTTATATATGTGTGTGTATACTTGTCTGTTGGGGTAATGCCCATTTCTCATGTTAATACTCACTGGTAAATACCACTAGAGCAGATTCTGTTCATTCCCTTCAATTCTCCCAGGCACCAAACATCACACCTGCGGTCTGAAATATGTACTAAAGGGCTGTTAAATGTACTCAAACATGAATGAAATATTTAAGCTTATATTTTTAAAGAGTACTTCTTCAAATAAAACTCTAAAGTCATATTCATAAAATCAAAGAATGACAGTTTTCATCAAACATGTGTTATCCAAGGGAAGACATTCCACTGTCTTTTTGCTATCTCAGGAGAAAGCTCTACAGCTACTTCAGCAGTTGTAGACCACCTCCTTTGGGCATCTGCAATATGAAGGAGATCACTTTTCACTCATTTGGATCAAATAACATGCCACCCTTTGTATTTCCTCCTAGAAAAAAAAATACTAGTTCTCATTTTCTAGTTTATAGAACAGCACATTTCAGTTACTAGTTAAGATAAAAATAGGAATTTTTTGTATTACTGTCTTTACTGTGACTTTTCAAAGACAACAACCAGTCTAAATTCATGATTTCTGACTACCTGGTTAAATTCTATTGTGCTACTCCTGTCTGATAAATAAGCTTGATTTGATTTGCACAAACGGGTTTCTGAAAATTGTACAAAGTCAAGATATTCTGGATGGAAGCAAAGAGATACAAAGTGCCGTCTCTAGATTTTTCTAGAATGGTGCTATTCTTAATTTGGAATTTTTGAAGTGGACTGAATTATTCCAGCCTCTGATTTTTAAGCCAGATAATCAAATTACAATTGTATCATATCTGTTTTCTAAGAATCAAACTAGTGATACGAAGTTGAAAAAAAATACTATTTCCAAACCTTTTAATGGTTTTCTCCAGGAGATGGACTGGGAAAAAAAATTATGAGGGCCTTCAATGTAACATTGAACCTTAGCATTCACCAGGGCAACGCCAACAGACAAGTAGTTATTTCCACAGTTCTTTTTAAAAACTCTCAGTGTGGCAATCAAGGTGTGAGACTGAATAAAATCCCGTAAGAGGATAAAGCTATAAGAAGGTGGGCAGCTTTCTGTGCAAACTCATTTTAAAGACACTTACTATGGCAAAATAATTGTACTGTAAATATTTCATGCTGAGTTAGGTTTTACCAATATATGATTTCCTATGTGGAAATAAATTAGGAATTTTTAAAAAGCTGCATGAATATTTTCAAGCTACCAGCAGATAAATGTATTAATGGAACCTAAAGTGTCTGAACAATGAATAATTTCTACAAAAAATGTTGAATTTATACTGAGCATATAAAAACAATCAAGAGAAAGTAGTCAGTCAACAACCAGGTGAAACATAACAGGAATCAAATACACTGATTAATGATAATGTAAAAAGAGTACCTCCATAGCCAAATGTATTAGTAAATTAATGAAACTCCCTCTTCTCAGAGCTGGGAAATATCATGGAAATGCTGCTTTACCCAGATTATAAATAAATATAGTATTATAAATGTAACATGGATGATAAGAAAAAAATCTTAAGTCAAATACAATTATGAAAATCATTAAGGCATCAAGTTATTTTATAAGATAATTAGGATAATTTTTTTTCATATGGCCATTGTTTTAAGGGATGACACAATATGTTTTGCCTGTTTTCCCCATTTAATGCAAAATGCATGGATGAAGTACGAATAATATACTACATTATAATACATGCATATCTTATGCAATTCATTTAAAAAATCAAATGAAGATTTTTTTTATTATTATTATAACATTTTTTACAGTTTAGTGGTTACCTCGCTCCTGGTCTGCTCTCCCACAATTCCTCATACCATTCCTCCTCTTCCCTGTCTCCAAGAGGATGACCCCCCCCCCACACACACACACACACTGCCAAAACTCCCTACACTCTGAGGCCTGAAATCTCTTAAAGGTTAGGCACATCTCTCACATAGGTCAGTCAAGGTAGTTCTCTGTTGTATGTGTGTCGGGGGCCTCATACCAGGTAGTGTATACTGACTGGATGGTGGCCCAGTATTTGAGAGATCTCAGAGATCCAGGTTATTTGAGACTGCTGGTCTTCCTATGGGGTTGCCCTCCTCCTCAGCTTCTTTCAGCCTTTTCCTAATTCAAATACATGGGTCCCACACTTGAGTCCATTTGTTGGGTGTAAGTATGTGCATCTGTCTCAGTCAGCTGCTTGTTGGATCTCTTGGAGGACAGTCATGCTAGGACCATGTCTGTAAGCCACAAAGTAAGAAGAGTTACATACCAATCTCCCTCATGAACATTAATGTAAAAATACTCAATAAAATACTTACAAACAGAATCCAAAAATACATAAAAAAATAAATCATCTTCCATGATCAAGTAGGGTTCATCCCAGAGCTCCTAGTATGATTCAACATGTTTAAATCTGTGAATGTAAATTACCATATAAGCAAACTTAAAACAAACCACATGATCATCTCATTAGATGCTGAAAACATTTGACAAAAATCCAACAACTTTTACTTTCCTAATAAAAGTCTTGGAGAAATCAAGGATACAAAAAAAAAAAAAAAAAAAAAAAAAAAAAAAAAAAAAAAAAAAAAAAAAAAAAAAAAAAAAAAAAAAAAAAAAAAAAAAAAAAAAAAAAAAAAAAAAAAAAAAAAAAAAAAAAAAAAAAAAAAAAAAAAAAAAAAAAAAAAAAAAAAAAAAAAAAAAAAAAAAACCCAAAAAACATAACTAAACCTAAAAAGGACAATATTCGTCAAGCCTATAGCCAATAGCAAATTAAATGGAGAGGAATGCAAAGCAAGTCTACTAAAATCAAGAACATGACAGGCTCTCCACTTTCTCAACATCTATTCAATATAGTATTTGAAGTTCTACAGGAGCAATAAGACAACTGAAAGAGATCAAGAAAATATGAATTAGAAAGAAATAAGTCAAAGCATTTGTATTCACAGATGGTATGACAGTATATATATAAGCAACCTCAAAATTTCTACCAGGGAATTTCTACAGCTGATAAACATCTTCAGCAAAATGAGGGAATAGAAGATTAATTAAAAAAAAAAAATAATACTACTGTGTTGGGAGGTGGTGGCGCACTCCTTTAATCCCAGCACTCGGGAGGCAGAGGCAGGCAGATTTCTGAGTTTGGGACCAGCCTGGTCTACAAAGTGAGTTCCAGGACAGCCAGGGCTATACAGAGAAACCCTGTCTTGAAACAAACAAACAAACAAACAAACAAACAAACAAACAAAAATACTGCTTTCCTATATTCACCAGATAAATGAGCTGAGACAAAGAAAACAAATCACAGGAAGAACACTTTTTACAATAGACACAAATAATATAAAATATCTTGGGGCAACTTTAACCAAACAACTGTAAGACAAGAAATTCAAGTCTTTGAAGAAATAAACTAAAGAAGAGAGCAGAAGATTAAAATATCTCCTATGTTTATAGATCAATAAAATTAACATAGTAAAACTCATCTTATTGAAAGCTATCTACAGATTCTTTGCAACCCCCATACAAATTGTGACACAAGTTTTTATAGATATTGAAAGATAAATTCTCAAATTATATGAAAAAATAAAAAATCAACAAACAAACAAACAAACAAACAAAACCCCTTGATATTTAAAACAATCCTATACAATAAAAGATCTTTTGTAAGTACCACAATCCATATTTTGAAGCTCTACTAGAGAGCTATAGGAATAACAACCGCATAGTGGTGGCATAAAAACAAACAGGTTGAAAATCAGTTTGTTTAAAAAATGCAAATACCTATGGACATCTGAATTTTGATTTTAAAAAAAGGCCAAAATTATATAATTAAAAATAAAAGCATCTTCAATTACTGATGCTGTCTAACTGGGTGCTACCATGTAGAAATGTGATGAGATATATACTGTAAACTGTGTCCTGGTTCCCAAGAGATGAGGGTGAGTAAAGTTTTGTTGTACAATGGGAGTTGAGTGTTTGCTGTCATTAAGGGGTGGTTACAAGTTGTTATGATCTTGGAAATGTAGGAAACAAAATAAGGGAGATGGTATTCAGGGCTTTTGGAAGGCTGAAGATGGATGAATCAATGACATAAAAATTTGGGTAATTTTTCAGACATCCAACTGTCTCTGTCATTTCTGCCATTTTTTTGCCTGCACTTCCTGCCTTCTCATGTAATATTTGTTCCTTATCAAGTCTTGGTAAATAGTTACAGCCTCACATATAAGTTTAAGTTATTTACAACTTTTTAAAAAGTGTTTTAGTTCTATGCAAATTATGGTAAGTATACACAGAACTCTGAACTCACAGGGATAGGATAGCTCAAAACTTTTCTCCAAAGTTGCCAAATACATATGTATTGGAGTTTATGACTATCTTATCTCATAGTTTTTCCTATTTGTTATTATTGTGTATAGTTTATTGATGTAAGAGAAAGCAACTTTTATTGGACTAAAAAGGAGATTGAAGAGAGAATATCTTATATACTGTATGGGTATATCACTATTTAAAGGCATATGATCTATAGGAAATGGTAGACTAGGAGATAGTACATCCTACAGGGAGGAAGGATTCTAGGATAAAGCCAAGCACTGGAGGAATGGCCAAGGGACATGAAGGACATGCATGAATGCTGAACAGATTTAACTATCTACATGGCAGAATTCAGATTAGAATAAATTAGGTAATATGTTATAAGATAGTCTGGGAATGAGCCTAGCTGTATGGCGTAGGTATTTAAATATCGAATTTGTTAATTTAGGGAACTAATGCATGTGTGGGAGCATTCACAACTGCATAGAAGAGTGCAAATAGATCCTAATGTATTACCCTACACAAATTTCATGTCCAAGTGAATGAAAGAACTTAACATAAAACTGTATACACTCAACTTGATAGTAGAGGGGTACAGATAGACTTAAACACTTTGGCACAGGAGACAACTTTATGAACAGAACATAAATTATATAGGCAGTAAGTGGGATCTTATGAAACTAAAAATCTTCTGTAAGATAAAAGACATCAATAGGACAATAAAACAGCCTACCAAACTGGAGAAGATTTTCAATAACTCCAAGTATAATTCAGGGATAATTTCAAAAATATATAAAAAGTGAAGAAATTCAGCAACTAAACTACCCAAGTAATCAGATTAAAAATGGGGTACAGATCTAAACAGAGTATTTTCCACCGATGAATATCAAATGGCCAAGAAGCCATTAAAGAAACGTTGAACATCCTTAAGTAGCAGAAATATTAAAAGCAAAATGATGCTGAGATTCTATCTCAAACCTGTCAGAATGTCTAAGGCCAAAAATACAAGTGACGACTCATGCTGGCAAGGTCATAGAAATATGGAGCAAGGGAAACAGTCTTCCTTTGCTGGTGACAGTACAAACTTGTATAGCCATATGCAAACTAATATGGTAGCTTCTCAGAAAATTGGTATCAAAGTATCTCAGGGCTCAGCTATACAACTCCACAACTTGCACCCAAAGGATATTCTACCCTACTACTTGCTTAACAATTTTTATAGCAACTTTATTCATCATAGCCAGGAACTGGAAACATCCTAGATATCCATAACTTAAAGAATGGATAAAGAAAATGGTGGAACATTTACACAATAGTGGTAGTACATTTAAAAAAAAAAATAACAACATGCAACTGTCAGGCAAGTGGATGAAACTAGAAAAGATCATCATGAGAGAGATAATACAGAACATGGAAGACAACCGTAGTCTTTACTCACTTATATGTGGATATTAGCAATAAAGTAAAGGATAATCATGCTGCAATCCACAGACCCAGAGAGGCCAAGTTAACAAGAATGTCTCAAGGAGGATACATTAATCTCCCTGGAAAGGAGAAGTAGAGTAGAGTAGAGTAGAGTAGAGTAGAGTAGAGTAGAGTAGAGTAGAGTAGAGTAGAAAGGAATAGGATAGGATGGGATGGGATAGGATAGGATAGGATAGGATAGGATAGGATAGGATAGGATGAGATTCCACCTCACACCAGTCAGAATGGCTAAGATCAAAAATTCAGGTGACAGCAGATGCTGGAAAGGATGTGGAGAAAAAGGAAACTCCTCTATTGCTGGTGGGATTGCAAGCTGGTATAACCACTCTGGAAATCAGTCTGGCGGTTCCTCAGAAAATTGGGCATAGGACTACCAGAAGATCCAGTAGTACCTCTCCATGGGCATATACCCAGAAGAACTTCCAACTTGCTCCACTATGTTCATAGCAGCCTTATTTATAATATACAGAAGCTCAAAAGAACCCAGATGTCCATCAACAGAGGAATGGATACAGAAAATGTGGGACATTTATGCAATGGAGTATTACTCAGCTATTAAAAACAATGAATTTATGAAATTTTTAGAAAAATGGTTAGATAAGAAGGATATTATCCTGAGTGAGGTAACCCAATCATAAAAGAACACATATGATATGCACTCACTGATTTGTGGATATTAGCCCAGTAACTTAGAATACCCAAGATACAATTGCAAAACATATGAAACTCAAGAAGAAGGAAGACCAATGTGTGGATACTTCATTCCTCATTAGAATGGGGAACAAAATACCCATGGAAGGAGTTACAGAGACAAAGTTCAAAGCCGAGAAGGAATGAAGGACCATTCAGAGACTGTTCCACCTAGAGATTCATTCCATAAACAACCACCAAACCCAGACACTATTGCATATGCCAGCAAGACTTTGCTGACAGGACCCTGATATTGCTGTCTCTTGTGAGGCTATGCCAGTGCCTGTCAAATACAGAAGTGGATGCTCACAGTTATGTATTGGATGGAACACAGGGCCCCCAGTGAAGGAGCTAGAGAAAGTACAAAAGCAGCTAAAGGGGTCTGCAACTAACCAGTATCCCACAGAGCTGTGTCTCTAGTTGCATACGTAGCAGAGGATGGTCTAGTAGGCCATCAATGGGAAGAGAGGCCCTTGGTCTTGCAAAGATTATATGGCCCAGAACAAGGGAATGCCAGGGACAGGAAGTGGGTTTGAGTGGGTTGGTGATCAGGGCAGGGGAGGGTATAGGGGCCTTATGGAGAGGAAACTGGGAAAGGGGATAGCATTTCAAATGTAAATGAAGAAAATATCTAATAATAAAAAAAAGAATGTTGAGGATATATGTGTGTAAAAAAAAAAAAAAAAAAAAAGGATAGGATAGAATAGAATAGAATAGAATAGAATAGAATAGAATAGAATAGAATAGAATTCTCCAGTAGACTGGGGCAGCTAGAGACACGAAGAGGAAGGATCTGTTTGGGGTGGGATGAAGGAGAATAAATTACAGGGCATCTCAAGGACAAGAGAGAAACTTTATGCAATGGAAACTCTCTGCAGTCTATGACAGTGACCTCGGATTTGCCCTACAATTCATCCTACCTACAAGATATCCTGTGGTAAAGGTGGTGAACAAACTGTGGGAGTGGCTAATCAATGGCTTGTCTAAGTTGAGACCTGTGCCATTAGAGGGAGTCCACACCTGACACCACCTGGAGTGCTAGGAGCCAGTGGCTGGATAGCTCAGTGACCTAGAATAGAACCAAACACCAAAAAAGTAAGTGAAAAAAATCCTAATGATATTCTGCCTTACTTGTAGAAGGAGTTGAGCACAATTGTCTTCAGAGAGGATTCATCTAGCAACTGAGGTTAACATATGCAAATACCCACAGACAAACATTAGGTGGAGCTCAGAATATGCAGCAGAAGATGGAGAGGAAAGAGACAAAGAGGCAAAGGACACCATAAACAAACCCACAGAACTAACCTGTGCTCATAAAGGCTCAAAGAGACTGAACAGACATTCAGTGTGTCTTCATATATCTGACTCAGGCCTTCTGCATACAGGTTATACTTGTGGAGACTGAGCTTCTGGGACTGCGAACAGTGGGAGTGGGAGCTGTCTCTGACTCTTTTGCCTACTTTTAGGACCCCTTTCCTCCTACTGGATTGCCTCATCATGCCTTAATACAAGGGGAGGTGCCTACTCTTATTGAAACTTGATATGTCCCATTTGGTTGATATCTCCAGGGAAGACCTGTTCTTTTCTGAATAGAAAGGAAGAAAAGGAGATGAGATACAGGGTGAGGAACTGCCTTAAAAGGAGGAAGGAGAAATCTATGAGAAAAGAATAAATTTTAAAAATTTACATAAAATAAGAGGAAAAAGCTTATGGGGCACCAGTTTTTGTACAATGATACTGTGATAACAATTTTTGGGGGAGGGAGAGATGTTCTCCAGTGCTATAGCTATTGGGAATAGATGCATGTATGGATTAACAAACTTGTTTGTTTTTTTGTTTGTTTGTTTTTTAGAGACAATATTTCTCTGTGTAGCCCTTGCTGTCCTGGAACTCACTTTGTAGACCAGGCTGGCCTTGAACTCAGAAATCTGCCTGCCTCTACCTCCCAAGTGCTGGGATTAAAGGAGCATGCCACCACACCCGGCATTAACAAACTTTTAACCATACTCCTGTAAATATTCTCAATGCAACTCATTCGCATACATGCATACACATGCACACACACATATACACATACATACACAGAGGAGTGCAAATCAATCAATCAATCAATCAATAAATAAATAAATAAAATTGAATTGAATTAGAAGGGAAGTTAGTTGGAGAGAAGTAAACAAGAAAATGAGAGGTGAAAGGGTAATGAAATGCTTGAAATATAGTATGTATATGTATAAAGATGTCATGGTTAAACTTGCTTTGTATAATTAATACATGCTGACTATAAAATAAATAAACAAAAGTGTTTATGGAGAACTCAGTGTCATTGTGGCACTTTACTCAAGCTCAGCCTGTAATCCTGGCATCATGCATCTTCTAATGGAACAGCACACAGTGAAGGAAAACAGTGGGAAATGGAATGTTAGAACGAGTAAGGACTTGTTCTACAGGTTTGTCTCAGGGTAGATTTTACAAAAATGCACTTCTTGTTATCTTCCCATTATGCTTTTTCACTTGATTAATTTTCTATTCTCTTATTATTCATAAAGCTTTATTCCCCAAGAGGAGGTGGGGGACACAGTTTTAATATCTCTACCTAGAAATATAATAAGATGGGATAAGATTTGTATGCACTATCTAGCTTTGAAAATACTCTCATTTACTTGAATCTTTTTTCTTCACTTGTAAAGTTACAGTAATTATACCTGTTCAGAGATAGTACAGGAAGCTTTTATATCCTTTATATATAAAACTGTTTTGAAAACATAAGTTCTTTCTTCTCTGAAGAGGGTAAGAACCAGTACCTTCTAACATGGTTATAAGAAGAAAAACAAAAACACACAAACATAGACAAATAAACCCAAAACAATCCTTAAAAGCATTTAAAAATTAGAATACTTTTTTTTAACCTTCTTGATCTTATTCACAATGAAGGAAGAATATAAGCCTGAAGCCTACTTATTGGAGTCAGTGGGATGTGATCAAAACATAGAAAGCACAGGCTGAAAAGAGAGGAACATAGGAGACAGAGTGTCCCTGAGCCTATCACTGCAGGGGTGGTATTTAAATACATAGAAATGTCATCTCTTCAATTCTGTAAGTGTTCTGAATGATGACTTATCAATAAATACATATACAGTTATTCATTTTGGATAATCTGAGTGATTTTGGAGTATCCACTCCTTTCTGTGTTGTCATATGTCATTATAATTGTACTAATAATGATCCTTCCACACTACTTTTCAAATGTCTTATTTTATTTCTATAGGTATATGTGAGAATAAAAATTTTAATACCCACAGCCATTATATCAACATTTATGAATTTTTTAAAAAATAAAAATTACAGAGGTTATTTTTTACTGATGACAGATTTCTTAATGAACCCTTTTACTTAAAAGAAAATACCACTCCTGGTAATATACCCAAAAGATGCTCCAACATATAACAAGGACAAATGTTCCATTATGTTCATAGCAGACTTATTTATAATAGACAGAAGCTGGAAACAGATATCCCTCAACAGAAGGATGAATAAAGAAAACATGGTACATTTACACAATGGAATACTACTAAGCTATTAAAAAGTGTGATGACTTCACAAATAGATGGAACTTGAAAATATCATCCTGAGTGAGGTAACCCAAACCCCAAAGGACATACATGGTATGTGTATTTAGGGTATATTAGCCCCAAAGCTCAGAATACCCATTATACAACTCACAGACCATATGAAGCTTAACAGGAAGGAAGGCCAAAGTGAGGATGCTTCAAACAAAATTACAAGGGTGAACAAAATAACCATGGAAAGCAGAGAGACAGAGACATCTGTGTGGCAGAGGGGAGGGAGAGGATAAAAAGGGAGGGTATGACCAGTTATGGGAAGACATAGGCAAGAATTCCAGAGGGTCAGGAAAACAAATAGAAATAATTAGCAGTGGGAGGATGGATTGAGGAACTTGGGAAACCACTAGAAATTCCCAGCTTACAGGGATGTGAGAGGATCTCAGGACCCAATGGGGATAAAATTAGCCAAAATAACGAACAGGGAGATAGATCCTGAAGAGACCACCTCTAGTAGATAGACATGACCCCCAGTGGAGAGAGAGGACTACCCATCCATCTAAAAGTTTTAACCCAGAATTGTCCATGTCTAAAGGAAATTCGGGGACAAAAATAGAGCAAATGATGAAGGAAAGACTATCTAGAGATGGACAGCCACTCTGTATGATCAGTCCCATCCACAGACACCAATCCCTGACACTATTGTTGATGCCAAGATGTGCTTGCAGACAGGAGCTGCAGACAGGACAGTATGACTGTCTTCTGAGATGCTCTGCCAGTACCTGACTAACACAGATGCATACACTCACAGGGAAGCATTGGACTGAGCCTGGGGACCTGAATAGAAGAGTTAGGACAAGGGCTGAAGGAGCTGAAGAGGATAGCAACCCCATAGGAAGAACAACAGTATCAATTAACTGGACCTCTCAGAGCTCCCAGGGACTAAGCCACCAACCAAAGAGTATACATGGGCAGGTTCATGGCTCCAGCTACATATGTAGCAGAAGACTACTTCATCTGGCATCAATAGGAGGGGAATCACTTGGTCCTGTGGAGAATAGATGCCCCAGAGAAGGGGGATGATGAAGGAGTGAGGGCAGAGTGGGTGGATGGTGAGGAACCACCCCCTTAGAGACAAGGGAGTGGAAAAGTTCATGGAGGGGAGACCAGAAAGGGGGAAAACATTTGAAATGTAAACTAAAGAAATGATTAATAAATAAAAGAAGAAAGAAAGAAAGAAAGAAAGAAAGAAAGAAAGAAAGAAAGAAAGAAAGAAAAGGAGGAAGGGGGAAGGAAGGAAGGAAAGAAGGAAGGAAGGAAGGAAG
>LR751808.1:85259-133555 GCA_902729485.2 Mus minutoides
AAATCTCTCAGATACTGGAACACCAACCAGGCAGCATAAACCAGCTGATATGAGCCCCCCACCCAACACACATACATATACAGCCGATGACTGCTGGGTCTGGGTTTAGTCAGAGAAAATGCACCTAACCTTCAAGAGACTGGAGGGAGTTTAGAGGTCTGGTAGGGTCGGGGATGGGAACATGCTCGTAGAGACAGTGGGGCAGGGAGGAGGTATGGGTTGTCGAACAGTCAGAGGGTGGACCAGGAGGGAAATAAAATCTTGAGTTTAAAATAAAAAATAAATTCGTTGAGAAAACTTACAATGATTTCTTCTTTGAGTAATGATTTGTGTTATTTCCAACTATTTTACTTTAGTGAATGGGCAAAATAATAAAGTTTACAATTAAAAAAAAAGAAAAGAAAATAAATTCAACTTATGTATGCCTTTCTTGTAAAGCCTTAATTTTAAAACCACAGAGAAAATCTGACATAAAAAAAGAATTAGATCTATGTGACTCCCACTTAAGTTTGGTTGTTTGGAGGATATTTTCATCAAATCCTCTGAGGGTTACATCCCCTAAAGGTGTCTTAGAAGCACCTTCCAAGTTGAGAGTGATAAAACCAAGATGTCTGCTTGCTAGAAGAATGTTATTTCCCCCTGGGGATGGATGAGGAATTTGCCTACAGATAAGTTGGTGCTTGGGAGATAGCCAGAGACTGAGTAGTTCCATTATGAGCTCCTTCCAGATTGCTCAGTATTTTATTATTGTGGTCCAGTGTCTGGCAAGTTTGCTACTACTTCCATCACTGCTTCCTCTCTGTTCTGAGGGCAGTGAGGTTCCCCTGTTTAAGTTTCTCCATACCACAAATAAAAACTATCAAACGGATTTTAAAACCTCTGTGGTCAAACCTTTGTCAAATGCTTCCACTATTAGTCTGTCTTTAGATACAATTTGTCTGGTTATTTATTTATTGCTTTCATGCATTATTCTACTTGGTCTCCAACATTTTTAAATTACCTAAATATTTTAATATCGTTAAAGCTGGCTGGGGAGCTTACAAAATGAAAATATAAAATATTCTTGCAAACATTCTTCTTGCACAAAAAGCTCCTTTTGATGATAAGGTTGAGATGGGAAAATGTAATAAGTATGATGTTTCACTTGCAAAATAATTTGTCTCCTCAGTAAGCATTGGCAGTGCATATAGTTTAATAAGAAGTAATACACAAACTCAAATAACTCAGAAATGATGACATGCACCCAATAATGTATATCACACATGGGATAGTGGTTGCTTGGCTTTATATTGACTAGTTTCCTTTATTTGAAAACTGGACATTTCATTAAGAAATTTGAAATTAATGCCTCAAAAATGACAGTACATTTTGTTTTGAATAACATATTTGGCACACAGTCTAAGTCAAATGAGTTTTTGTTGATTACACTTTTTAAAATGTCAAGTTGTATGATAAAATGTAGTTACCTAGAAGTTTTAATGTTTTACTCCTGAAAGAGCAGTGTATGCTCTTAATTTTTTTTTTTATTTTATTAGATATTTTATTTATTTACATTTCAAATGTTATCCCCATTCCCAGTTTCCCCTCTAGAACCCCCCTATAGCATCCTCCCTCCCACTGCTTCTGTGATGATGTTCACCCACCCACCAACCCACTCTTGCCTCTCTCCACTGTCATTCCCCTACACAGGGGGGACATTGAGCCTTCCTAGGACCAAGGGCCTCTCCTTCCATTGATGTCCAAGGCTGTCCTCTGCTACATATGCAGTTGGAGCCATGGGACACTCTGTGTGTACTCTTTGGTTGGCAGTTTAGAATCTGGGAGCTCTGGAGGGTCTGGTTGGTTGATATTGTCGTTCTTCCTATGGGTTGCAAACCCCTTCAGCAACATCAGTCCTTTAACTCCTATACTGGGAACCCTGTGCTAAGTCCAATGGTTGGGTGTGAGCATCTGCCTCTGTATTTGCCAGGCTCTGGCAGAGCCTCAGAACACAGCTATATCAGGCTCCTGTAGATAGAATTTTGATTACCTAACTTCTCTTTCCCAGTTTTGTCCTCCAGTTTGAGCATATATTAGATTGATACAGTAATATTTGTAACACAGTGGTTGTGAAAGTATTATAAATAACAAATGATAAGGCATGAGTAAATTATCAACTATATTGCTCAATTTATACAGATAATAAATTGTAGATATAACAATAATAAGCAAAACATATATTTCATTTAAGTATATCTGCATATATTTAATTCTAAGTTAGGTATGACCCAAAGTAAAAAATGTTGTTACCAAAAAGTAACAATTTATTAAAATTTAGTATGTAAAGAAATTTCCCTGAAATTTATCTCAGATTCTGACAAACAACCATGAATAGCAATAAAAATTTAGATAAGCAATGTCTAAGTTGAGTATGGTGTCTCCTTCATGATCCTTATTTTGTTCTCTCTTTGGGTATCTCTTCAAGAAAGGACATGTCCAACAGTTAAGAACATAGATATCTATAACCACACCTTGTTAATTCTAACCTTCATCCTGAAATTATTGTGCAACCTGAAGAGAAATAGCTGTTATCTCTGTAAAAGCAGCATCAGCTGAATAAGATTTCTGAAGGTATAAAACCAAATGAATTAACTCAATACATTGAATACAGATGGTTCTGCAATAAAGCTAGACACTAATTCATATTTCCTATGAAATAAAAACTAGAGCCTTGGCAGTGTTGCATACTGTAGGGGGCTACTGCATGCGGTCTATCTACATTACAAACTGGGTCTTCTGGAAGATGGTTTCTGGGGTGGGAGAAAAGACAAACTCCAAGTCTACAAACACATTCCGATCAAAGCTCCTTTGGTTTTAAGAGGAAAGGCCCCGCCCTAGTCAGTTCTGCACAGGCGCCTGGAATTTGCCTTGAAGCTTGAAGTACTGTGAAATGTCCCAGCTGTAGGCAGATGAACTGGGCAGAGCCAGGGTCCAGGGTGCTCTGGAATGTCCCGGCCCTTGGTTGTCCAGGGAGAGGCACAGGGACAGACAGCAGGGCATCAGAGTAGTTCAGATGCAATTTAACAAGACAATGAAAGCCACACTGTGTGTGGCTTCCTATGACTGGTCTGCACACAGCCTGAAGCAGGCTGGTGGGGGAGGGACGTAACATCATACTAATAACCCAACTTTCCAGGAGGCTGAAGTAGAAGGACTGAGATTTATAATATCAATTTAGAATTATATAGTGAAACCTGAAGGGAACAAATAAGAAATTATGTTACATAAATACAGAATTTCCTCAATCTTTGATATTCTATAGTCATAACCTTCATTATGAACTTAACATTTTCCACTTTTACATTCTTTTGAAATTATTTCTATGTCATTCTCTCTTGCAATTATTTTCTTGAAACTGTTAGGGATGATTTGCCTCTGTATTCCTCATACATGAATTACAGTTTGGGGCATGTATATACATGCTCTATCTTTAATTTGCTGTGACTTAGATACACTCATAATACTGTTTAAAACAAGTTCTATGAACATCATATTTAAATATACCAGGTTGAGACAATCGAACACTATTTCCTTCTGTCTGTGGCTTCTATTTAAGTAATGAGGTGTTGAGGAAAAGAACAGTTAGCTATAACCAGATGCGTCAAAATATCCTTTTTTATTTTTTATGTTTCCATGGGTCTTCAGTGTTATCCAAGTTGATTTTAACCATTTTCCTTTCCTCATTCTAGCAAATTCAAAGACTGAACTCAAAAAAAAAATATGTGACTCTTGTCTCCGATGAAGTGTATATAGATCTTTGTACATACTTATGTTCTGTTTCCCAACAACAACTCCTTTCAATAATCATACACCTATTACAAGTTGTGTATGTTTAAGTATGAATATTTATTCAAAATCGTAGTTCTATTTTGATCGGATACAAAACAATAACAAGACAACTTTGATCCAACCTCACGAGTCATTTTGTTATCAGACTTACTTGCACATCCTTGGTGACCCATTTCTCATTTTCTGTTCAAATACATTTTGATATATATCAAGTTATATCACTCATGTCCAGAATAAAAGTGCTGATACAAGTAAAGTACAATCAAGGTTCGCCAAAAAGCTGTCATGGAATACAGAGCCATACCTACATGCCTCTAACTGCAGTGGCACTATGCCATACCTACATGCCTCTAACTGCAGTGGCACTATGCCATACCTACATGCCTCTAACTGCAGTGGCACTATGCCATACCTACATGCCTCTAACTGCAGTGGCAGTATACCATAGGTACATGCCCCTTACGGTAGCGACAGTGAGCCATTTTTATATCCCGTGCCATCTTATCTACATAAACTATATAGAACCATTAACATATAAAATATTTAAAAGTCCATATTGACTTTGTATATATATTTCTAACCCCTCCTGAGAATTCTACTGATCTAATAGTAAATGAAGCTTTAGATCAATAAACGGATAATTTGATTCATAAGGAACAAGGGATTAGAGAAAAATATATAAAAGATTTGAAGATATTTTTATAAATAAGGAGTCATGCAAGGGGATAGAAAATGCACTGCCATGTAGGAGGAAGCTACATGAGAAGGTTGCCCATAAAGAAAGATACATTTAATACATCATTTGATTTGCCCTTCTAAGCTCAATAACATCAGAATTGTGTATGCAACAGTGAAAAGGGATATATGGCTAATATGTATAGAGTCAAAATGGGATTAATACTTTCTCTTTAATTAAAAGTGTTAAATTTAGAAACAAATTAATATAGACATTACTTCATTGACACTAGACACAACAAAAGGTTGTGGTGAAGAGTTCAGTAAGGGAATCTACATAGGTATGAATTGGAACAGTGTACCCTTAGCATCTTTCATCTGCCTGTGTACCAGAATAAACATATCAATATTTCTAACACAAAGCAGGAGAAAACATTTCCCAGGAAGAAACTCATTGTTCCAGCAGTAAACATTACAAATATCCTTAGTCCATTCCTCCCTTAATCTTCCTATAGGAACAGGCATGTTTTTCCCATTTGAAAAGAATTCAACTTGAAAATGGAAAGAATATAGAGGGGGAAAAAAGCCAAAGAAAATATAAAACAGGCAGGGAAAAATAAAAAGCTTAAGTTCATAGCTTATACTTCAAAGGAAGCAAAAAAAAAATTCACTCACAAACTAAATAAAGGTACTGTATCTTTAATAAATAGCTTGTAAAAAAAATCAATGGCTTTCAGAGTTCGATACAGAGTCACTGAAATTTTATTCTACTAATTCAGCTACTAATGGCAGAGAGGATATTGAGGGATTCATAGAATTACCCAATATCCAGTTTAGAATAATTTTACCATGTTAAATGTTGAAAGTAATTTTACAGGTTTAACCAAGAGAATCTAAAATCTACCTAAAAGAAAAACATCATTTAATAACAGTTGCCACAATTAAAAATCATCTCCTACATTTAAATAGATGACACATCAGTACAGATCCATGGATGGTCTTCCTGGGACATAGGTTCCATTCTCAGCATCCATGGCATACATTTGTAACTCCAGTACTAGAGGGATTCAATACCTTTTTGGGGCCTACATGGGAATCAGGCATATACCTGGTGTACAAATATATATACATGAAGAAAAAATTAAATAACTAATGTGAAAAGATATGTCTCTATTGAAAACTCACTATACTTGTTTCAAGACACTATGGAAATTCCATAGTGATTATTCATACACAATAACTTACCAGGCTGCATGGATAAAACACTAATCTCCAATACTTACTGCTTAATAGTTCATATAAAAAGCATTTTATTGGTCATGTTTCTTTGCACAAAACTACAATAATATTGATAATATATACCTTCTAAGTCAGGTCATAGAGATTATGAAACTATTAAAATACATGCATAATTTTGAAATAGTGTTACAGGGTAAGACTGGTTAATCTTATAATTCTTACATACTAAAATATTATATACACTAAGCAAGAAATATCTAAGGCTGTGATGGTAACCCAGTATGCAGTGTGTTTGTTGTGAAATCCTAATGACTTGGATATGTTCCCAATACCCACATTAAAAATAAGGAGCTAGAGCTATACCTGAAATATTTCTTGGGAGGCAGAAACAAGAGAGACCTGAGGTTTTTGTCCAGACAACCTAGCTGAGTCAGCAAGATCAGGCTTTAGTGAGAGACCATGATTTAAAAGAAATGAAGAAAGCTTTCAAGTCAATTTCTGGCTTCCACACACATATGCGTGCACAAATATGAACAAATAAACATCCAAACACATATACATACATTCATACACACAAAAATATACATACACATGGAGAGAAATAGAAACAGGGAGAGAGAAAGAGGAAGAAAGAGAGAGTGTGAGAGAGAGGAGAGAAACAGAGAACAGGTCTTATATAAATTCAAGAAGAATCTTCCTTAACTTGAATTCTCTACCTAGCTAAATTATCCCATATATCCCATATATGGTGTCAGTGCAAAGATATACTTGGGACTTGAACATCATCATTCTTTTCTGTAGTTGAGTTTTTCCTTATTTCTTGTACAACCACATTCTTTTAAAGACATTCCTAAAGAACATGGTTTCCCCAAAACAAGGATTTGTGGAAGAAACTGGTAGACAATTATCACAAAGTTCATAAAAGGAGAGTGACAAAATGTACCTGTAAAATTTATATACATCCATCTGAGAGAAAGCTACATTGACTGATGAGTAAATCAGAGGTCTATAGAAAAGAGAAATTACAAAAATGTATAAACAGGGGCAAAAGAGAACATGAGTGATCAGGTTTTAAGGGGAGCAGGATGAGGGACAGGAGAGAAGTTCTGAGGACCAGCAGAATGATTGGAAATATGCAACCTCCGAGAGAGGAGCTAAGAGGTGGGGGACCCTCTAGAAAGTGCCAGGTATCTGGGAGAAACTCTCACAATTCAGAGGGTGGCACCTTAGATGAAATGCCCAACAGTGGGGAGATGGAACTTGTATCTTCAGTAGAAAGACAGCATATCAAGTGCAGGGATGGAGTTGCCATCCCACAGTCAAAAATTCTAACCCAAAATTGTTCCTGTCTAAAATAACTGCAGGGACAAAATTGGAGAAGAAACTGAGGGACAGGAGGTCCAGTGACAGGCCAAAATTTGAATCCATCTCAAGGAGTTCTCCAAGGCATAACACCATTACTGATGCTATGGAGTGCTTACAGATGGGAGCCTAGCATGGCTGTCCTCTGAGAGGCCAAACAAGCAGCTGACTGAGATAGAAACAGATACTTACACCCAACTATTGGACTGAAGTTGGGGACTTCTGTGGTTGAATTAGGGAGAAGCTAGAAGAAGCTGAAGGGGAGGGTAACCACACAGGAAGACCAGCAGTCATAACTAACCTGGCCCCTGAGATCTCTCAGACACTAATTCACCAACAAGATAGCATACATGAGCTGGTCTGAAGCCCCCAACAGAAGAGGACTCAGTGGAAGGAGAAGTAAGTGCCTAACCCACTAGAGACTTGAGGACACAAGGAGTGGGGAGGCCTGGCAAGGGAGGGGAGAATATCCTCTTGGAAACATGGGGTAGGAAGAAGGGGATGAGTAACTGGGGGGAGGTCAGAATGAGAGGAGAGCAATGACTGGACTTTAAAAATAAAAGTAATATTTTTTTTAAAAGTGAAATTAAGAATAGAAACATTAAGCTATTTTATAGAAACACTATCTCTAGATATAAACATTGTAGAAAATTAAATAAAATGTTGATGAAATATAAGATGAAAATATAAAATATGAAATTGCAGAATTACTAATTCATAAAACAATAATAACTTAAAACCAATCACTAGCTCAATGATTAGTTACACACCATATTAAATTCAATATTGAATATTGAATATTTATTTAACAATAATTGATACTCTAAATCTCTTTAGTGAGGTTTAAATGATGAAACCTTCTTAGCTATTATTCAATATATAACCTAAGAATTCACTAGAAATTTACTATCTGTAAACATGGTGCTAAAGAAAATAAAGAAAATACTAAGTAAGTTAAAATGGGTTGTTAGGGAACATAACAGCTAAAGGAGAATGGAAAGAGGTCTTATAAATGTTTTGTGATAGGAACTGAAATTCTAAGGTATGTAATGTGAATATAATTATAAGTGGATTTTTAAAATGTGTCTGTCTAGAACCTGCTGGATCTAGTATAATTATCTTGTACTCCAGAAGTTCTTCAACTCAGCTAAATAATTTATGAATTAGCTATATCCCCTTTTTTGTCTGACCAACTCTTAGCTTCCTGTTCTATTATAAATTTCCATTCCTCTCATTTCAGAACTTTCTCAGAAACTCTCTGAGTTATAGCAGCAGTTCTTTCTCATTAATGCTGCTGGCAGAGACACACAAAATACTCCTGATTGATTGAAACCTGATTTGCTAGTCCCTCAACTTTCAGGAACACTAAATTCCTTTGCAAATTAAAAACAAACACAGCTGATCTATCTTATGTTTAATTTAGCCTAGCCTAGATTAAAGGAACTTCAGGCTGTTTGGAACCTTCAAGAACTTTCCTGGGATAATAATAGGAGCCTGTCCTTACAGGCACCAGCAGTTTTTCTTCCAGTGATTACTATAAATATATTATTAATTCTAAAATGGGGAGTTTTTAAAGCAGTTTCTAAGTTTACATATTTTTGTGGGTATTAGAAACATAAAGAGACACAGTGATAACTAAATTGGATTACTGCCATAAGGAAATACACTATAAATTATGTCACTTTTATTTATGGCCTATTTTCATGATGTACTTTTGCTACAAAATATTAATAATTACATTAGCTATTTATTGAAAGGAAGACATCATCAGCCCAAATGATTTGTATGATTCAAGCTATATCTACTTCACACAATTACTGAAAACACATACAGAATACATTTTGCATATTTTCCTCTCTTTTTGCCATTTAGAATGATATCTTTCAGTTATGGTTCAAAGCCGACTTTATACTCTTCACATCTTGTCAGTGTTGCTTATGGAAGGTCTGAATCCTCCTAAGCAGATCCTGGGCTCTTTTAATGGGAAACATGTTGCCATTACAAATATTCCAAGAAGCCTTCAGATCTCCAAGATTCTTTCAAATCTTCATCATATTGTGTTGTATCTTCTCACATTAACCCAATTTTTAAAGAGCATCCTGGCACCAGCTTGACACCAGTACAGCATATCTTCTTGCCATTTTGGTCTAAAGCCTATAATATGACATTATGTCAAGTATCTCATCCCAAATATTTACTGACTCAGGGGTCACATGACCTATATATGTATATATGTTACCTGAAACACATGCACTCAACATTCACCCACAAGCACTGAGACATGACAATACCTCCCTTTAGCTCTGTTCCATATTAAACACATATGAACATTGTCCGTTGTTTCTTGTAATATAGCTCCAATATCAAATATGCTTCTTAGACTTGACGATATTTAAGAGCCTGGTTATCCAAGATAAGCTATGTTTACGAGGGGGGGGAAAAAAAAACCTTACTTGTAGCAACATGAACTTGAGAGCTATCAGTCTTTAACATATGCCAACTGTGTTGCCAAATGTCTTTATATTTATTTGTTTTACGTTTTAGTTTTATTTCTATGAAGGATCCTTGCTGGTCTATTAGACTTTCTTTTATAATTTATTTCACAGTAAAACCCATGAAAGAATACCCACAAGTCTTTATGGATTCTTGAATTGTAGTTTCTCCAATATTTCCTAAGGTGTCTCCATGCCCATTTTTGCTTGAGACGGTAAAGCTTTCATATCTCTGCAGCAACATTAGAAGTAGCAAAACCATTTCACTAACAACTTAATTCTGATTCAAGAGAGGCTGAGTAGATAAGGAGGTAAATGTATATATAAACGGTCTTAATAGTTGAAGGATAAAATGTGTATATATCCTAGGTTACAGCAGGAAAATCCTATCAGGTGTCTGGGAAGCAGAATTTAATGCAATTTTATTACTATGCCATCAAATAAAATAATTTTTATAAGAAACAATGACAAGTCCCTCACAGGGATTACATTTCTTCAAAACAAAACAAAAAAAAACAAAAAATCCCAAACTGACTCTCCCTTTTTCTAGGCCATCAATTGCCAATACCAGCTCAAAGAGTCATGGGTTTTCATGAACCTCTTCCACATACAAGCTGGTAATTTGGCTTGCTAGATCTGGTGCAGATCTTGTGCAAGCAGTCCTATATCCGTTCACATACACTCCGAACCAAATAGACTCAGTGTTTTGTTAAGACAATATTAAATTTAAAGTGGAAGTAGAGGGCAGAGAAGAGAAGGAATTGGAAAAAAAGAAACAGGGGTCTATCTATTTTACCAAACAATTCTATTCTTCTATGAAATTCTCAAGGAATATTTTTAAAGAAACAGATATCTAAGGTGAAAGAGAATTCAACCCATCAAATTAAAATAAGATAAGAAATCTTTGAAATAGCTGAACTAGTTAGAAAAACCATCAAATACTGATCCTGAATTCTGACTTGAATGGTGATCAGGCCTGAGACAATTTTCTATGTTTGTGGAAAGCTGCAGTTCATAATAAGAAATGTAGCAGTGTTTATGTATTTTGCCTGATCAAAAGCAGGGATTTAACCTCATTTGTTCTCTTGTAAAGAATCAAGTCAAATCAAATGTTGATGGATGGTTTCAGTAACTGATTTGGTGATGTTTTGCTATCTACTATCTATCTATATTTTATTTTTAATTCTTTTAGTTTCCTTGTTCTAAACTTTATAAATTCATCAGTTCAATATCACTCCCCTGAAATCAAGTAAAATTAGATAAATTATAACCCCTCAGAACTTTGCTCTGTGCAGGAGCATGAAGTCATTCTGACATCATGTCCATCATTCAGTAGCCCCAAGAAGCACTGTCAGAGTATAAGAGAAGAAGCAGGTAACAAGGTCACAGTCAACATAATTTAGCCCATCATTTTTGTGCATTTGTTTGTTCATTTGTTTTTATTTTAGCACAGGGATTCTCTACATAACAACCTTGGAACGCTCTCTGTAGACCATGCTGAACATTAGTTTCAATGTAATCACTTACCTAGTAATGTCATTAGTTATATTTTCACACACCTATATGCCAGTTATTTACCTTGGAAGAAAATCCATTTAAGTCTGATGCCCATTGCTAAGCAGGTTTAATTTGTTGTTGCTGCTGTAGTTTTAGTTGTCTCTCTATATATTTGTTATTCATATAATTTTCAGATATATAATTTGCAAATGATTTCTATTATGCCATGGGTTGGAAGGTTTTCTCCCTTACTTCTATTTATACTTATGGGTATAAATTTTATAAAACACACACACACACACACACACACACACACACACACACACAGACACCACAAACTTCTTACCTTTGCTTTTGTGACATAAGCACAAAATCACCTTATATTTTCTTCTAAGACTCTTGTGACTACTTAGCATAATCTCATGATTATCTGTTTGGTATTTAGAACATTGCTATATTATGAATGCTTTTATTTATGTTCCATTTTAGATATTATGCTTTTGTACATTTTAGGTTTATAATCTCTGTAGGAAATTGGATGCTTTTCTATTTTCTTTATACATTATTTTCTTGAGGTCCTCCAGCCTTCCCTTCCCATTTTAAACATTTTAATATTGCATTTAAGATCTTTGACTGACCCCATCCCTCAAATGGGACCGTGCCTGTCCTCTGGATATGGCCTCTACAGTTTCTCTCTCCCCTTTGTTGGGTATTTCAGCTAACATCATCCCCTTTGAGTCCTGGGAGCCTTTTGCTTTCCTGGAATCACCCACCCATATCAAAAATGTTAACACAGAATTGCTCCTGTCTAAAGAAAATGCAGAGACAATGTGTAGAGCCCAGCCTGAAGGAAAGGCCAACCAGAGACTGCCTTACCTAGGGATTCATCCCATCTGTTAACACCAAACCCAGACACTACTGCTGATGGCAAGAAGCATTTGCTGACAGGAGCCTGGTATGCCTGCCCCCTGAGAGGCTCTGTCAGAGCCTGGCCAATACAGATGTGGATGCTCAAAGCCAACCATTGCACTGAGCACAGGGACCACAATGGGAAAGTTAGGGAAAGCACTAAAGGATCTGAAAGGGTTTGCAACCCCATATGAAGAACAATAATATCAAACAACCAGACCCTCCATAGCTCATAGGGACTAAATCACCAATCTAACAATACACATGGAGAGAGCCATGGCTCCAGCTGCTTTTGTAGCAGAGGACTGCCTTAGCTGGTATTGATGGCAGGGTAGGTCTTAGGTCCTATGGAGACTTTGTACCCCAATATAGGGGAATGCTAAGGCAATGATATGGGAGTAGGGGATTGGGTTAGGGACTCCCCTCATAGAAGCAAGGGAAGGGAGACAGGATAGGGAGTTTGTGGGAGTGGGGGAAACAAGGAAGGGGGATGACATTTGAAATGTAAATAAATAAAATACCCAATTTAAACAAAAACGATCTTTGACTGAAAGATCAGCCACAATCTATATTGCAGTGACAGTTTCTTATTGGCATATTATTTATCTTTTTGAGTAAGCCATACATAGCTTACTCATATTTGTTTCTTAGTTTCTTTATTCATTTATTTTTTCAACCACAGATTCTCATGATGTTGCCCATTTTGACCTCAAATTCATATACTCCTCATTCAGCCTATAAAGTGCTGAAATAGCATGTGTGTACCACCATGAATAATCTTACATATTTCTTTCATATTTTCTTTGATTTATTTTGTTAAAAATAGACATTTAAGTCAAATAAAAATAATTCTGGATATCTGACCTCTTACTGAAAATTTGATGTATTTCTTATTGATTGTAATTTATGATACCTCTATCCAGAGACACAGGATCATTCTAGAACATAAACCCAGACTCTTTTTAGATTTCTTCTGAACTTTTACATGGGTGTGTGTAGTGCTTTTTCACAATTTTTTTATGTACAACATTTTAATGTACTGGACTTTTCATATATGGCTCCAGGAGAGAAAAGGAAAATGAGCAAAGGTGGATGGTACACAGTGTTCAAGTCCTCAGGGTATTGTTTATGTCCCTGAGGTGGGGCAGAGCTCACCTTCACATCAGGAGGAAGAACAAAACAGTCATCTCTTGTCACCTCTGTGAAAAGCAAGCACTGTTCATCAGTGAGGGAGCAGGTTACTGACACTGGAGGATGCAGGCAGCTGCTCCTGGTTACTGACAGTGGAGGATGCAGGCAGCTACTCCGGGCTCCTATAGGTAGGAGCAGGTTACTGACACTTTGGAGGATACATACAGATGTTCCTGCTTGCTATAGTTAAGAGCAGGTTACTGACACTGGAGAATACAGGCAGATGGTCCTGGTTGCTATAGGTAGATTTATTCAGTATTACCTATACAGTTGTCAGCACAAAGATGGCTTAAAGTGGTCTTAAATTTGCATCATCCACTTTCTCAGGACTCTTCTGTACGTTTCACCCTTAAAAGGACCCCAGAGTTAGGTAACAGTGATGATACTTTAATAGAGCCTTGGACAGTAATTGTGGTCTAGGTGAGGATGATATCTCCTTTCCCATCATCTTTCCAGAGTCCTACCCCAAATAGCATTTCATCTAGACATTTAAAGACTTCTAAATATATTTCTATTAAAAATGAAAAGAAATTGCCATTTCCAGAAGAGAAGAAATTAAAAGTCATTTAGTGCGGTAAAAATAGTTCTTAGAAAATGTGCATTATTGTTCATAATCTTAATACTTGTTGGAATATTTTACTTGTTTTTGCCATCCATGTTAGTGAAATAAGGTGTATATTATTTTTAACACCAATTTTCTTTTGTGCTTAATTTAAAATAATGATCACATAATCATGTGGCTATGTAACTTCAACTCCTAGCTTTTCATATTCATTGTTATAAACATACTTAAAAATGGAAATGCAGATTTTTAAGTTCAGTGAAGCATATGCCTTAAAATGTAAGACACACTATTTTGCCTTCTATATCTGTTCCTCTATTTCATGCCTATGCCTTATATACTGGAAATTCACAGCCAGAAATTAGAAAGCTAAAAATAAATTTCACATACAGGGATAGAGGACAATGAGACTCAATACAGGACTTGCATACTTTGGGGAGTTGAGACATTCTTTTAGCTCTACATTCCCTGCCCATGAAGTTATTTGAAGTAATAGGAAAACAAAACAAACAAAAAAGCTCATGTTTAAGTCACCATTGTATCAGCCAAGCCAAATCTTAATTGATGCAGTGTTTTAATACTTAGCAAACAGTTAGCTCATAGATAGAAATTACTGAATCACATTATTAGTTTTAGTTTCCCTGTAGAAATTGATTCTGTTCATTGAGTTGTACTATACTAAAATGATTTAACTTAACACTCTTTTAGTCAGTCTAATTTCATGTATAGTACATCCTCTCCATTTTAGGCAATCTAAATATTTTGTTCCACTTATGAGTACATTGGAGGGGAAAATCATTTAAAAGCTTTTGTATTTAATGGCACAAAGAGATAGCAATCACTTTTAAAAGATGTAGAGGCTAAGGTTTTAAATCAGAATGACAATGGCACTCCAGAAGCCATGGACAATCCTCAGAAAGATTAGGATTTGGGTCCTAATTTGCAAATAAGGTTTATGTTCAGATTAAGATTTGAGTCCAGTTTCCCTCTATGGATTTAGGAAAAGCTTTTTATTAATCATGCATACAGAAGAGTGGCTGGAGTCTGTGTAGTTAGAACAAGATATATATTTTTTCTGCTAATATATATATATATATATATATATATATATATATATATATCTGCTTTTGAAAAGGTACATTATTTAGAATTCAGTGCATAGGGTTCATTTGGAGTATTGGTACTAAGAATAGTAAGGTGTCTTTTTAAACTATTTTGGAGAAATTTTTTGTTGTTGTTTTTGACACAGGGTTTCTCTGTGTAACCCTGGCTGTCCTGGAACTCACTTTGTAGACCAGGCTGGCCTCAAACTCAGAAATCTACCTGCCTCTGTCTCCAGAGTGCTGGGATTAAAAGCATGCGCCACCATTGCCTGGGTTTTGGAGAAATTTTTAAATTAAATCTTTTAGATATGTTTGTGTGGATAAATATATGTGACTGTCTAGGACCTTTTACTCAGTTTGAGACCTGTATTTCCCTCGTGAGTATGACAAGTCAAAAAACACATTAGAGAGCACTTAATGGTCAGTATTACATGAATCTTGACTTCAGACAAACCTCTATGATCTTGGCAGGTCAGTTATGCAAGCCATCATTTAGTTTGTCCCAAATAAATGGTTGAATATACCAACTACCTTTATCATAGCATATGGGTTTTATCACACTGAATTAAGTTCCAGTTTCTGTAAGTGACAAATTCATATGCCATAAAATCCAACAGGGTAAATAGGTCAAACATCTAACAGGACAAGAGTACAAATGCTCAGGTTTACCCAAGAAAGTTCTTTCTTTTCCTTTTATTGAAAATAAAGAGAATTTTTCTCATACATTATATCCTGTTTACAGTTTCACCTCTCTCAACTTCTACCAGTTCCTTCCTGATCCACTCCCTTTTTGTTCTTCATATAGAATGAAGCAGGCTTTTAGGAGATAACAACAATACATAACAGAACAAACACTAACCAAAAAACAAAACACCCCCCCCCAAAAAAATCAACCCCCCCATATAAATATCAAAGTTGGACAAAGCAAATCATCGACCTTCTCATAAACACACTTAGGTGTTTCTTCAAATTGGAAACCACAGTATATCCACAGAGGACATGATACAGAAGCTTGGCTTCATGCTTGTTGCTTCAGTCTCTGAGAACAAGATCTTTGCTTGGTTGATATAGGGGACCTTGTTCTCCTGGGGTCCTCTGTCCCATCTGTCTTCCCAACTCCTTCTGCCACCTCTTCCACTGGGATCCCTGAGCTCTAGGGGAGGGATTTGATCAAGAACATTTTGTTTACAACTGAGTGTTTAAGTTCTCTGTCTCTGTCTGTCTTATCTGTCTGTCTCTTTCTGTCTCTGTCACTCTCTCCCTGTGGGTCTGTCTCTCTCTGTGTCTTTGTCTTTCTGTCTCTCTCTGTCTCTCTCTCTCTGTCTATTTGTCTCTCTGTGTATTGTCTGGCTGACTGTCCTTGAATTTGTTCCCATTTGCTGCAGGAGGAAGCCTCTTAAATGGTAGCTCAAATGGTAGCTCACTGATATATGAAGATAACATTAGGGGTATTTTGATAGTTACTTCTTTTTGACAAGTAGTATATGGGTTTATCCTAGTTCTCTAGACTAATGTTCTTGGTCACCCAAATACTGTCAGGTATTGTATTCATCGCATGGAGTGGGTCTTAAGTAATATCAGACATTGTTTGTTAATTTCCAAAAGTTTGTACCACAATAACCCAAGAATATTTTTCAGGCAGTACAGCAGAACAGCACTGCAAATAAAACTTTTTGTGTTTTGTTTGGCATATAAGTTTCTTTTTTGGTAGCCTGCAGAGAACCTTCCCATACCAAAGACACTAGAACACAACCCTAGAAGATTCTCATTAGAATGTCTTAGCAAAGACTAGATATTAGTATTATCTCCCAATAACAGACTAGTGTTGAGCCAAAATTAGAACTACTAATGAAAGTTAGAGAGAAACTTTTCTTTCATAATGATGGTGAATCCCTTAAAAAGATAGTAGTAGATGTTATATATCTATTGATTGCTTAAAAGTGACAAAGATCATGTTAGAATACCACTTTAACTCATAAGAGTTCATAATTCTACTTATCTTACAAACTGTTTCCCAATATGTACTTCTAACCTTGATTACCTTTCTGTTCTGGTATTGAGACAACTATGGCAGGAATAGGGTATATTTTATTATTAATAAATATATTATATTTTTCATGTACTCATAATTATAGATGTAACCCATAGCTATAACTAAACACACATACATTCATAAAAGTATGCATTAACATATTTGCCTACATTTATCACATCAGCACCTTAGCTATGGAAATTCTTAATCAATGGGACACAACAAGGAGCTTTTTTAGACAGGGAGAAAACTGGACATTGAAGACACATTAAAACTGGCAATAAGGTACAGGAAGTATGTGCAGTCTCAGACTTCAGATTCACTGATAGAAAGCAACGCCTATGAGCTTAGTGGGAATAGCAATATAAAATAGCAAGTGCTCCTGGGACCAAATGAATATAATCAGTAGAGATAGCTCAAAATGGCATAATTGGTGATCAGGAAGGAAGAGAATACACAATTCATGAAAGTACATTTGGAGTGGATGATGGAAAGGTAGACAAATGTTCTGGGTCACAGTCTCTTCTCAAGGTCTCCTGAAGAAATAGGGCTGTTAGCTCTATAATTATAAATGGACACCATGTGGTTACCTTGCACATGTCCAGTTGTGTTGAAGGAATGTTGGCTGTCAGCATGAAAATAAGTAATGATTTCTCTAAGTAACGTGGAGGATGACTACAACACTTGAGTAGACATTAACAGGACTGAGAAGGTACCAACGTGTAGAGATAAAAATGTAAACTTCATTGTGACAATGGTATGTATCATTCAGTATAAATTTACTGGTACATTAGTGATACATGTGTGAAATTAGCACATATAATTTTCTGTATATCAATGTTTAATAAAAATGATTTGTGTAATTTCTCCCTTTTCTGTACATAAGGGAATCATAAATTTAAATATTACAAATATCCAAAGCAACTTGATTATAAGGAAAAAGTAATTGTTCTCTCTGCTTGCGCTTTCCCATGCCTTACTAAGTACTAATAAGAACCCGGGGATCCATCCCATAATCAGCCACCAAACCCAGACACTATTGTATATGCCAGCAAGATTTTGCTGAAAGGACCTTGATATAGCTGTCTCCTGTGAGGCTATGCCAGTGCCTGGCAAATACAGAAGTGGATGCTCACAGTCATCTATAGGATGGAACACAGGGTCCCCAATGGAGGAGCTAGAGAAAGTACCCAAAGAGCCGAAGGGGTCTGCAACCCTATAGGTGGAACAACAGTATGAACTAACCAGTACCCCTAGAGCTCATGTCTCTAGCTGCATATGTAGAAGATGGCCTAGTCGGCCATCATTGGGAAGAGAGGCCCCTGGGTCTTGCAAACTTTATATTCCCCAGTACAGGGGAATGCCAGGGCCAAGAAGTGGGAGTGGGTGGGTAGGGGAGCAGGGCAGGGGGGGGGGGTATAGGGGACTTTCAGGATAGCGTTTGAAATGTAAATAAAGAAAATACCTAATAAAATAAAAAGAAAGAAAGAAAGAAAGAAAGAAAGAAAGAAAGAAAGAAAGAAAGAAAGAAAGAAAGAAAGAAAGAAAGAAATTGGTTTGATAACAGTGAGTCACCTAGATACATTGCTGAAATGAATCTTCTAGAATTACAAAAAGCCCAATAAGACTAAGCATGCTCCCTTCTGTATCCTGCAGGGCAGATTTTCTCTGTTACATTTTCCATCTATTCAGCATGAATGGGAAAGCTTCCTCCAACTCTTGCAGTTTGTCTGCCTTGAGCTACAGACACAATCCTTAAGTACTGGACACTAATGTTTTAGTTGCCTAGATGTAAAACACATGATCAATTACAACAACATGCTTCCTAAGACCCAGTGTTGTTCTGAAGCTGCTGTTATCACTTTAATGGTGTGCATCGCCAGTGGGTTACTCTATCTCCTATTATCTTTATCATTTAAAAATGATTATCAGCTCAAACACAAACCTAAAAAGCCTCTGGAAGTGATTCAGAATATCTTTCAGCTGCTATTTTTCTGATTTTTAAATTTTTAGTTTGTTTCGGTTTTTTGTTTGCTTGTTTGTTGTTTGTTTGTTTGTTTGTTTTTCAATATAATTTAGAATACTGAATTTGACTAAATATGACCTACTTTCCTCTGACACCCTGATGAATGAAGGTCATTTAAGTTGTGTCACCTAAGATAACTTAATCATCCATATCAGCATACTAAATTTACCTCTTTATACTTCACTGTGTTAGTTAGAAACATATTACTTGAAGCTATCAAAATAATAATTAAAATATTATTTACTAGGGTGTGTTTGACAAAACTTCACTTTTATATGCCTGAGATTTATTCTAAAATCACACCTGAGTGGTGAGTGCTGGTCACATATTGAGAGAATTTCTAAATTGCACAAAAGGTTTTTTTTTTTCAACTAGAGAGGAGAGAAATAAAATGTGTGATCATATTTGTAGTGATCAAATCAGTTTGGAAAATGAGCTATAGAAGAGGTTTTTTTTTTTTTTCAGTCTCCAAAAGACACATAGAGAACAGCAAAAGGAAAATGTGAGACAAGGAAGAATATAGTAAATAATAGATGAATAAATAAATAAATAAATAAATAAAAGAACTTATAACATGGCACACACTTGTAACCCCAGTACATAGAAACTGGATGCAAAACCAAAATTCAAGTTCATCTCTACACAGAGTTTACCATCACCCTGTTGGAAAAGAAAGCAAACAAACAAACAAAAGCCAATCAAACAACATGAGTAAATTAATGCTTGTTGGACATGTCCAGCAAGGTCGAAACATCCTCAAGGTAAATTAGTCTTTAATTGGCCACTCCTACAATTCTTTTTTTTTTTTAAATAAATTTATTTTTAATGGGTAAAGAAGGAACTGTTACATTTTGACCACACTTTGCTGAGTGTTATTTGATAATTCTTTCTTTCTTTCTTTTTTTTTTTTTTTGATTTTTTTTTGGTTTTTTTTTTCAACTTTTATTAGATATTTTCTTCATTTACATTTCAAGTGTTATCCAGAAAGATCCCTATACCCTCCCCCCTCCTGGCCCTGCTCCCGTACCCATCCGCTCCAGCGTTCCCTTGTATTGGGGCATGTAAAGTCTGCATAACCAAGGGGCCTCTCTTCCCACTGATGGCCAACTAGGCCATCCTCTTCTATATATGCAGGTAGAGACACGAGCCCGGGGGTACTAGTTAGTTCATGGTTATTCTTCACACCAGTAAGAATGGCTAAGATCAAAAAGTCAGGTGACAACAGTTGCTGGCATGGATGTGGAGAAAGGGGAACACTCCTCCATTGTTGGTGGGAATGCAAGCTGGTTCAACCACTCTGGAAATCAGTCTGGCGGTTCCTCAGAAAATTGGACATAGTACTACCCGAAGATCCTGCAATATATCTACTGGGCATATATCCAGAAGATATTCCATCTGGTAACAAGGACACATGTTCTACTATGTTCATAGCAGCCTTATTCATAATAGCCAGAAACTGGAAAGAACCCAGATGTCCCTCAACAGAGGAATGGATACAAAAAATTTGGTATATTTACACAATGGAATACTACTCAGCTATTAAAAACAATAAATATATGAAATTCCTAGGCAAATGGATGGATCTGGAGGCCATCATCCTGAGTGAAGTAACTCACTCCTACAATTCTTCACCATTATTACTCTAGCCCATCTTACAGGTTAAATTGACAAATTGTAGGTTAAAAATTTTATGTCTAGGTTACTGTCCCATTCCCACTACTGGAAGCCTTAACAGGTTACAAAAGATGGCCAGACTGGTCTCTGTGTCTCCCATTAGTAGAAGTCTTTTATATGGTAACCTTTGTAGATTGCAGCTAGTATTTACTGCACATTGTCCCCAAATGTACCCCAATTCCAGTTGTCACTCCCTATACTCTCTTGCTTCATTCTTTCCCCTACCCCACCCTCATCCCTCCTGTTTCCATCTCCACCCACTCCCAGTGCACCTACAGCAACGCTAATTTCTCTTCCCATGGATATCCATGATTTCTCCACTTGAGTCCTCCTTGCTGCACACACTCTGGGTGCTGTCACAGGATTTTCCCTGTCCAATTACATTAGTGCAGGGGAGGCCTGTGATTGGACAGGGAAAAGGGAGGCATAGCAAACAGCTACAGAGACAGGGAACATTTCGGGAGAGAGAGGAAAAGGCTAAGTTGAAGGAGGATGTGGACCAACGTGGCTTTAAACAGACACAGGTAGTTATGATATAATAAGGTTTAAAATATTGGGATAAAGCTTTTATCATCAGTTGGTTCTGAAATTATTTTATTGACATCTTGTAAAATGAGAATTTATTGATACATAAATCTGATTGGTTAATTTATAAGTTTTAACAGTTTTGATTTTACTGGGTAAATAGGTGTTGTGATCCCTGACTTTGGAGTGGATGGTCATTGCGTGGGGCTGGCAGCAGAGATCCTCCAAAGGACTCTGGACCTCTAGCCCAGAAAGAGTTCCGAGTTGAGATCACATGGCTGGAGCCATGTGGACATCTGGTTGCTGGCTGAAGCATGGGAAGCCTTCCCGTCAGTTTTTTAATATTTCACGCAACAGGGTGCTATATATTTTAGCATTTTTATCCTTTGCCTAACAACTATTATTCACTTACAAGTGAGTATACAGGATGTCTCTTTCTGAGTTTGGGTCTAGATTACCTCCCTCAAGATGATTTTTTTCTAGGTCTGTCCATTTGCCTGCAAATTTAATCTCATTATATATATATATATATATATATATATATATTGTGTGTGTGTGTGTGTGTGTGTGTGTGTTTGTGTGTGAAATACTCCATTGTATAAATACACCACATTTTCTTTATCCATTCTGCTGAGAAATATCTATGTTGTTTCTAGTGTCTTACTCTTTTTTTTTATTAGATATTTTCTTAATTTACATTTCAAATGCTATTCTGAAAGTCCCCTCCCCCCTCCCTGCTCCCCTGCCCATCCACTCCCACTTCTTGGCCCTGGTGTTCCCCTGTATTGGGGCATATAAAGATTGCAGTACCAAGGGGCCTCTCCTCCCAAAGATGGCTGACTAGACCATTTTCTGTTACATATGATGCTAGAGACACGAGTTCTCGGGGTTCTGTTTAGTTCATATTGTTGTTCCTCTTCTAGGGTTGCAGACCTCTTTAGCCTCTGGTGTTCTATCTCTAGCTTCTCCAATGTGGGCCCCGTGCTCCCTCTTATGGATGACTGTGAGCAACCACTTCTGTGGGAGTCAGCTATATCAGGGTCCCTTCAATAAACACTTGCTGTCCTATGCAATAGTGTCTGAGTTTAGTGACTGATTATGGGATGGATCCCCGGTGGGTTAGTCTCTGTATGGTCCATCCTTTCATTGTAGCTCTAAACTTTGTCTCTGTAACTCCTTTCATGGGTATTTTGTTTCCTATTCAAAGGAGGAATGAAGTATCCACACTTTGGTCTTCCTTCCTGATTTTCATGTGTTTTGCAGATTGTATCTTGGGTGTTCTAAGTATCTGGGCTAATATCCATTTATCAGTGAGCACATATCCAATGACTTCTTTTGTGATTGGGTTACCTCACTAAGGATTATGTCCTCTAGATTGAAAAAGGTGGTTTGGAATAGAGATTGTGGTATAACAGCTGAGTTGAACCTGCCCAAGAATTTCATAAATTCATTTTTTTAATAGTATGAACAAAGCTGCAATAAATATCGTTGAGCAAGTGTCCATGTTATAGGATGAAATCTCTTTTGAGTATATGCCCAAGAGAGGTCTAGCTGAGTTGTGAGGCAGACTGAAACCCAAATTTCTGAATTACTGCCATATTGATTTTCATAGTGGTTCTAAATCTCCCACCAGCAATGAGTGAATATTTAAGAAGCTCTATATCCTCACCAACATGAGTTATCACTTGTGGTTTTGATCTTCGATATTCTGACAGGTGTAAGATAAAATCTTGATATAGTTTTGATTTATACTTCCCTGGTGTAGGAATACTGGTCATTTCTTGACCATGTGAGATTCTTCTCGGGAATTATATATTTATATCTGTACCCCATATTTTAATTGAATTATGTGATTTGCTGATATCTAGTTTCTTTATTTCTTTATGTATTTTGGCTATTAGCCCTTTGTTGAATATGGAGTTAATGAAAATGTTTCCCCATTCTTTACAATTATGTCCTATTAATGCTGGATAGCCCAGTGACTTAAGGTAAATCAAGAACAACCGACAAAGTGACAACGAAATGATTACTATTATATTAGTAATAGTAACTTTTATTCACCAGATGTAATTGTCATCTTTGAGGTTTACTGCAGAATAAACTCACCCTTTCTAGCTCGTTGTGAGTTCTTGCTGGCTGGTTCAACTCAGCTGTTATACCACAATCTCTATTCCAAACCACCTTTTTCAAATTGGCTTCTCTCAGCTTCTGACTGAAATGCTCTGCTCCACCTCAAACTAACACTGGCAATTTGTTCTAAACTTCTGGCTTCTTCTCGGGATAATTCTGTCTTTACCTGTAACATGTCTCTGTAAAACTGTCCCATAAAAGTGCTCTCTCTCTCTCTCTCTCTCTCTTTCTCTCTCTCTCTCTCTCTCTCTCTCTTTCTCCTCTCTCCCTGTCTCCCTCCCTCCTCCTTTCTGAACTGTTCTCTTAAGTAGCCTCTCTTTCATGTCTCTTATAGTAGGAGTTATATATATCCTATCTCAGACTCATTCTGTTTAATCTTTCTCTGATTCATCAAGTTGTCTGCTCTTTAATGAGACATCACTTTTAAACATGGCTGCTTCCTTCTAAAAACTAACTTTACCATCATTGTTTTGTGTTAAATGTATCTGCCAAGGGAATGTCTATATTCCAGCCAGAGGGCATAAAAGTATGTGATTACAGAAGGATCACATAGACCTAGAAGGTCTTTGGGTGTGATCATTTTGCCAGATCAACCATGTTGCCATATTAAAATTCCTCTACAGATATTCTGTTATAACTATAGATTGATATCTGGCTCAACTGTCATCAGAGAGCCTTCATTCAGCAAATGATGGAAGCAGATGCAAAGACCCACAGCCAAACCTTAGAAAGAACTTTGGAAGCTCTGAAAAAGAGAGGAGAAAGAACTGTAACAGCTGAATAGGGCTAGAGAATAAATTAAACCATTCTCATAGGGACTCAGAGGACTGAATCAACAATTGAAGAGCCTGCATCTTTTCTAGATCCTCCATATGCTATAGTTGCATAGTTTGTTGTTCTCTTGGTATTTATAACAATATTGAGTTAGGGATTTCTCTGACTATTTTGTCTGCTCTTGGCAAAATTTTTCTACTATTTCATTGCCTAGTCTTACTTTGATATGAGAATTTGTATGTAGTTTTATTGTAATTTGGTATTACTATGTTAATTTGCTATCCCTGTGAAGCCTGCTCTATTCGGATTGGAATGTGAGGAGGAGTGACTCTTGGGAAGAGAGCAGGAAGAGGTGGGACTGGGAAGAGTGACAGGAGTGGAAACTGCAAGGAGGAAGTAAAATTTGAGAGAAGAATAAATATTTAAATACAAGAAACATTAATTCATTGTTGGGAAATATATAAAATTAATAAAACTGTCCTTTTATCTATATTTCATACATTCTACTAAATCTGGAATTAACTAAAACCTAAGCAACTTGGTATATCTATAAGGATATTTTTTCCTAATGAAATCATTTAAGGTGGGAAGACCTACCTTTATCAAGGATCTTTTGAGGTAGGAATATCTACCTTAAATCTGGCCCACACCTGGTAGAAGCATATATTAAAAACATGGAAAAAATAAAGCATCTGTTCTTCATCTACCTGCTCTTATCCACACTGGCAAGTTATTTCCATTCCAGGCATTAGAGTCTACTGTTATGGGATATGAAGTATACCAAAAGCCAGCAGAGACACCCAATTTTGTAGACTGAACAACAACTGGATTTTTGGACTACAGTTAAAGTGTAGACAGCCACAGATGATGGATAAAAATCAATAGATCGATAGATAAATAATAGATAGATAGATAGATAGATAGATAGATAGATAGATAGATAGATAGATAGATAGGATCCTTGATTAATGCACAGATTAATTTTGAATCCTCATTAGTATGACAGATTTTTGAATGGATGAAAACTTTGGAAAACGCAGTGACCCCCAACACACAAGTTTGGAGAAATAAAGAGTTCACTACTGTGATTATGTCAAGTGCGGGTTCCCAGGAAATCATTCTCTGAAAACTGACAAAGGGGTATGTTAGGATTTCTTGGTACAGGTAACATATGGTTATGTTAAATATATTGTGAGGGTCACAAAATGATACATCTGTTACACATAATCTTCCACCATTTTCTCACTTAATCTATTTTGATATAAGGCTAATTTTCAAGAAAAAAAAACTCTTTCTGTTAATGTTATAAAGGTCTTTCTTAAAACTAATTATAAAGTGCTTTAACACAGAAGTAACAAAGTAGTAATGTACAACAAATTACCTAAAATTATTTTAAAATGTAATTTCACCCCAGAACACTGAAGAGGAAAGTTTCACTAATGAATAGAACAAATATTGTTCTTCACAATAGAACAAAAGGTTATGTTTTAGAGAATGAACTTTGGCATATTGGTCCCATGAAAAAGCACAGAAGTTTTAATAAAATATTCTTCCTTTTCAAGAGATCATAAAATGCATAACAAACTCTTCAGTTTCTAAATATAGAAGAAATAGAAAATTAATATAATACAATGGTGTTTATGACAGAGCATAGATTTAGCAAACTGACGAGAAGAAAAGAATAAAGCAATTCAAGTGTGGAAAGAAGAGTGTCTTTCTCTGAATTTTATCAAATACATTTACATTTAAGTCATTGTAATAGGTAATTATAATTTCTTCACAGCTGGTTAGGTTGACAGCAAGTTGGAATAGTTAACATAAGTCTAATTCTGGTTAGAGCAACTTCAGGCATCACAGCTTGAAGTACACAGTGCCATAACACACTCATACCTACATTTCTCTGCAACTAGATAAAATTAAAATGTTTAGGGAATTGTGAAATAAAGCACAGATGAATTCTACTCATTTAAGTGTCCAAAGATTTTAAGTGAAAGAGAATAAGGCTTTCCTGTGAGCAACAGGCTCTGCTGTGTGTTTTAGCCACCATTTGTAGCCTGGTGTCCATTAAGTAGATTACTTTTCTTTCCTTTTATAATTTATCTTATTTTTGTTTCATTTGATTTGTGTGTGTGTGTGTGTGTGTGTGTGTGTGTGTGTGTCTGTGTGTGTCTGTGTGTGTATGTGTGTGTGTGTGTGTATGTGTGTGCATGTGTACACACTTGCATAGAAACTCAAAGCCACCTTCTCATACTGTGAAGCAGTTAGTTCCTATTAACAAATTAAAGTGTACATTCTTTGGCTCAAGTTTTAAAGGACCATTCAATGACTCCAAGAAGAATTTGGAACAAAATTGAATCTCTCATCCAGATCCCCCAGGTATTGCAGCAAAATAGACAAAATAGATGGCTACTGAAAATATTTTTAAAGAATTTACTAGGTGAGAATGTTGTCCAATGTGTTTTCCTCGCATTCACTTTTCCGCCTTTCCTTCATATTCTCAGATCCACCACCCACTTACACAACTTGTGGCCATTTGTTTTTATTTAAATCCATCAAAGCCAAATTGTGTTGCCTTACTATGCTTAGATGTATGATCTTCTATTAGACTGTGGTAGACTTACCAGGATCTACTTTCTTAGAGAAAACTACTCTTCCACTTTCAGCAGCTCTCAATTGCTAATAGTTTCTTAGCCAGTAGTAGGGTTCCTTATCCATTCTGGGATTTGGCCTGTCCTCAGATTGCATAAGGTTTGTGCATACTGCCACATGTGCTGTGAGTACATAGCTGCAGAGACAATGATGTGCCTAAAAAATGCTTTCTTTGTTGTCTTCCCTCTATCTCTTATATTCTTCCTGTTACCTCTTTTCCATGTTCACCCCACACAGAATAAGCTGAGATAATAACTAAAATTTTAACAAATGCTTGTATGAATATGATGAAAGGGAAGTACTTTTTTTTTTTTTTTTACTGCTATTGGGATTGCAAACTGTTGGAGCTACCACAGAAATCAATGAGGACATACAACACAAAGCTATAAATAAATCTACCATAAGATCCAGCTATAGAACTCTTGAGCATATATAAAAATGAAAACTATTTTGTATAATTTATTAGTGTACTGAAACTTGCAAATATTCTTCTAAAAATTGTGGATTGGTAATTTAGGGAAACGTCGCTCCATTTGGTTGCCTTTATAATTGTTCTTGCTCAATTGCTTTTCCATGATCAGTTTTATTCTGAAAAAGAAGAATCATCTGTTAAAGATGCACTATTGCATTTACTGAAAGTGTCAAATTCATCATTTCATGTCCTTTCTGTGAGAGCTCAAGGGAAGAATTTCTTTAATGAAATAATATCAAGAAAATAGGTTGCAGGCTTTCTGCTGAATGCTAATAAGGTTATAAACAATCATATCTACTCTACTTTGACCTAATAGAAAATTTGAAATTAAAATTTGGCTTTAGTTTTTAATATACACAAAATAAATACTTTGTTGGGTGCTATATATCTACCTTAAAACCTGATCAATTATCTATCCTTTCATTTTTATTTCATCAAAACTGCTTTCTATTTTCTTACTTTTCATATGTGAGATTTGCATTCTTGACAATGCTGAAATATTAATGATATAATTATATATGAATATCAACACATTCTGTCACACTTTAAACATTATCATCTTCCATCTAAGCTTGTGTGTTTTGTGTAACAACTGCATAGACTATTGCAACAATTAACTTCTTCCCTGGTATTTTTTAAGCTATTCTTCACTTACATTACTTTTAACTTTTAATCTTTTAATATTCTATTTGTTTAAGCTAGTTTAAATGTTTTATGTGTGTGTTTTAACATTTTATTGAATATTCAATTTATCCATGTTTTAATAATAGTAAATTAATATATTAAAGATATGGGAAAATTGTTTTCATTTAGTTATTTTCAAAACTACATGTTAGTTGAATTTTTTTAGATGTAGGGCATGATTTCTTAATCAATAAAACTCCTATGATCACTGCTAATATATGCTCATACATTGTTTCTAACATAATTGTTAGAATTTCAAATTAAGATTTAGCTTAAGCTTCTAATATATACAAAATAAATAATATGTTGCATGCCATATATCCATCTTAAATCCTGAACAGTTATCTATCCTTTCTTTCTTATTTCATCATTTATTTACTTCATTCAAAACAAGAATATGGTGTTTCTAATATAATGGCTACATAATCAGCAAATTGTAGTTGTTCTGGTTAGTGATTTTTAATAAATTAATTTATTAACTTAATTTATTTTTGGAATATGTATATATATATATATATATATATATATATATATATATATAATTTTAAAACAAGTCAACTTTGAAGAACTGATATAGCTAAAGTAGTACTTCTAAATTTTCTTACTATAATAATATGGGTTCATGTAATAATTGCATTTATTGTTATTATTAATGGCAATGAAATAAAGTTACATGTGTCATTGCTGTCACATTAGAATAATAGATCACATTATATTCTAATTATATCTAATTATATTTTATTCTAATAATATCACATTGTATTCTAATTTTTTAAAAAATCTTCACAAGTGTTCAGTGGGGGTATGTACATTTATCTCCATTTTAGTTTTTTCGAGACAGGGTTTCTCTGTATAGCCCTGGCTGTCCTGGAACTCACTTTGTAGACCAGGCTGGCATGGAACTCAGAAATCCGCCTGCCTCAGCCTCTCAAGTGCTGGGATTAAAGGTGTGTGCCAGCTTATCTCCATTTTATAGCCAAGAACACTTTCTATTTTTATGAGTGGGAAGTTAACCATTCTATCTGAATAAACTGATGGCATTTATTTAACTTCAGTACTAACATTTATTACCTCAATGACATTAGTTAGAGCTCTTATTATGTATTTCTATGTAATTGTCAAAGCTAAGTAAATTATATCTCTGTTTTCACTGTCTTTTATCTTCTTCTTGACTGTCTCCATATGGTTTACTTTGCTCTATGGATTGCCCATGTAGCTTAAGATTCACATAGGATGTTCATATACCAATGACATTTTTATGCTCTATGATGTAGTCACAGGTAAAACTCAAAGCACGATCTTTCTTTGGCCTCAGTGTTTGACATCATTGTATGCATCCACCAGGGTTTAACATCCATAATTTTATTCGATTTATTTAAAAGATGTATTTATTTATTTATTTATTTATTTATTTATTTATTTATTTATTATGTATACAAAATTTTGGCTAAATGGATACCTGAAGGACAGAAGAGAGAATTAGATATCATTATAGATGGATGGTTATAAGCCACTCAGAACATGTGGAAGAAAAGCTAATGCTCTTAACCTGTAAGCCATCTCTCCAAACCTTACTAAATTTTTTTAAAGCACTATTTTAAGAAATTATTTTTTTCTGAAGATGGCGTTTCCATTTTATTCTTTTAAGTAACAAAGGAACTAATAGGTTAATGCTCAAACATTTAAAGATGATATATATTATGATTTCAATAAGCACGCATTAATACGTAAGCATGTGAGTGAAATACTACAGAAATACCTTTAATATTGGTTAAATAAGCCAATATTTGTAGGTCTCTGAAAGTGTAATAGCAAAGGTAAAACAAACAGAGGTTGTAAGAATGAACTACATTAACATAATAATAAGATTTCTTGATTGTTTCTAATGGAATTAGATGAACATAATATTTAAGAGGAAAAAAAAAAGAAAAAAATGTGATGTATATGTAGCCACCTTCCACTTTATCACACAAGAAGAAGAGAAGGATCAGGGAGAGAAGGCAGTGGAGGGGGAAAAAGAGGAGGATTAGAAGGAAAAGGAAGAAAAATAAGAAGAAAGAATTGAATTGATTCAAAGGAACTATAGTCCAGTTTTCTTGGCACTGTGCATTTCTTGAACATTAAAGAAAGAGTAAAAAGTTAGAATATGAAGAACAAATACTTCACAAATAATAGGATAGGGTTAGTAGAAGAGAGAGGAAATTCATGCCTTATTCTATTATAGCACCAGTCACTGGACCCATACTGTGCTTATTGCCAAGAAAAGTTTATACTTCTAGAAAAAAAGGTACCCATTAACGTGTGTTCTTTCATACTCTCATAAAGACTCATAAAGATCTTTGCTCCATATTTGCCATCTCAGACTTGACCATGACATGAGGACAACTCACTTTCTTGAACACTTTATATAGTATATATATAACCACCATCCAGTTCTGAATATCTGGGTTTACATACATACACACACACACACACACACACACACACACACACACACACACACAAATTCTAAGAAACAACTGCCCCCTCTCTTGTTCGTTTTCTCATGTTTTGAAGGGCATTGGTAAGTAAATAACTACTTTTTTTTTTCTTTTTAAATTCTTTTTATTATATTTATTTGGTTGTTTGTTGGAGAGTTTGTTTGTTTGCTTGCACATATATGTCAGGAGGTATGTATAAAGGCCAAAGAGGAACTTGTGCAAATCAGGTCTCTCCTTCTACAACATGCCTTCTGTAATCAAATTTGGGTCCTCAAACTTGGCAGTAATCACTTATACTAAATGCACCTCTCTGTGGAGTGTTTCCTAATTTCTTGGTGTCTATATGTCCACAGAGCTGACTGAACTTATGCAGGCTTCTCGCAATATACCAAGTTCTTTACCTGAAGTTAGGTGCTATTTGAATTTCACTCTGATATCACAGCTTCAATCTGGTGTCTAAAGTTGACAGGATTGTTCTAACTGTAATTCACTCAACCTTAACTTAATCATATACTTAAGAGAAGCATAATAAAATGTTAACTTTCTTTTTCTTTTGTTCAAATATGAATTACATTAATTCAGTGCTTCTTTTATTTGAATTTTCATAATCAACCTTCTCCTTATTGAAATTTTGCAGAGATTTGCTTATATATGATAAGTCTGCACAAGTAATCCTACCCACTTTTCACCTTCTATGCTAATATCCCTGGCTTCTACCCTGTATGTTAAGCTAAAGGAATGTGAACAAATTCACTAGAATTTTTCTATTGTACTACCAATTGTTAGTTGAATGTAAGTTGGGGATTTTAAGAGTCTCATCCTTAATAAAGTAGTACAAGCATTTATTATTTTAAAACTTAATAAAAATGCACAACATTAGAAGAGAAAAGTCTGTCTTGGGAAGAGACAGTAGAGGTGTTATACATAAAGTTAAATGTAACTGAAATGTCCTTTAGCTTACAAGTACTAATGAGGTAACTTTAATGCTAAAGTCCAAATTATAATGCTGCCAATCTCTGAAACTCATGACTACAGGTTTCAGTGGTTTCTTAGCTAACCACAAGGGGGAGAGCTCCAGTAATTCATTCTTCAGTTGAAGTCATTACTTACAGAGTTTTGCTGTTTTGAACCCACAAGGACATTCTCTTAGGGTTATTCCAAAGACCTTTATTATGACTCTTAGTCCTGAGTTCATGAAAAAGGCATGAATGCCCATAATTCAAGTCCCCTCTTTAGAAGTCTCCATGGACACTATATAAAGAAGTGGATATGAATAGACAGACATTGATCTTTAAGGAAGTACTACCATCTGTAATCATACTAACACCTACTACCTAAGTTCCAGGTGAAACCCATTTCCATAGCCACAGCTCAGCCATTAGAGGAGAAGGGTAAAAGAAAGTAGCACCGAGAGAAACCAGACAGTGTCTAGGTCACATGCACCTCAGCTGAGGTCAATGTCATCACTTTGAATTCACAGAAAGTGCTACTGACTAAATCAGGAGCAAGATGCAAATGTGAAGGCATCCCCTAGCAGATGCAAATGTGAAGGCACATTCACCAGCAGGTCATCACTTGGTCATGAGGCCAGTATGTTACAAATAGGAACAGAAAGACAAAATATAGCAGAAAAAAAATTCTCCAGTTAAGAAACTTTAACTGCCTATTTGGCAAAGTACATCAAGTAAACAAAGTAATTATATTTCATCTTCATTTTTTTCAGTAAAGTTATGTGGGTATAATAAAAAGAATCACTACTACTCCAAACTTGAAACTTAATTTACAGCATAGCGTAATAAAGATATTGTTAGGGAGAGAATTTAGTATTCTTGGAATGCATGCCAAAAGTTATTTTCTAGAAGAGAAGTTGAAAAACATGTGTTTCTAGCAATGTTTTTATTTGTCATGTGAATCTAGTGCTTTACACTATCCCTGGTTCAGCACATCTACTGTGTGGTGAGTATGTGTCCACATTCTTCTACAGGTCCTCCTGAAGGTTTCTCAGACACATATAAAAGGAAAGCAAATGACATCACACTGTAGTATTTATAATCAGTTTTCTGAAAGAATAAGAAATAGTACTTAAAATGATTTAATAATAAAAATGGTGATGAAGCGTTGGTTAATGGTACCCAAGTCTCTGCTCACGAGCAGTGTTGATCTCAGTAGAAAATGACTATTATGGATAGAGAATAATTTCTGTGGCACTTTATCACTTGAGTGAAAAAAATCTTCTTCATCCCACAACACCAGAAAGTATTTTTTCTGGGATATAACAATAGCTTGGTTTGCAACACCCCTATGCTTTGGACTAGTCATAAACTTTAAATTTATGGAGGCAAAATATCTGATTTGTATTTTTTATCTTATTTCCTAATTAAACTAATTATACATCAATACTTGATCAAGTGTTTTTTTTTTCTATTCTTCTTCAATCCATGAATATGTTATACTCTGAAAATTAATTAGTAATTCTTCAAATAACACATTTTAAAGTCAACCAAAATAACTTAAAGTAGGAAAAATGAGCACAAAATCATATTCAGACATTATTAGCATGCATGTTATCAAGAAAACTGTTTATGTATAATATGCTAAATGTCTATGTAAGATGTAAATGCAAGAGTGGATACAATTATATGGCTATCAACTCATAAAACACACAGTGCACATTATACATTGTGGAATATATTTTGCCTGGATGAGTTGAGACAGATTGTGTAATAAAATGAACATGGCAAAAGTGGGTTTAAGTCAGGAAACAGAACAGTAAAGCAATTTCCTGAGTTATTTAAATGCTTTCAAAGCGAAATGTCATTACATCCTTCAGTTACACTGGCATATAATTACATAAGCATCACAAATAACAATGTCTTACTAAGAAAAACAGAAGTTATTATAGAAGAATTCTTTCACATCATAAACCTTCATTTTAAGCTCAGGTAAATATACAAAAAAGGGAATTACATACATCAGAATTTATTCTAGTCATAAAATCATCAATAATTATTATAATTTGAAAAAAGTTTACTTTTAATGTCAGAAAAACCTTTCTCGGTCTTAATAATATTGTTTATTAAGCATAAAATTCACATATTAGAGTTAAATCCAATTAATGTTTAATAACTATGCTGAGTTTTACAAAAGAGTTAATCCTTTAGTTACACTTTGAAAATTCTTCACTGTTCTTTGTAGTAAGTTAGATTTTTGCAATAATTCCGTTTTTTTTTCTAATTTAAATGGGTTAATACATGAAAAATAACAAGTAAATATTGTTCCTAATTTAAAGACTCAGATAGTCTACACAAACCTTACCTCTGAGTGTCTAATGCTCTGAGATCACCAGGTAACATGTTAAGGTGTTTTATAAAGGCAATAAATATACCTGAATAGGGACAGAAAATATGAATTTTTGTACTCTTTTAAAAGGGGTGGCCATAAAAGTGTTTAGAACTAAGAACTGAAATGTCAGAGAATTCCTAAAAGCCACAGCAGTTAGAATGTTAGCACCTTAGAAACTGATACCTGCCTCTAAAAGTTTACAAGCCCTAGATAACAGAGGATCTATAGCCAACTGTCAGTGCTGTCTTGGTGTTCTCTACTGGTGGATCAGATGAAGACTATAAGTAGAGCAGCAGTATCATATTGCATCTCAACTGGTACCCACAGAGAGCACTATCTATCTAACATTAGGGAAGGGAAAAGATTTTCCACTTGCCCCAAGCCACAGGTCACTGTTTTGACAAAAGTAATAAAAATAAAAAATTATCTGCTAGGAAACTTAGCGACTTCAGAGAAAGTGAGAGGAAAAAATTTTTCAGCTTCTGTGGGACAGTGAGCAACCCCCCTTATCTGAGGACTCGTCACCACATCAAGTGGATGCAAGGGATTATGGGTGAAAATGCAAGGCATATAGTAATAGGAAACATGTGATAGGAGAAAAAATGAAAAGAAAACCCCACATCTTATAAAAGGTTGAGAAAGAGAATCACCTCCCTAAACTCTCCCTGACTGTACAGTGATAAGTGAAAGCAGTTAGATTACTGGAGATATGTGAAATGAAAAGAAATGAAATGAAGTCGTGCGCACATACTATGCTGACCACAGAACCTGAGGGTGGAACACAGAGTAGGGATGGTAGAAAATGCTTCCGGTTCCAAAAATCACACTCTACAAAAGGTAGCCGATATCTACCACTGACTGTATGTATGTATGTATGTATGTATGTATGTATGTATGTATGCATGTATGTATGTATGTATATATGTATGTATGTATGTATGTATTTAAGATCCCAAGAATGGGGCCCCAGCTCCAGCTCGCCTCACAGAGTCCCGACCCTGCTCTGAGATAGTGAGAAACCCACCCACCCCCAGTTATTTTCGCCATCCTCTGCCACTGAAACCATACAAGGAAGCTCTGTTTAGGGAATGGATACCACATCAGGCTACAGCTTTAGGGAAAACCTCTGCTCAATTTGTTTAGGGACCCAAATGGAAACTGAGATCATGTCTGTTACATATGTGCTAGATGCCTCTTTTGTTGATACACATCTTTAAGACCAAACAATGAAGGAAAAGTTAGTTTGTAGACAGAAGAACCTTTGTTTGGAAGTGATATCCAATTGAGAGACAAAGTGATGAGTTAGAGAAAGATTTAACAAATAGAATATGCCCAACTCTCACGCTCACAAGAACAAAGTAGAGGTAACATGAAAGGAGCAGAGAGAGAAAGCAGAGGAGGTGAAAGAGGAAGAGGAAGTGCCAGTTTTACTTGGACACTTGTTCAGAGAAAGGTTGCAGACATGTTAAGGCAAAACAAGCCATAGAGTGAGAATATGCCTGAAAATTAGAACAAATTGCCAACGTTGGTATGAGGCCAACAAGATCAATTCAGTAAGAAGCTGAGAGAAGTCAGTTTAAATCAGTCAATGTGGACTGGAATTTGAGCCAGAAGAACTGAGTTAAACCATCCAACAGACTTCAGAAATAACTAGGAAGGCTGAACATATTCAGCAATAAGTCTCAGAGACTGAAAGCATTTTAGGTCTAGATTAGATTGTCCAGAGTCTACAAGGTTCCAGGACCATTCCTAGCATATCAGATGAAGGCAGTAAGCCTCAGAGACAACAATTAATACAGACTAATAAATATTCCATTTACAAGGAAGCTTTCCCTATGAAGAAACCAGCTAAACTCATCAGCAAAACAGAAAAAACATAGAGCATCACACTCTCCGTAACTACAAAAAGGTAATAGTAACCAAAGAGCAAAATACCAACCAAAATGGAACACCCAGAAATCAATACCACGAACTATAATCATGCCTAACCCAGACAATTAGATGCCGACGTAAGAACACAATCAATAGCAGGCTGGACAATATATGGCCACTAGAGATAAACTGCCCTATAAAGTAGACCTTGAATAGTCTAACATAGCTGAAGAATAAGGAAAAATCCTTAAACTTTACTAAGATTATAGAGGTCTTTAAAGTAGAAATGAATAAATCATTTAAAGGAAGCCAGGAAAATATGAACTGTTGGAGTAAATTTATAAATTGCATAGAGAAGACTAGAAAAAAACCAAACAACAAACAGTGGGGCAAATGAATAAAACTATTCAAGACTCAAATATAGAAATACAATCAATAAAGAACAAAAACTAAAGGAATTCTGAACATGAAAAATTTAGGAATTCAAGGTGGAACTAGAGAAGCAAGCTTTACCAAGAGAATACAAGAAAATGAACAGAGAATATCAGGCCCTAGATACTCTAGTTAAAGAAAAATTTAAAAGGTCTTGACACAATGCATTCAAAAAACCTTGGCCACAATGAACAGACTAAACAGAAGACTAATAGGAATTGGGGAAGGAAATAAGTTCCTGCTAAAATCTAAAAATATTTTCAAGAATATCACAGCAGAAAAAAAAAATTCTAACCTAAAAAGAAAAGGCAATGCCAGTAGATTCAAAAAGTAAAAAAAAAAAAAAAAAAAAAAAAAAAAAAAAAAAAAAAAAAAAAAAAAAAAAAAAAAAAAAAAAAAAAAAAAAAAAAAAAAGGAGGGGGGAGTTTTCCCATGTTTCAAAGTGAGAAAAGGTGACCAGCCATGTCAAATCTCAGGTGGAACAACCATAGGCTGCTTCTACAGACAGGAAGTTAGAACTGTAGCTAAGTTGAGAGCAGATTTAGGGTGTTGAGCTAAGAGTATTTGGAAGGGCACACTAGCCAAAGATTAGACATGCCTGGCAATTGAGCCAAGAAGGCAGGTTGAAATTTAGCAACATGTGTGTCTATTTTTATCCACCGATCCAATATTGTCTGGGAGGAGGCTAGTGACACAATCTGCCTGGAGCTTAAAGTGGGGTAGCAGAAACTACATGCTAAATACCACCACCACCGAACCCCAAAATAACAGTAATAAACAGTCATTGGCCATTGATATATTTCTTTATCAATGGCCTAATTTCCCCAATGTAAATACACAGACTAACAGAATTGGAAATAAGATCCATCCTGCTGAACAAGAAAACTTCTTCAATATCACAAATAAACATTATTTCAGTGTAAAAGGTTAGGAAAATAATTATTCCAAGAAGATGAACTTAAGAAGCAAGCTGACTGTATCAATATTAATATGCAACAAAATAGGCTTCAAAGAAAAACAAAATAAAAGAGATTGGAAAGAACAAGACATAGTCATCAAAGGAGAACAATCCAGCTGGATGATATCTCCTTAACAAGGACTAAAATCAATAAAACAGTAACAAAGAGAATAACACAAAGAATCAATGAAAGAATTGTTTCTTTGACAACTTCAAGATAGACAAATTCTTATCCAAACTAACTAAAAGAGAGAGAATATCCAAATTAACAAAATCAGAAATGAAACGGGGGCTTAAAAATAGACAATGAGGAAACACATTGTAAGTTTTTACAGCCACTCTGAAAATCAGTCTGGTGGTTCCTCAGAAAATTGAACATAGTACTACCAGAGGATCCTGCAAACCTCTCCTGGGCATATATCCAGAAGATGTTCCAACTGGTAATAAGGACATATGCTCCACTATGTTCATAGCAGCCTTATTTAAAATAGCCAGAAGCTGGAAAGAACCCAGGTGTCCCTCAACAGAGGAATGGATACAGATATTATGGTACATTTACACAATGGAGTACTACACAGCTATTAAAAACAATGAATTTATGAAATTCCTAGGAAAATGGATGGATCTGGAGGGTATCATCCTGAATGAGGTAACCCAATCACAAAAGAACTCACATAACATGTACTCACTGATAAGTGGATATTAGTCCAGAAACCTAGATTACCCAAGATACAATTTGCAAAACACAAGAAACTCAAGAAGGATGAAGATCAAAGTGTAGACACTTTGCCCCTTCTTAGAATTAAGAACAAAGCACACATTGAAGGAGTTACAGAGATCAAGTGTGGAGCTGAAACAAATGAATGGACCAACCAGTGACTGCTGCAGCTGGGATCCATCCCATAATCAGCCACCAAACGCAGACACTATTGCATATGCCAGCAAGATATTGGTGAAAGGGCCCAGATATAGTTGTCTCGTGTGTTTTCCAGTGCCTGGAAAACACAGAAGTGGATGCTCACAGTGAGCTATTAGATGGAACACAGGGTTCCCAAGGGAGGAGCTAGAGAAAGTACCCACAGAGCTGAAGGGGTCTCCAACCCTATAGGTGGAAGAACAATATGAACTAACTAGTACCCCCAGAACTCATGTCTCTAGCTGCATATATAGCATAAGATGACCTAGTTGGCCATCACTGAGAAGAGAGGCCCCTTGGTCATGCAAACTTCATATGCCCCAGTACAGGGGAACACCAGGGCCAAGATGTGGGAGTGAGTGGGTAGGGAAGCAGGGCAGGGGATGGGGGAGGGTTTAGGGGACTTTCAGGATAACATTTGAAATATAAATAAAGAAAATATCTAATAAAAATTGAAAAAAAGAATATACTTTGAAATATTCTACTTTACTAAATTGAAAAATTGAAAAAAATGGGTCATTTTTTCTATTGATACCACTTACCAAAGTTAAATCAATCAGATAAATAACTTAAATAGACTATAACCCCTAGTGAATTAGAAGCAATCATTAAGTCTTACAACCAAAAACCAGCCTGGGCCATATGAATTTATTGAAGAATTTTAACAGACTTTCATAGAAGAATTAAGGCCAATACTCTTCAGATTATACTACAAATAGAAACAGAAGGAACAATACCCAATTCATTCTATGAGGCTACAATTACTCTGATACTCAAACCATGTAAAAACTCAACAAAGAAAGAGAATTACAGATCAATTATCCTTATGAATATTAATACAAACATAAGCAATAAAGTGCTTGGAAACAATCCAAAACCATACCAAAATGATCTTTCAAAATGATCTTGCAACACCCTTTCATTATAAAAGACTTGTGAGAGATCAGGAGTACAAGGGATATATCTAAACACAATAAAGACAATTTATAGCAAATCTATAGCCAATATCAAATTAAACGAAGAGCAACTCAAAGCAGTTCTACTAAAATCAGCAAGGTAGTACTTGGAATTTTTAAATTTTAGATAGAGAAATAAGGTAAGCAATAAAAATCTAAGGGATAAAAATAGGAAAGAAGTCCGACTAAGATTTTATTGCAGATCATATAATATATAATACACATAAGCAACATGACAGATTCTACTAGGGAACGTTTACAGGTGATAAGTATTTTCAGCAAAGTGCCTAGATACAATATTAACTCAAGAAAATCAGGAGTCCTCCTATATAAAAATGATACACCAAGAAAGAAATAAGGGAAACAATTTTCACAAAAACCTAAAAAAATATATATCTTTGGTTAACTCTAACCAGGGAAATTCTCAAGTCTTTGAAAAAGTAATTGAAGAATGTATCAAAAGATATAAATGTCTCACATGCTCATTGATCAGTAGGATTAACACAGTAAAACTAGCTATCGTATCTAAAGCTATATAGAGATTTAATACAATCCCCATCAAAATTTCAGCACAATTCTTTATAGATATTGAAAGGATACCACTCAACTTACTATGGAAAAACACATACACATCATATCTGAAGCAATTCTGAACAATAAAGGACTGTTACAGTTCACAGATTTGCAGAGCTATAGTGATAAAACTGCATGATATTAGGTGAAAAATAGACACGTGGATCAATGGAATAGAATTAAAACAAAGGTATAACTCTAGAAACAAAGAAATTCCAGAAATACACACTGGAAAAATGACAACATCTTCAACAAATGCTGCTAGTAAAACTGGATGTCTGCTTGTAAAAGAATACAAAGAGATTCATACTTATTACCCTCCACAAAATTCAAGGACAAGTGGATCAAACACCTCAACATAAAACCTGATACACCACCGGGCACGGTGGCACACGGCTTTCTTTCTTTCTTTCTTTCTTTCTTTCTTTCTTTCTTTCTTTCTTTCTTTCTTTCTTTCTTTCTTTCTTTCTTTCTTTCTTATTAGATATTTTCTTAATTTACATTTCAAATGCTATCCCGAGCCACCGCCCTGCTCCCCTGCCCACCCACTCCCACTTCTTGGCCCTGGCGTTCCCCTGTATTGGGGCATATAAGGATTGCAATACCAAGGGGCCTCTCCTACCAATGAAAGCCGACTAGGCCATCTTCTGCTACATATGGAGCTAGAGACACGAGTTCTGGGGGTTCTGGTTAGTTCATATTATTGTTCCTCTTCTAGGGTTGTAGACTCCTTCAGCTCCTGTGGTACTTTCTCTAGCTTCTCCATTGGGAGCCCCGTGTTCTATCCTAAAGATAACTGTGAGCATCCACTTCTGTATTTGCCAGGCACTGGCATAGCCTCATATGAGACAGCTATATCAGGGTCCCTTCATCAAACTCTTGCTGTCCTATACAATAGTGTCTGAGTTTGGTGACAGATTATGTGATGGATACCCCCCCCCACGCCCTGTAGAGTAGTCTCTGTGTGGTCCATTCTTTGTCTCTGTAACTCCTTTCATGGGTATTTTGTTTCCTATTCAAAGGAGGAATGAAGTATCCATGTGCTGGTCTTCCTTCTTGATTTTCTTGTGTTTTGCAAATTGTATCTTGAGTATTCTAAGTTTCTGGGCTAATATCCATTTATCAGTGAGCACATATCCAATGACTTCTTTTGTGATTGGGTTACCTCACTAAAGATTATATCCTCCAAATACATCCATTTGCCCAAGAATTTCATAAATTCATTTTTTTAAATAGCAGAATAGTACTCCATTGTGTAAATGTACCACATTTCCCAGCACTTGGGAGTCAGAGGCAGGTGGATCTCTGAGTTCAAGGCCAGCCTGGTCTACAGAGTTGAGTTCCAGGACAGCCAAGACTACACAGAGAAACCCTGTCTCGAAAAAACCAAAAGCCAACCAACCAAACAAACAAAACCAGATACACCGAATCTGATAACATAGATGGGAAATAGCCTTGACTGCATTGGTACAGGAGACAAGTTTCTGAAAAGAGCACTAATAATATAGCCACTAATATCAACAATTAATAAATAGAACTTCATGAAACTAAGATGCTTCTGTAAGGCAAAGGGCACCATCAATAGGACAAAGCAGCAGCCTACAGAATGGGAAAAGATTTTTACAAGTTCCACATCTGTTAGAGCACTAATACCCAAATACACAAATTACTCAAGGAACTAGTACACAATAAATAAATAATTCAATTTTAAAACATGGTACAGATCTATACAGAAAACTTAATGGAAGAATTTCAAATGCTTAGGAAATACTTTTACCTGAAGGCCATCCCATTAGAGGTAGCCCATGACCTATACTGCTAGGATGGCCAAGAACCAGAGACTGTATAGCCCAAAGGTAGAGGGTAGAAAAAAGAAAAAATAAACAATGAAATGATTCCTAATGAAATCTTGCTATACTCAGAACAGTGTCTTTTTCCAGTTGTCATCAGAGAGGCCTCCTCCTGTTGCAAATCGCAGTGAATGAAGAGACACACAACCAGACAGTGTAAGGATAGATAGTTTAAATTGGAGGTCTCCATGATGTCCCTCCCATCAGAAATTGGGGAACCCTATAGAAGACAAGGAGGAAAGATTACAGGATTCAGAGGGAATGGCGTATTCCATGAGAAAATGTCCTTTTGAAGCAACTAATCAGGTCTCATATAGACTCACAGAGAATTAAGGGGCAAGAATTGATCCTGTGAGGGTCTGCACCTCATCCTCTTCCTATAGATTGTGGCTATTAGTTTGGTGTTTTGTGGGAATCCTGAGAGTTGGAACCAGTGTATCTGAATATTACCTGTTCTAGAGACTCTTCTATTCGGTTGCTTTGTTCAGGCTCCATATGAGGACTTACACCTTATCCTATTGTATCTTGTTTTATTGTGTTTCATTGTACCTTGGAGGACTGCTCTTTCCTTAAGGGAAAAACAGGAGGAGTAGATCTGGGGAAAGGGGGGCTGGTGGGAGTACAAAGAGGGACTGGTCATTGAGATGTATTTTTGAGACAAGAATCTATTTTCAATTAACAAAGAGATATTCATCAGGGATGAACACTCAAAATAATTTTGAGATAAAACTTACACCTGTCTGAATAGCTAAGGCAATTCACATAGGTGACACCTCGTGCTGGCAAGGATGTAGAGCAAGAGAAGCACTTTACCTTTGCTGGTAGGAATGAAATGTTGTACAGTAACGATGGAAATCAGTATGGCAGTTCCTTAGAAAATTGAGAATCAATCTAAGTAAAGATCCAGTCATACCACTCTTGAGCATATACTTACAGGATGCTCAACATTACCACAAGGGCACTTCCGCAACTATGTTCATTGAGATATTATTCATAATATTCAGAAATTACATAGACATCCCTCAATCAAAGAATGGATAAATACAATGTAGCTCATTTATACTACTCATTTATATTATTCAGATGTTAAAAATAATAACATCTTGAGATTTGCAGGCAAATGGATGGAACTAAAAAAATAGAAAATCATCCTAAATGAAGCACACCCAGAAAAGCAAATATGATACATATTCCCTATAAGCAGCATTAGCTGTTAATAAATGATAACCAAGCTACAATCCACATACCCGCTAAGGTTAGGTAAAGGTTGGGAGCCACATGGATCTCCGTGGGTTGGGAAAATTGAATAGATTTTGTGTTTGGACTGGGGTCAGTGGTTATGGGAGCTGGATGGATCAGGCACAGAGAGGAGATGAGATGGAATGAGAAAATGCAAGGAGAGTCAACTGCAATCAGATGGCATTTAGGGAGAAGTATGAAAATCTAGTGCAGTGGAAGTTTCTGGAATCTATAGGAGGTACTAGTGAAGAATCATAGTAATAGGGTATCATGGCCAGCCAATGTCTGATATAACTTGAGACTCCCTTCATGAAAGGAGCCCATACCTGAGACTGCATGGATGGTCAGGAACAAGAAACTGAATAGTCCAAAGTCTTAGGATAGAACCATACATGACTGGTGTAAAATAAAATAAAATATAAATAAATAAACAAACAAACAAACAATTAACAACATGACTCACTATGAGATGATACTCTGCTATATTCACAGACCACTACCTTGTCCAGTTGTCATCAGAGAAGCTTCCTCCTGTAACAGATTGGAAAAATGCACACACCCACAAACAGACATTATGCTGATAGTTTAAATTGGAGGTCTTTTTCTGATAGGAGATTGATGTGTAGTAGATTTGGGCAGGAGGGGAAATAGCAGGAGACATGGGAGGAGTGGAGAAAGTGGAAACTGTGGTCTAGATGTATTATATGTGGAATATTCTATTATATATGTACATGTTGATATCTATGTATGTATGTATGTATGTATGTAATAAATGCTAACAACCCTTATTTGACTGTCATATAATACATGAATTTAATTTTTTACTGTTACAGTGATAGATAATACCCTTAAAATGTAGTATGACACATTTTTAATAATAATGGACATAAACAGATTAATAGTGTCACATATGCTCAGTCAAGAATTCAGTCATTAAATCATATCTTTACATTTTTACACTGTACTCCATAAATGTAATTAATATAATAAAAATATAAAAGCAAAACTAAATTTTAACAGCTCACATTAATTAATTATACAATAATGAGATGAATATGCTTTAAATTTTATCAATTTATTCAGTGATAAAATGCATCTTTACTGTTCTACAAAAATTTTGATCATATTTTATGCCTATCACTTTATTTGCATATATATGCAAGACCAACAGAGTGAAAACTATAAAAATCAACTGAGTAAAATAGTTGAAAATTTAATAAAATGAAAGATTTTACATACATAGATTAGAAGACCCAATAGAGTTACTTTGCTCTTCAGAGATAATCTATACATTCAGTGTAATTTTAAGCATATTGCATTATTTCATTTATATAAATAATCATATTGTGTTACTTTTTGAAACTTTGAGAATTTTGTACATGTCCTTTGGTCCTATTCACTCCCCTAAGCACACCTTTCTGCCCAGATCCACTCGTGGACACTGTGTGGTTGGAGTGATTGCAGTAGAGCACAAGACAGGTGTGTAAACAACTGGTAATGTTCTTTCTTTGTATTTGACGGTGGTTATCAAGAACATATTTGCTTCATGAAAAAGGACAAAGCCTGAAATTTAAGGACGGGTGCATATCTACCTATATATATTATTCTTTTAAAAGCTCTCTTCTTGAGTGAAACACATGAAAGTGAATGACGGGTGGAGATAATTGTTCTGTGAGATACCTGACTAATATTTCAAGAACTTAAATGAGAGATAATTGGATATGAAATAATATACATCGGTTCCTATAGCTCTACCTTGAGTGAAACCTCTGGTGCTCATGACTGTCATTCCCTGTATCCAATTGATCTGCACCTGAGTACATCAGGGTAGGAATGGGTTTTGTACAAAAAGTGTCTTGCTGCTAGAATGTTTGTCCCTGCCCTGGATATGATTATTTCCAATATTTACTGCAGTCGTGAGGAAAGTTTTTAAAATGTAGAGTTGAAGTGAACAGAAATGTCAGGCCTAGGGACCTCCCTCTGAGCTGGATCCATTTTGGGCCTGTCGCTGGACCTTATTTTCTTCAGGTTCCTCTCCATTTCCATCCCTGTAATTCTTTCAGACAGGAACAATTGTGGGTTAGAGTTGTGACTGTGGCATGGCAACCCCATCCCTCATTGATGCCCTGTCTTCCTGCTGGAGGTGGGCTCTATAAGTTTCCACTCCCTACTGTCAGGCATTTCATCTAAGGGCCCTTCCTTTGAGTCCTGACAGTCTCTCACCTCCCAGGTCTATGCTACATTCTGGAGGGTCTCCCCAACCTCCTATTTTCTGAAGTTTCCTGTTTGAATTCTTTCTGCAGGCCCTCAGGGCTTCATTCCTTTTCCCTCACCCAATACCAGATCAGGTCCCCCCTCCCTTCCCCTCCAGTCCACTTTCCCTCCCAGGTCCCTCCCTCCCTCCCCACTTGTGATTGCTTTCTTCTCTCTCCCAAGTGGGACTGAGGTGTCCTCACTTCGGCACTTCAGCTTTTCAGCTTGTTGAGCTTTTTGAGTTCTGTGGATTATATCTTGGGTGTTCTGTATTTCCTATTTTTATATTTGCTAATATCCACTTATAAATAAGTACATACCATGCATGTCCTGTTGAGTCTGAGTTATCTCACTTATGATGATATTTTCTAGTTCTATTCATTTGCCTGCAAAAGTCCGCTTTCTTAATAGCTGAGAAGTATTCCATTGTGTAAATGTACCACATTTTATGTATCCATTCTTCTGTCGTGGGACATCTAGATTTTTTCCAGCTTCTGGCTACCACAAATAAGGCTGCTATGAACATAGTGAAAATTTGTGCCCCACGTGGCATGGTGGGGAATCTTTTGGTTATATTTCCAAAGTGATATTGCTGGGTCTTTAGGTAGACTTATATCCAATTTTCTGAGGAACCTCCAGATTGATTTCCAGAGTGGTTGTACCTGTTTACAATCCCACCAACAATGGAGGAGTGTTCTTTCTCCACATCCTCTCCAACATGGGTTGTCACCTGAGGTTATGATCTTAGCCACTCTGTGTGATATAAGGTGGAATATCAGGGTCGTTTGCTTTGCATTTCTCTGATCACTATGGACTTTGAACATTTCTTTCTTTTTTCTTAAAGTATATGTAATTTTAAAAATTTTTATTATTTTCTTTATTTACATTTCAAATGCTATCCCAAAAGTCACCTATACCCTCCCCCTGCCCCGCTCTCTTACCCATCCACCCCCACTGCTTGGCCCTGGGGTTCCCCTGTACTGGGGCATATAAAGTTTGCAAGACCAAGGGGCCACTCTTCCAAATGATGGCCAACTAGGCCATCTTCTGCTGCATATACATCTAGAGAAACAAGCTCTGGGGGTACAGGTTAGTTCATATTGTTGTTCCACCTATAGGGTTGCAAACCCCTTTGGCTCCTTGGGTACTTTATCTAGCTCCTCCATTGGGCGCCCTGTTTTCCATCATATAGATGACTGTGAGCATCCACTTCTGTATTTGCCAGGCACTGGCATAGCCTCACTTGAGATAGCTAAATCAGGGTCCTTTCAGCAAAATCTTGCTGGCATATGCAAAATGTCTGCATTTGGTGGCTGATTATGGGATGGATCCCTAGGTCAAAAAGGCCACCAAAAAATTGGGAAAGGATTTTTACTAATCCTAAATCTGATAGGGGACTAATATCCAATATATACAAAGAGCTCAAGAAGCTGGACTCCAGAAAATCAAATAACCCCATTAAAAATGGGGTACAGAGCTAACCAAAGAATTCTCAAATGAGGAATACCGAATGGCTGAGAAGCACCTGAAAAAATGTTCAACATCCTTAATCATCAGCAACATGGAAATCAAAACAACCTTGAGATTCCACCTCACTCCAGTCAGAATGGCTAAGATAAAAAATTCAAGTGACAGTAGATGCTGGCAAGGATGTGGAGAAAGAGGAACACTCTTCCATTGCTGGTGGGATTACAACCACTCTGGAAATCAGTCTGGTGGTTCCTCAGAAAACTGGAGTTAGTACTACCAGTAGATCCACCAATACCTCTCCTGGGCATATACCCAGAAGATGTTCCAACTGGTAATAAGGACATGTGCTCCACTATGTTCATAGCAGCCTTATTCATAATAGCCAGAAGCTGGAAAGAACCTAGGTGACCCTCAACAGAGGAATGGATACAGAAAAAGAGGTACATTTACACAATGGGGTACTACTCATCTATTAAAAAAATGAATTTAGCAAATTCTTGGGCAAATGGATGTATCTGGAGGATATCATCCTTAGTGAGGTAACCAATCACAAAAGAAGTCACCTGATATGCACACACTGATAAGTGGATATTAGCCCAGAAACTTAGAATACCCAAGATACAATTTGCAAAACACAAGAAAATCAAAAAGAATGAAGACCAAAGTATGGATACTTCATTCCTCCTTAGAATAGGGAAGAAAACTCCCATGGAAGGAGTTACAGAGACCAAGTTTGGAGCTAAAATGAAAGGATGAACATTTCTTCATGTCCTACTCAGCCATTTGAGATTTGTCAGTTGTGAATTTTCAGTTTAGTACGATACCCCATTTTTTTTTTCAAGACAGGGTTTCTCTGTGTAGTCATGGCTGTCCTGGAACTCACTTTGTAGACCTATACCCCATTTTTTTATTGTTGTTTTTTTTTTTTTTTTGTTATTTTTGGTGATTAACTTCTTGAGTTCTTTGTATATTTTGGATATTAGCCATCTATCAGATGTGGAGTTAGTGAAGACTTTTTCCCAATCTGTAGCTTGCTAATTTGTCTTATTGACTATATCCTTTGCCTTACAGAAGATTTCCAGTTACATGAGGTCCCATTCATCAATTCTTGCTCTTAGAGCATGAGACATTGGAGTTCTGTTTAGGAAATTTCTCCCTGTGCCAATGAGTTCACGACTCTTTCCCACTTTCTCTTCTATTAGATTCAGTGTGTCTGGTTTTATGCTGAGGTCCTTAATTCACATGGGGTTGAGCTTTGTAAAAGTGACAAAAGTGGGTCTATTTTTATCCTTCTACATACAGACAGCCAGTTAGACCAGTACCATTTATTGAAAATTTTTTTTTTTTCCATTGTATATTTTTGGCATCTTTGTCAAAGATCAAGTGAGTGTAAGTGTGTGGTTTTATTTCTCGGCTTTCACTGAGGCTATTGAGTGCTCACAAAAAGGGTCATATCATGACTGCTCTCTGAAAGACTTAAGAAACAGCTGAAAGAGTCAGATACAGATATGTGCCCCCAAGCAATGGGCAGAAGCAGCTGATCCCTCTTATTAAATTAGGGAAGGGTGAAAGAAGCTGAGGAGGGAAATCCTGTAGGAGGACCTGCTGTTTCAATTAATCTGGACCCCTGAGATCTCTCAAACACTGGACCACCAAACAGGCAGCATACACCAGCTGATATGATGCCCCCAACACACATACAGTAGAGGACTACCAGGTCTGTGTTCATTCAGAGATGATGCACCTAACCCTGAAGAGACTGGAGGCCCCACAGAGTTTAGAGGTCAGGTGGTAAGGGAGGTGGGGACAACCACCTGGTGACAGAGGCTAGAGAGGAGGTGTGGGATGTGGAACAATCAGAGGGTGGATTGGGGGGGTGGTATAAAATATGGAGTGATAAAAAATAAATTAATTAAAATGAAAAAATTTTTTAAAAAAGTGAACAGAAATGTAGCTTAAGTTAGATGTTTTCCTCCATAGCAAGAAGGTAGTATGAGACATTAAGAAGTGGAAAAACATCTTGCCATTTAATACGTATTACTCAGTTTCTGGTGCACACATATATTAATTCATTGTGTTCTCCCACTGTAAGCACTTCAGTCACCATTCTTGTAATTTAGTCCAGAGTACC
>LR750701.1:0-111626 GCA_902729485.2 Mus minutoides
TATGCATAGATACTAGCAACCACAAGCTTTTAATTATGGCAAAACTAAAATACTTAAAAACACAATTCTGAATGTCTGGTCTCTATTTTTTTTTTTTTTTTGGTGTTTCTCTCTCCTTTTTTGCTGTCACACACAAACACACATGTACATGTGCTTGTGTGCAAACACACACACACACACACACACACACACACACACAAACACACACACACACTTCAATATAGAAAATGATATTTATACTCTATCTTCTCTGAGGAATCCATGACAGGACAGCCAGCATTTTATCTCAGAATGTTTTTCCCAAATAATTTACTTAGCCACATTAAAAGTTTTTTTTTTTTTATGTATATGGGAGCTTTACTGTATGCATGTCTGTGCAACATGTGTCTCTGGTCCCTGCAGAAGCCAGAAGAGAGCATCAGATCCTCTGGAGATTGTGTAATCAGTGGCTGTGAGTCATGATGTTATGTTGGGAATTAAACCGAGTCCTCTGTAATAGCAATACTCTTAGCCATTGAGCCAGCTCGCTTCCTCTGAGATTCACTTTAATTTATGTTCTTATCTTATTTAATTTCTTTTCATGTATAATATATTTTGATTATATTTTTCCCTTCTTCCAGCACATCCCAGCCCTGACATTCTAAATCTATTTCTTGACTTGCTACAATAACCATTGTTCTCGCATCCCTGGTCCACTGGTACTCCCCTACAGTTTCTTGTTCCCTAAGGATGACTTAAAGTAGAAGTTGTCACATCTATTTACAATACTGTTCTTGTTCTCATTACCTTTAGGATGCAGTGGTAAGCTCTACCATGACATTTAGATATAATTCGTTCTGTACCCAGTTTTCCATTCCTTTTGTTTGGTTTTTTTGGTAGGGTTTCACTTTGTAGTATGGGCTGACCCTCCCCTTGTCTTAACCTCCTGATTTCTGGGATTACAGGTGTGAACCCAACACTCAACAGTTCCTAGTTCTCATTCTCCTACCCCAGCTCCTCATTCAGTTACCTTAGTCATTGGTGGCCTTTTGTTCCTTTAGTGCACACAATGTGGATGGAATATGTGCTGCTGTCTTCATTCAGCACTTTCTACCACGAGCTCTGCATATTTATGACCACTTCCTAGCATTTATGTGCCAGATGTTAGTGTGTTAGCTACAGAACAGTATATATAGACTTACATTATTCATTTATTCATTTTTTTCATGTCTGGTAGGTATTTATCATGTAGGTGTGTGAGAATCCAGTTAATATGTCTTCTGCAAGTAGGCATTTACTACTTGCTCATTCTCCTGAAATTGCAAAGACAAAAAACAAACAAAACAAACAAACAAACAAACAGAAAACAACTTGCAACATAAATGACTACACACATGTTAATGTGCTTAAGGGTAGTTGCATATAGTAGTGACTTCTTGAACTGAAATTATCAGGTCAAGGAACATGGAACTACTTATTTTTTATATATATTGTTAAGCCACAGAGCTGAGTATTTTATTGATCAATTTTGTTATTCAACAGTTCCATCCATAGGTATAAAGTATTCTGGTTGCCCTTTCTTCCCCATTATAGGGAGCAACAATTCAGAGAATAATTTGGTAAAAGATTTTTTTTTTTAGAGTCTTTGCTAAGGTATCCAAAATATGTTGTTTTATGGAGGTTAGCAATCTTTGAGAAGTGGTTTCCATAAATGGCTCTCCTTGATGCTTCTTCTCAGCATGTGTCAGAAAGGAAATTTTATTCTGAACATAGCCTCTCATATTTCCTGTTGCAAATAAAGGATAAGCCATAGGCTTAGCAGAAATGGAATAAAAATATTTGACTCCTCCACACACTTGAGTGCCTCATTTGTGTTTTTGCTAGCATGGAAGGGTTATAGAACACTACCCTTTGCCCTTTCCATGGTCAGGTGTGTCATCAATCTTTCTAGATCACTCTTTCTAGAAGTTTCTCCTGGACAAAAGCTGATCTTTCCTTAAAATATGATGTTTTTATCATTTGTCATATGCCTCTATCGTGTGTCTGATTTCCTTCACTTAATCGTGTGGGTGAAAGGAAGATATCTCCCACTCTTCCTCTCATTTCTTAACGTAACCCAACAACTCAGAGATTAATTAATGCCAACAGTAAAACTTGTCATGGTACTGAGTTTCCAATTCATTTGAGAGGATTTGTATATCTTGTTGATCTTCAAACTTTTCTTTTTTACCTACAATATTCTGGCATGGAGGTAGTGACTCAGAGTAGACTGATATTCTGTATTATTGATCTCATATGAATTTCATACTCCTATGAGCCTGTGATCTTGGTTTGGATGTTTTCTAAATAACTGAACTCAAGACTAAATTTTTTGGGGGGCAAATTTTTCATTATTATCCACTGCTAAGTTGACTCTAAGGAGAAAACAAACTATAGCCCTTGAGGAAAAAAAACACAAAAAAAATTGCTAGTGAGAGAAAATTGAGGTTATATGGCCAGTCTCTTTGGCATCTCAGCCACAGTGTTCTTCCTCTGTAATGAGCATATATATATATATATATAATTCCTAGATGCAGTTTTTATAGATGTTTTCAAGTCCTGCATAGCAACATTTGACAGGCCTGCACAATTATATGAAGGAGGCTTTTATTCTGAAGTCTTCTGAATGTTTTGTATATTATAGGCATGTAATTCATTTGACTGACAGGTTATCTTCACAAGACATCTGAGAAGGCTCCACGTACTTTTTGTTCCTGCTTCTGGGAACAGAACATTGAATATGTCTAACTGTCTTAGAAATGGGGGATTGGAAACCTAAGTATCATGAAAAATGACAGGAGAAAATCCAGCTGATTTTGCTTAAATCTTAAATTAGATTTGGCCTTTGAGGCTAATAATTGCTGCCTTCTATTTTTTTTCTATGAAAAGAGAAATATCATGTAGAGTGCTTAATACAGACTTGGCCTTGCTATGTTGTTGTTATGAGTGGTTAGGGTTATTTGAATTCTCAAGCTGTTACCGCTTAATATTTGTCACAGGATATGTGGTAAGAAGAGATAAAAAGTGAAATCTCCCGTCTAATTTTTGTTCGTAATTCGATTAAATCCGAAGTGTTGGAAAAACAAAAACAGAGTAAAATCCAAACTTTCAAATCTGAAAAGTTTTCGTTAAGAAAGGTCTCAGTTTACATTGTTTGACTTCAGTGTAATTAGAGAATTTACCCAACGTACATTTCCGTAGAAAAAGGTCTCTAGACTAACCAAGAGACAACTGCCCTTAAAGCTAATATCTTATTTTAGAAGTAATGTGTAATAATATATGATTATACATATATCATACATGTGTACATGGATAAGTAAATACACATATTATACATATTAATAATACATATATTCTTCAAATCTCAATATGCTGGTGGGAATGCAAGCTTGCACAACCAATTTGGAAATCAATTTGACATTTTCTCAGAAAACTGGGAATAGTTCTACCTCAAGATCCAGCTATATCACTTCTGGGAACATATCCAAAAGATGCCCCTATGCTACAGGGACATTTACTCAATTATGTTCATAGCAGCTTTAATCATAATAGCTAGAAACTAGAAACAACATAGATGTCCCTCAACTGGAGGATGGATACAGAAAATATGGTTTATTTACACAATGGTCTGCTATTCAGCTATTAAAAACAAGGACATCATGAATTTTTCAGGAAAATGGATATAACTTGAGAATATCATCCTGAGACCTTCCTTAGAAGTAGATATTAACCATAAAATACAGAATAACTATGCAATACTCCACAGACCCAAAGAAGCTAAACAAAAAGGAAGGCCCAAAAGAAGATGCTTGAATCTCACTTAGAAGGGGGAATAAAATAGTCATAGGAGGCAGATAGAGGGAGGAAACTGGATGGGAGAAGGGATGGGGAGGGCAATGGGGGAGTTCAGGACCAGGCATAGGAAGAAACAGGGAAGATGGCCAGATGGCCCATAAAAGTGAATGGATATCTGCATCAGGTGGGAGTTGGGGTGGGGGACATCTGGAGGATTTGCCAGAGACCTGGTATAGGGGAGGCACCCATGAATATATGTGGGTGGCCTCAGCTGAGAGTCAGAGATTTAGGGATATAAAACCTGAAGAGGCCACCTCCTGCAGTCAGGAAGGAAGCCCAGTGGAGTGACAGGGACACACACTCATCCACAAAACTTTCAACCCCAAATGTATCCTGCCTACAAGAAATGAAGTGATGGGGAATATAGCAGAGATTGAAGGAATGGCCAACTTCAGACCCATCAATGGGCAAACACCAATTCCTGACACTATTAGTGACACTCTCTTATGCTTGCAGATAGAAGCCTAGCATGGCTGTCCTCTGAGATGTTCCATCCAGCAGCTGTCTCAGACATATTCGGAGACACACAGCCAAACATTGGATGGAGCTTGGAGACTCTTACGGAAAAGTTGGGAGAAGGATTGAGGGCCCTGAATGAGATACGAACTCCACAGGAAGACCAACAGAGTCAACTAACCTGGACCCTTGGGGGCTCTCAGAGACTAAACCACCAACTAAATAGCATACATGGTCTGGACCTAGGCTCCCCCAACCCCCACACATATGTAGGAGATGTGCAGCTCAGTCTTCATGTGGGCCCTGAACAACTGGAGCTGGAGTTATCCCTAATGCCTGTCTGTGGAATCCATTCCCCTAACTTGGCTGTTTGTCTGCCTCAGTGGGTGAAGAGGGAAGAGCTTTGAAGAGGAGACTTGATGTGCTAGCATGAAGAGATACCCAGTGGTGGGGAGGGGTCCTCCACTTTCTCAGAGAAGAAGAAGGGGAGGGACTATAGGCTATAGGAGTGGGGAGCGACTTTAGGAGAGGGGAACAGGAGAGTAAGCACCTATCAGGATGTAAAGTGTATTTTAAAACACTCTCAATATACCATTAAATGTATTGACTTTTAATCAGTGCCTTTTAAATAAGCCTAAATACAAAGTCTTTGATGATACTCCTGTTTTGTGAGCATTTATTACCTCTTAAAATATTATCTTTTATTTGTCTATTAGAAAGTTCTTCTGATTCTTTATCTCTTTCATTCACAGATTCACTAGATATTTATTGAGCACTAACACTCTGTCATGCAATATGAAACATTTCTCCTTATGAAACAATTTCGTCTTGGAATTGGATGTGGGTTGGAAGCGAGTATTTAATACTCTGCAAACATTCTTAGAGAGACTTCAGGTTCGACACACTAGTATTTTAGCTGGGGTATTTGCAAAAGTAAATGGAGTGTTCTTTTTTTTTTTTGGTTTTTCAAGACAGGGCTTCTCTGTATAGCCCTGGCTGTCCTGGAACTCACTTTGTAGACTAGGCTGGCCTCGAACTCAGAAATCCGCCTGCCTCTGCCTCCCAAGTGCTGGGATTAAAGGCATGCGCCACCACATAAATGGAGTATTCTTAATCTAGGAGTCATGGAAATAGTAGATTATACCAATGTTAAGTCAGTAATTTGTCCTTCTTTAGTTAGTGTGAGGTAAAGAAAACTCACTCTATGCAGAGCTATTTGGCTTTACTGCCTTTTTTTTTTGAGGGGGTTATATAATATTTGATTATGGAGAGGGCATCTTTAATTTTCCTTCTCTATGCAAATAAAGATTCAGAGGTTAAACAATGTCAGTCCATTCCTTCAGGTACGGTTATATGAATGAAATGTCTTCAGTCTGCACTGTTAAATGTCAAAGATATGAGTAGATTTTAATGAGTCGTACCATAATCAGCACTGTGACTGTGGGATGATCTTACCACCCAAACAATTGGCCTTTAGAAACCCTTTTTATTATGAGAAGCTTAAAAAAAATATAACATGTAAATAAAATAGTATAATTAACTCTCTAAGTGCCTATCATTGAACTTATAAAATGATAAAAATTCTAACATCATTATTCCAGCTTTGAATCTACCAACTCCCTCCCCTATTTTATTGTTGATGTTTACATTTCTATTTTAAGATATAATTTACCGGAAGACGCAAATCTTAGCTGTATAATTTTGATAGATTTCAACAGCAACTCTACAATGATATGTAGTGGAATTTGTATTGCTGTGGAGAGCATGTATCCTGTAAGTACCCGTTTAGGAGAAAGGGCAGAACTTCTCCTACTGCTCAGGTGACTGGGTCTCATATATGGGCTCCAAAGGGCATCGTGTGGACGAGCATTTGGTTTAAAGCTATTAGCAAAGATTTTAAGATTCATCTCAGCTATAGCTTCTGTGAAAACTTTTTTTGTGTGTGTGTTTCTTCATGGTATTTTAAAAAAAAGACCTAGTTCATTTTGAGTTGGAGGAGTGGGAAGAGGAGGAATATAAAAATTCCTTGCCAACCCTCGGGGGTCTTTCCTTTGCCGAAAAGCTGTCTCAAATGAAGTGAAATTCTGTATGTCAGGATTTTCCCTAAGCGAGGAAACATGCCTACCTTGTGATCTCAAGTAATTCAGTTTTGAGCTTTAATTTAGGGTCTTATTAATATTATGATCTTTTTATACCTTCCTTATGATGAGCATGTGGCAATCTATCTAGCTTGTCCTGTTGAATCAATCTTTGGAGGTATTGTTGAAGATACTTTGGTGTGGTGATGGTTGGCTTCCTTGGAAGGATCTCTGTGGCATATTGTCGGCTGTGAGCAGCAGACAGAATGTCTTTCCTATGTGTCTTTATGTTGGTTTTCTTAATTAGTTCCTAATACAGATTACTACCGAGTAACAAGACCTTAACTCACAGATTTCGTTCCAGTGATGGCATGGGAAATTACAAACCAGCACACACATATATAAAAAAAATGAAGCTAAAGCTCTTTACTGTTGCCAGTATATTATTACTTATTCATAGTCAGTGGTAATTTGTGAGGACGATCATTATAATTCTGCAGGAAATGGTCTGCATTTCTGTGTGGCTCTTGAATATAATCAAAATCCAGAGCTTTGGTAAGCGTGCTCCTCATTTACAAGGTTAATTCCTCCAATAACAGCATCTATACCCCTCACACACAATTCACAGTTGAGAATTTATTGCACAGGCCAGAAACTCATTGGCGATGCAGTGTAAATAACCTTATCAAGAATGCAGAGATTGGATCTGCGTTACTGTTCTGTTGGGTCAGAAGGGTAAACACGACAGGAAAACGAGGCATTTGCCACTAAGTACTCCAACTGATTTATTTTACTGTGCCTTCTTCATTTTGAGCCTTTTCCCGCGCAAATGTTTGGATAGTCTGCCCTCACCTGTGCATTCATTTAGCAATTTTTAAATTCTAGCGGGTGTGGGAACTGTCCCAGGGGATAATTACAGTGGCTGTGGCTGTGGCTGTGGCTGTGTGTGAACCTGCTAAAACTGAGATGAACACTTCAGGCGAGAGTGAGCTGAGACTGAATCTGCTTTGCATTTGTGAGTTTGTTTAGTTTCAATACAGGATGAGATGAAGAATATCTCCCTAACAGTATAAAGAAAAATCAGTCGATCTAGGTGGAAGCTGTGGCGGTTGGTCAGAGCCATGTATGGGCAGGTTATTCTAACTCTTCAGCAGGATTCCATTGCTGGTATTTTCTATTTAACTTTACATGGATCAGGAGAAGAAAGTTGTCTGCAAAGGCTTAGTTCCCCATTGGTCATGCATTACTTTTTTTAATTAACATGGTCAGATGTGCTGGTCACGGAGCACATCCCCAGAGATTGGCCTTTAAGAATGAACTTCATGATTACATGCAAATAATGAAGCCACGTAGCCACCTTTAGCTTTCTGTCCCAGAAATCAATTCTGTTCTCTGACTTGAGGCCACTGACCTTTCTGTATGCCGTCTGCAAGCCTGGCCTTTTCTGTCCAAAGAGGGACATGTCCCACCACCTATCCTTTGGCACTCTCTACTCTATGTCACCATTTTTCCCCCAGAGGATCTTAACTGTCATACCAGGGAATTCATAGCAAGTTAGAACCCAAATATCATAAAATGTATATTTGCAGGTTAATTTTTAAAAAGTACACATTTAACCTTTAGATTCTATGGAGTTTCTCTCTCTCTCTCTCCCTTCCTCCATCCCTTCCTCTCCTTCCCCTGTGTGCTTGTGCCTGTGCTAATGTGTGTGTGCATGCTCATGTGTGTGTGTGTGTGTGTGTGTGTGTGTGTGTGTGTGTGTGTATGATATCCTGTGTATACACATGTGTTTTGGGGACCATTAAGCTACGCATGTGAGTATGGAGGTCAGAGACAGACTTCAGGCACATTCCTTAATTCTTCTCCACCACATTTATTGAGTGAGGGCATCTCAGTAAACCTAGTTCACACTATTTTTGCTAGAATGGCTGTCAAGCAAGCCTGTAGGGTGTGTCTATCCTCCCCTCATGCCATACCCCTTCGCCTCAATACTGGGATTATAGACTTGTACCACTGGGCCATGCTTTGACATGGGTTCTGCTCATTCAAACTCAAGTCTTTATGCTTCCACAATAAGCACTTTACCCAATGAGCCATCTCCTCAGCACCAATTTCATGAACTTCGAGTCTGAAGACTGAATTGCCAACTGACTGATAATCCCAATAGTTAGAAAGCAGTGCATTTTTTCCTTTCCTTTTCTCTTTTATTTTTATTTATTTATTTTAATTAGATATTTACTTTATTTACATTTCAAATGTTATCCCCTTTCCTAGTTTCATCTCCAAAAATCCCCTATCCCCTCCTACCTCCCAGTGCTCACCAACCCACCCATTCCTGCTTCCTGGCCCTGGCATTCCCCTCTACTGGGGCATAGAAACTTCACAAGACAAGGTCCTCTCCTCCCATTGATGACTGACTAGGCCATCCTTTGCTACTAATGCAGCTAGAGCCATGAGTCCCTCCATGTGATTTCTTTGATTGGTGCTTTAGTTCCAGGGAGCTCTGGGCATACTGATTAGTTCATATTGATGTTTCTCCTATGGTGCTGCAAACCCCTTCAGCTCCTTGGGTACTTTCTCTAGCTCCTCTATTGGGGACCTTGTGCTCTGTCCAATGGTAGCTGTGAGCATCCATTTCTGTATTAGTCAGGCACTGGCAGAGCCTCTCAGGAGACAGCTATATCAGGCTCCTGTCAGCAAGCACTTGTTGGTATCCACAAAAGTGTCTGGGTTTGGTGACTGTATATGGGATGGATCCCCAGGTGGGGCAGTCTCTGGATGGTCATTCCTTCAGTTTCTGCTTCATATTTTGTCCCTGTAACTTCTTCCATATGTTGTTTCCTCTTCTAAGAAGGAACAAAGTATCCACACTTTGAAAGAAGCTGAGGAGGAGGGTGTCCCTATAGAAAGTTCAGCAATCTTAACAAACTTGGACCCCTGGGATCTCTCAGACACTGAGCCACCATCCAGGCACCATACACTAGCTGGTATAAGGTCCCTAACACATACAGCAGAGGACTGCTAGGTCTAAACTCAGTCAGAGAAAATACACCTAACCCTTGAGAGACTTGGGGGCCCTGGGAATCAGGAGGTCTCATAGGGTGGAGGTGGGGTCAGGGGACAGCCTCTTGGAGATGGAGGGAGGAGGTTTGGGATGTGGAACATTCGGAGGGTGGACCAGGAGGTGAATGAAATCTGGACTGTAAAAAAGATTAAAGAATAAAAAAAAATAGAAAGAAGATAAAAAGGGACCTCTAACATAGTCATAAACACGATTTTAAGGTCTTTGCTTCGTGCTTTAGCTATGTTGCAAAGCTCAAGGTTTATTTTAGTAGGGCTGCTGGGCTCTAGTAGAGACTTGATGTCCTGATTGTTCTTGATTATGTTTTTATCCTGGAGTGTAGGCAACAAACTTTGGGAAAATTATAATTCTAGGTGTTGATACCTACTCTTTGTTGGGTGGGTGTTCTATTCCTTGGTTTCTGTTGCTCTCTCTGGATCTTGGGATGGTGTGGTGGCTGTGTGTTACTTGGTAGAAAACTGCTAGATGTGATCACTATGGGCTCCCAGTAGGTGCGTTTCTGGGGATGAGACTTGGGAATTGCATTTGAAGGGGCAAGGAAAGAGAAGGTGAAGCTCTGTAGTTTTTCTATCTGCTTTCCTGACCAAGTGATAGTTTATATTTTTTACTTAATAATTATTTAATTGTTTAGTGTGGAGATGAGCATCTGTGTTGGGCAAATGCATGCATTGATTTGCCTTTGGTTTTCTTCTATGTAGCATTATTAAATATTCTATAACTATAATTTTACATTTCTCCTCAAAGCTGGAAATGTGTAATTTCACCAAAAACATCATTTCTCCAAGAAATTTAAGAGGTTCTAAAAAACACGCATATGCCTTTAAGAGATTTCTACCTACTCCTATCATCCATCTACTAAAACCCCAGGAAAGTTACATCACTTGCTTACTTTCTAAAGCCCTTAGGCTGCTGATGGCACAAGTGAAATGGCCTTTCAGCAACCTAACACTGGGATTCAGAAATGGTGAAGTCAAGAAGCCACTTAAAGTTTAATTCCCTCTTTATTAAGAATTCTTTTGAAAACCCAAAATTGCTTCTTGGCCCCTAAAAGCATGAGAGAAACCTGTTGACTAGAAATTGGCCCAGGGACTTTATCCCTGAATAGATTCTTTGTTCATTAAAGGGTCTCTGTAAATGTCTTGTTCAAAAAGAGGGGCAGGGATGGGAAGACTAGTCATAGAAGGCCCAACAGATTTCCATCATATTTTAAATATAACAACATTAAATTTCTACAATACTTATCAGACTATGTAGAAACCAATGTATTGTCATAATAATTGCTTATATAAATCTAAAAATCCCCTTCACAATGTAATTTTCAAAGGATTCCTGAGATTTCTAGATGCTTTCAAAGCCTTCTTTTAAAGCTCTTACCATCTCTGTTTATAACCATCATAAGCAAAACAAATGCTTTGGGTTCCAAACAACAAAGTATTAAAATTGTTTAATATAGACAAAGTAACTCTTTGCCAGAAAATTGGGAGCTAGAGGCAAATAGCACTGAATGTGTTCAAAGCTGCGGGTATCTAGAAGAAAGCCTTTGCACGTCAAAATTAGCAGATGGTCTTATTCCCTTTGGAGCTCACAGGCTCAACTGAATATTGACCTGGAATTACTTATTCAAAGAGGTTGGCCTCTTCTAATGATTTAATTTGTTGTGTAACAGTAAACTGTGTCATTCCATTTGAGCACTGGAATTTGTCTAGTATGNTTCAAAATAGTTATTTATGCTTGGACAATGCAGTTAGCCATATTCACATTTGGCTATTGCTCAAAAGTCAATTCTTACCCATATTTAACTTTTAAAACTGGGACTTGTGAAACAAGCATAAATTTATGCTCTGCCCTTGAGCTGAAGCAAAGCAGACAGAGAATTTATGGACGACTATACAAGTATTCCAAAGATTTTTCAGCCAGAATAACGACTTGGCTCAAATAAAATAATTCCTCCACTTTGGGCACAGAAAATTGAAAATTAGAAATTGTCTTTAAATTATAGGCGAGAAGGTAGTAATAGCACTTATAAAAATAGCTTGCTCTAAAAGTATAGTTATGAAGACTGATCCAATAGGATATAACTAACTGTACACTCAATCTGTCTATTATCTGTATTTTACCACTATTATCTACCAAGAGAATTAAAAGAAAAACAGCTGATCCAACTGTGAAGAACAGGAAATTCAAAGCCAAGAACACTAACCCTGTTATCTAGCCAAATTAACACTTAAAATTAAGCATCACACTTGTTTTGTAAGTTATCTTAGAAACAATGAGTTTTAGTAGAGAAACTTTCTGACTCTGAACTCTATGTTTATTATATCATCACTAGTAGCGAGATGATACTGAAGAGAATTTGAGCTTACCATAAGAAGGACTGTTGAAGGAGGTAAGATTATAAAAAAGGAGCAATTTGGACACAAGGCAATGAGTGTATTTAATTTGCCATGTTGATTTATACAGTATGTCACACTATCTCATGCATATGGAGTGTGTGTGTGTGTATGTGTGTGTGTGTGTGTGTGTGTGTGTGTGTGTGGTGTATGCTCAGGGGAGACTGATCTAACTAGATAGAGTATACTGTTATGAAAATTTGTTTTCAAAGCAATTCTTTGACTTTAGCAACTAAAGAATTGAAGATAATGTAAATAAGTATTATTTAGCTAACAAGATGTAATATAGTGCTCGGAGTAGAAACATATATGACTTTTGCTAAAGTAACAGCAAAATTATCTGTCCTTCTGTGCTTATTACATTTAGATTTTCGCATGAGTAAACAGATAACTGAATAAATAAACACAGAGTAAATGAACAGAATATTCTTGTTATGGAGTTTACTGTAAGCTATAAAATTGAAATTAAAAGATAGGTTGACATTGTTTTTCCTTTATTCCATTTTTTATTAGATATTTTCTTCATTTACATTTCACATGTTCTCCCAAAAATCCCCTAAACCCTCCCCCATCCCTCACCCTGCTCCCCTACCCACCCCCCTATTGGCCCTGGCGTTCCCCTGTACTGGGGCATATAAAGTTTGCATGACCAAGGGGCCTTTCTTCCCAATGATAGCCAACTAGGCCATTTTTTTTAACAGTAAAATTTCTGAGTGTGTTTATTTGTAGGCTTGGATAGTAACCAGACAGGTCTTATGATATTCATAGACTCTCACTTTAAGTAAATCAATTTGAAAAATAATAATAATTTGTTGTTCTAAGGTATATTTTATACATTTAATTGCTTTATTACAGCTTATAGATACATAACAGCTTATCTTTGTTAAAGTCTTCTTCATAAAACAAGTGTGTTGAAGGAAGGCCTTTTATAGCTAATTGTCTCTATGAAATATTTTAAATAAATGCCTATCCTAAAACAAAAAATTTTTTAGTGTTTTTCATATATGAATACACACACACACACACACACACACACACACATGCATGCAGACCTAAACACACAAACACATTATTCTCATTGCTATAAACTTGACTACATGGAAGTAAGCTAAAAGAAAGAGAAAAATTGAAAAGATGACAGAGAAAATTGAATAACTTTATTTTACTCATGAAAAATGATTCAGAGATTGAGTTCTTTCCACGTACTTTGTATTTTCATCTATATGTTCTGTAGGTCAAGTCATGCCTCATAATCTGGAAGCTCTAAGCTGATTAGTTTTGCTCTTTATCTTCTACCCTCTGTCCTCTTAATAGTTTCAATTTAATATTCTTCTAAATGTATAAAATGTAGCTATAATATTATGACCAACCCATTAGACAACCGATATCAAGAATTTTCCATTTTGACTTATTTTCCCTTCAAATTGTCATATATTTTACATGATTCAATGCAATCCATGACAGTTTGATGTTGGGACAATGGATATGCAGAATAATGAATGTATAAATGACACCAAAGTTCCAGTTTTCAGCTCAAGAAAGCACCACTATTAGCTAAGGGGTAGCACTCTTCTAAAAGAATATAGACTTTTTAGAGAGAAATGATTCTAAATTTTTTTTTTCCTGGTGAGATGGTGACATGGTCTTTTCAGACTTTAGAAAATAGAAATTCAAAAGCCTACTCCAGGTACAGATGACTAAACTTCATGAGGCAGGCGTATAAAATCTGATGGGTTTGAATACAAGGTTTGATCAATTTTTTCTTGGATAATTGGATTTCTGGAAATTTTGGGTAACACATTTTTTTTTATAAAAGCCTTGTGCAGGAGTGTAGCTACCGCAGCCCTCAGGCAAGCTTTCCTCCATTAGGGAAACTCTGTATTCTCCACTGGGACATGTTTCTTACCCCCCTTGAGATGGAGCCATATCTCGGTTAACTGGGAAGCTCACATTGAAAACGTACATTACCTTCCAGCCCTTGTAGTACTTGATGACTTCTCTTCTAAGGAAGAAATCACACCCAGTTTGACTCTAGGGTTCAGGATAAATGTTCACACTTCCACCACAAGTACTAAAATATGATAAGATTATGTTTTTAGCTTAGAAGTTGCTTAGAATCCTTGGTTTAAAAGGCATATTTTTGCCTTATTATGACAACAGAAATGTGATTAGAACATTTTTCCTAACATAATCTAGTTTGTGGCTTTCAACAAAGAGTCACTGGAAATACAAACCACAATTCCAGCACTTTTATTGGCAAATAGGGTAATATTGGTGAGTGGATACAGTAACTGCCATATAATAGCCATCAGCACTTCAATTTACAATTATTTTAAGTCTAATGGTTTTGATCAGGCATTTCCAGAAATAAGTACGCTGAAGTAATCCAAGAAACAAGGAAATGCCTTGCAAATATAAGGGTGATTTAAGAGCTTTCTTAAAATTATTCAATATCAGTTACCTAATAAAGCTAGTTAGTTCCTGGAATTGATCACGTGTAAATACACAACTGCCAAGACATAATAGTACTGAAAATACTGCAGCCACCACAGACTCTTCATAGAAAGTGTTTATCATATAGCAAGTCATACATGTAAGGGCAGTGTCTAAAAACACCCCAATGAGCAAATAGTACCTGAAGTGTCATACCAAAAATAAAAGAGACACACAATACATCAGTCTTTCCACTGCTGCTTTAAAGTTATGAACTCAACAGTTTTTAAGTAACATTTTCTCCTTTTGTAATAAAATAAGTACAGTATGATTTAAGCTTTATATCTGCTTCTTAACTGATTTACAGAGTTGCACTTTTACGCTAATCTAGATGGAGAGAGCAGTTTGAGAGGGGCACATGTGTGTGCTGAGAACTCGGGAGGGTAGTTGCAAGTTCTGAGGCTAGCCTGGATTATGTAGTGAGACTGCTTCAAAGACACAAATACAGGATAACATATTCTGCTTTTAGATTCCTTAACTTAGAAGTGATTTTTAGATTGTTTATTGAGCTGAAAAATCCTTTGTTCGTGTGCATGAAATATATTTAGAAACAGTTTCAACTGTAGCTAAATGTGTTTTTTATAATTTGTCTCTAATGCATAGGCTAACCTCCTCTGAGACAGAGCTAAGTCAGGAGTCCGTATGTTGCAGCAAACTTTGTGAGCATCTGAGAAACCCATGAGAAGTTCCATTTCTGAACTCTGCATATAATAAGAACACTATTAGGTTATGCTCATAAGATATCCATATGCCAAGTGAAGATAGAAAAGTTAAAAGACCTGTTTGAGTGGACTGGTTGTAGCGAGAGGGTCTTTGATGATCATGGCAATTAATGGAAGGTAGAAAGAGGAAAAAGGAAAAGGTGGAGGGTACATTGAATGTAAAACTATACTATTATGAAAAAATCCTTATGTAACACAGTACAATGAAATAATAATAATAATACAACAAAATTTAAAAATACACTTTATCACTGTTGGACTGGATATTTTATCCTAGATGAAGACTAAGGTGTATGTGTTAGTAAGTTGCTGCATGTGATTGAGTTTGGGCCCATTTTAGAGCACAAAGGAATTCTGAACATGATCCTAAACATTTCGTAGTACAAAGATTTCAAGGTACAAGTTGGTTGCTTTTCTTTGTTATACAGTGGCTGTTAATTGTAGAGCTTAAACATATCCTGCTTCTTTATGCTGAAAAGGTACTTATTCTAAATGAAAAAAGGAAGCAAATCACTTCTTTTTTTTTTTTTTTTCAACTTTTATTAGATATGTTCTTCATTTACATTTCAAGTGTTATCCAGGAAGTTCCCTATATCCTCCCCACTCCCGGCACTGCTACCCTACCCACCCGCTCCCACCCCCTGGCCCCGGCGTTCCCCTGTATTGGGGCATATAAAGTCTGCGTAACCAAGGGGCCTCTCTTCCCACTGATGGCCAACTAGGCCATCCTCTTCTATATATGCAGCTAGAGACACGAGCCCAGGGGGTACTATTTAGTTCCTGGTTATTCTTCCACCTATAGGGTTGAAGANGTGTGTGTGTGTGTGTGTGTGTGTGTGTGTGTGTGTGTGTGTGTGTGTGTGTGTGTGTGTGTGTGTGTGTGTGTGTGTGTGTGTGTGTGTGTGTGTGTGTGTGTGTGCGTGTGGTGTATGCTCAGGGGAGACTGATCTAACTAGATAGAGTATACTGTTATGAAAATTTGTTTTCGAAGCAATTCTTTGACTTTAACAACTAAAGAATTGAAGATAATATAAATAAGTATTATTTAGCTAACAAGATGTAATATAGTGCTCGGAGTAGAAACATATATGACTTTTGCTAAAGTAACAGCAAAATTATCTGTCCTTCTGTGCTTATTACATTTAGATTTTTGCATGAGTAAACAGATAACTGAATAAATAAACACAGAGGAAATTAACAGAATATTCTTGTTATGGAGTTTACTGTAAGCTATAAAACTGAAATTAAAAGATAGGTTGACATTGTTTTTCCTTTATTCCATTTTTATTAGATATTTTCTTCATTTACATTTCACATGTTCTCCCAAAAATTCCCTAAAGCCTCCCCCATCCCCCACCCTGCTCCCCTACCCACCCCACCCACTCCCCCCTATTGGCCCTGGCGTTCCCCTGTACTGGGGCATATAAAGTTTGCATGACCAAGGGGCCTCTCTTCCCAATGATAGCCAACTAGGCCATTTTTTTTTAACAGTAAAATTTCTGAGTGTGTTTATTTGTAGGCTTGGATAGTAACCAGACAGGTCTTATGATATTCATAGACTCTCACTTTAAGTAAATCAATTTGAAAAATAATAATAATTTGTTGTTCTAAGGTATACTTTATACATTTAATTGCTTTTTTACAGCTTATAGATACATAACAGCTTATCTTTGTTAAAGTCTTCTTCATAAAACAAGTGTGTTGAAGGAAGGCCTTTTATAGCTAATTGTCTCTATGAAATATTTTAAATAAATGCCTATCCTAAAACAAAAATTTTTTAGTGTTTTTCATATATGAATACACACACACACACACACACACACACACACACACACACACACACATGCATGCAGACCTAAACACACAAACACATTATTCTCATTGCTATAAACTTGACTACATGGAAGTAAGCTAAAAGAAAGAGAAAAATTGAAAAGATGACAGAGAAAATTGAATAACTTTATTTTACTCATGAAAAATGATTCAGAGATTGAGTTCTTTCCATGTACTTTGTATTTTCATCTATATGTTCTGTAGGTCAAGTAATAACTCATAATCTGGAAGTTCTAAGCTGATTAGTTTTGCTCTTTATCTTTTACCCTCTGTCCTGTTAATAGTTTCAATTTAATATTCTTCTAAATGTGTAAAATGTAGCTATAATATTATGACCAACCCATTAGACAACTGATATCAAGAATTTTCCATTTTGACTTATTTTCCCTTCAAATTGTCATATATTTTACATGATTCAATGCAATCCATGACAGTTTGATGTTGGGACAATGGATATTCAGAATAATGAATGTATAAATGACACCAAAGTTCCAGTTTTCAGCTCAAGAAAGCACCACTATTAGCTAAGGGGTAGCACTCTTCTAAAAGAATATAGACTTTTTAGAGAGAAATGATTCTAAATTTTTTTTTCCTGGTGAGATGGTGACATGGTCTTTTCAGACTTTAGAAAAATAGAAATTCAAAAGCCTACTCCAGGTACAGATGACTAAACTTCATGAGGCAGGCGTATAAAATCTGATGGGTTTGAATACAAGGTTTGATCAATTTTTTCTTGGATAATTGGATTTCTGGAAATTTTGGGTAACACATTTTTTCATAAAAGCCTTGTGCAGGAGTGTAGCTACCGCAGCCCTCAGGCAAGCTTTCCTCCATTAGGGAAACTCTGTATTCTCCACTGGGACATGTTTCTTACCCCCCTTGAGATGGAGCCATATCTCGGTTAACTGGGATGCTCACAATGAAAACATACATTACCTTCCAGCCCTTGTAGTACTTGATGACTTCTCTTCTAAGGAAGAAATCACACCCAGTTTGACTCTAGGGTTCAGGATAAATGTTCACACTTCCACCACAAGTACTAAAATATGATAAGATTATGTTTTTAGCTTAGAAGTTGCTTAGAATCCTTGGTTTAAAAGGCATATTGTTGCCTTATTATGACAACAGAAATGTGATTAGAACATTTTTCCTAACATAATCTAGTTTGTGGCTTTCAACAAAGAGTCACTGGAAATACAAACCACAATTCTAGCACTTTTATTGGCAAATAGGGTAATATTGGTGAGTGGATACAGTAACTGCCATATAATAGCCATCAGCACTTCAATTTACAATTATTTTAAGTCTAATGGTTTTGATCAGGCATTTCCAGAAATAAGTACGCTGAAGTAATCCAAGAAACAAGGAAATGCCTTGCAAATATAAGGGTGATTTAAAAGCTTTCTTAAAATTATTCAATATCAGTTACCTAATAAAGCTAGTTAGTTCCTGGAATTGATCACGTGTAAATACACAACTGCCAAGACATAATAGTACTGAAAATACTGCAGCCACCACAGACTCTTCATAGAAAGTGTTTATCATATAGCAAGTCATACATGTAAGGGCAGTGTCTAAAAACACCCCAATGAGCAAATAGTACCTGAAGTGTCATACCAAAAATAAAAGAGACACACAATATATCAGTCTTTCCACTGCTGCTTTAAAGTTACGAACTCAACAGTTTTTAAGTAACATTTTCTCCTTTTGTAATAAAATAAGTACAGTATGATTTAAGCTTTATATCTGCTTCTTAACTGATTTACAGATTTGCACTTTTATGCTAATCTAGATGGAGAGAGCAGTTTGAGAGGGGCACATGTGTGTGCTGAGAACTCGGGAGGGTAGTTGCAAGTTCTGAGGCTAGCCTGGATTATGTAGTGAGACTGCTTCAAAGACACAAATACAGGATAACATATTGTGCTTTTAGATTCCTTAACTTAGAAGTGATTTTTAGATTGTTTATTGAGCTGAAAAATCCTTTGTTCGTGTGCAGGAAATATATTTAGAAACAGTTTCAACTGTAGCTAAATGTGTTTTTTATAATTTGTCTCTAATGCATAGGCTAACCTCCTCTGAGACAGAGCTAAGTCAGGAGTTCGTATGTTGCAGCAAACTTTGTGAGCATCTGAGAAACCCATGAGAAGTTCCATTTCTGAACTCTGCATATAATAAGAACACTATTAGGTTATGCTCATAAGATATCCATATGCCAAGTGAAGATAGAAAAGTTAAAAGACCTGTTTGAGTGGACTGGTTGTAGCGAGAGGGTCTTTGATGATCATGGCAATTAATGGAAGGGAGAAAGAGGAAAAAGGAAAAGGTGGAGGGTACATTGAATGTAAAACTATACTATTATGAAAAAATCCTTATGTAACACAGTACAATGAAATAATAATAATAATACAACAAAATTTAAAAATACACTTTATCACTGTTGGACTGGATATTTTATCCTAGATGAAGACTAAGGTGTATGTGTTAGTAAGTTGCTGCATGTGATTGAGTTTGGGCCCATTTTAGAGCACAAAGGAATTCTGAACATGATCCTAAACATTTCATTGTACAAAGATTTCAAGGTGCAAGTTGGTTGCTTTTCTTTGTTATACAGTGGCTGTTAATTGTAGAGCTTAAACATATCCTGCTTCTTTATGCTGTAAAGATACTTATTCTAAATGAAAAAAGGAAGCAAATCACTTCTAAGTATGCTTTCACAATTCCAATATACATAACAAGTTTACTCTCATAGACTGTGCCACGGAAGGAGGAGGGCTTTGCACTTTCCTTTTCTAGCTGAAGTAACTCACTCATTGAAGGTGTAGTTAAATGGCCTTTAAAGAATGGTAGGGACGAGCCAGTTAGTTGAGGAGTCTTGCTAAGCAGAGTGTCTTCTTGCCTTAAAGTCAACCTTTGGTAAGAACCGGTGTGCACCGGCACCTTCTGATTATAAATCATTCAGTCCTTTTCTGGACAGGATAACTGCTCAACTTTCTGCTTCTAGTGCTATCAGATGCTGATGAATATTAGATATGAGTAAAATTATCCTTTGCTAGAAGCATATGCCTATTATCAGAAAGCACAATTACTCAGTCATTTAGCCCAAAAAATATAGCTTGTAAGACATTTCTTTAATTAGGGGCTTAGAGTTTACATGTGACTGGCATCTGTTTTTCTTTTTCCTCTTAGAGTTTTGAGAGATAAGTGACATTGTTGTGAACCACAGTTTCAAAGGAAAAAGGTAATAAATAATGTCAGCTACTGTATCTGAACTGTTTTATCTTTTCCTTGCTGAAAGCCTCTAATGGAATTATTGTCTTTTTAGCTAACCAACTTGCATAGTATGTGGGTAGTGGTATTCAATATTTATGAAATGCTTGTTTCTAGTAGGACTAAAGCAAGCGATTCTCATGCTAGAGATGAGGGAATTTATCAATAACTACTTGAATCTGTTGCATTTTCATCTTAAGACTTAAAACTGTGGAGGTCATGGCTGGTGTATGTTCAAAGTAAAGCCTGAAACATCTCTGGGTAACATCTGACTCAAAGGCCTTACTGTACACACAGACCTGCCCGAGCTTTCCAAAATGAACAAAAGATGCTTCTCCTGTCAGTATGATCACAACTACACTAGGGTTGATATTATTTTTTCTATGGTTTTAATAAATTATAAAATTTCAAAGAAGCTTATGTATTTAGTATTTGTTTGTTTTTCAGTGCTAAAATCCAGGTCTTGGTATATGTTAGGAAAGCTCTCTACCACCGAGATATATGTTCAGCCCTTTAGGGAAGTTTATATTAATAGAATTTGAAAAATCAATAGATTTCTATACCTCTTGTTGACTCATGTAGAAGAATATTAAGCCTGTTTAGAGACTTGACACCCCTTTGTAAAACAGAGCATGAATTTGCTTAGTGTGGCAAATAGCAAATTCTCAACATTAAGTAAGAGGTAGAAGGCATTGTGAGTAGCCCCGGGATATTATTTTTCATCGGTTACATTAGATTTAAAATCACTTTCTGTTTAGGAAAAGCGTTTGATTTCGAGGATTGGCTAGAAATCTTAAAGAGACCGAACTCTTGAGTTTCAATCCCAATTCACAATAGCCATAGGCAACTTGCCTATAACATGGAGGTAACTGAGTACTAAAAGGTTGTTAATGTTCTCTGAGTCAATTGAGTAAAATGAAGTGTTATTCAGGAATAGGCCAGTGGCATTACTGGCTGAACATTGTGCCTTTGTAGGAGAGGCATTATTAAGTATAAATGAAATGCTATAAATCAACACAACGGGCTTCCCCCTCCTGTACAGTCATCCCCAAGAACAACAGCACACAAAGTAAAGCTTTGCCGTGGCTTCTTTGAAGTGCCTTGAAAGGCATCCCCAAGGCATGAGTCCCAGCTTCCCACTTCTCTTTCCAATGAGAAGTCATAGGAGCTATTTGAATGGAATGCTTATTTGACTTCTAGCTGTGTGCAAGGCTCCCAAGGCTTGTGGGGGTAGGAGTTGTTTGGAAACCCCTAAACAAAAGCAGAGATTATACAGCTGCTTGGGTGTCTGGCTTCTTCTTCACAATTGGGTCCTGTTTGATTTGTTTGCATTGACATTCTTTTAGTCATTATTCCCCCGCATCAAGCCAGATTTCACAATGATATTCCATATCCCATTTTCATCACTACATGAAATGTAGCATTGAAAGGACCAGGCATCTTTCATGAAGCACAACAGGACATTGACAGTTGAGCAGATTAATTCCTGATTCAATCCCAGGGCTTCTTACTCTATGATTTTTTTTTCCCTTCTAGACCTGCAGGCTTTCCCTCATCAAGCTGACCAAGGCTCTCTTCACACATACCACACAAGACTCCTGTACAGTGTAAAATGGAAGATCAAAAGCAGGTATGGAAAATAGGAGCATGCTAGTGAGGTGAGGACTGAAAGACGCTCAGGTTTCATGTTGGTGATGATTAGCCTTGCAAAATCTCAGATCCGTGGAAGCATTTTTTTTTTTTTTTTGGCTTGTCTAAAAACCCAGCTTTTTCTTTTTCTTTCTTTCTTTCTTTTTTTTTTTTTTTTTTGAAAGGACTTTTCATAATGAGCAACTCTTCTCTCATTTGAAGGTTGGAATCTTTTCTGAAAAAGTTTGGTAGGCATTTGAACACTGTCACATGCAGTGAACCAGGCACATGGAGGACAGCTGACTCTACAGAACCAGGGACTTGGGTAAGTGCCCAGCGCTGAAGCCACTCAGAGTGGCTGCTAAGGCTGCCCTTGAGTAAGCATGGAAGACTCCTTTTAATTTAATTATATTTTCGTAACTCGCACAAGACAACCATTAGTAAAACCATAGACAGTGTTTTTGGTTCTGGAGATAGGTAAATGTATTCGCCTGGGAAACGTAAAAAAAAAAAAAAAGAATGTTCTGCATCTCACAAAATTAGATTTGTGAGCACTGTAAACTTTTGTGATTGTTTTTCTGAGATATAAAGAAAAGACCAACTCTTCGAGCAGCTTTTTAAAGCTTGAGGTCTTAAGTTTTGTAGGGTTTCCATACCATCGTCTTTTTGGTATAAGCTCAAGTCTCTGTTCACTCCCAGGCTGACATAGCCCAGAGACGATCTGGTAGTAAAAGCAAACAGACAATTTATATTGCTGATTTCTAATCAAGGCTTCATTGCACCAGAGAAGCTGGCTGGATATGGGTGGCAACATCTCTAGTTACAAAGATGATATGATAATTGAAAATAATTGTAGCTTGATTTTTCTCTAGCGGCAAATAATTTTAACTCCCAGCCTGACCTTGTTAAGTATTGACCTGGAATCTCATATGACCTGTGGGAACTCATCCATGACTGATGGACTACCATTGATTTCCATTTCTTAGGAGTTCTCTTCCTTTCCCATGGTTCTTTCCATTTTCTACTTGCCAAAACTAGTGAGTTTCTTGGTTTAAAGTGGAGGTCTTACTTCTTGGGTCCACGTATTTGAGATGATAATCTTTTTAGTTCTTTGTTTCTCTTGATTAGCTTCGTATAATTCACTCTACAGGTCAAAGCAAAAACAATTCTTAATTACAATGAACACAAAGGCATCAAATGTATTTAAACTTCTAGGATTTCCCTCCATATACACGGGAAAATCTGGCCTAATTTTCTTTTCAACCCCTGGTCTTTCCTAGTTCAACATAATTCAAAATTCTTACATGCATCACAGTATGTAGTTATAAATTTTTTATTCCCCAAGCAATTTTTATTTACAATGATAATGCTTAGCAAAACATAAAAAATTGGAAATACACTATATGTAATTTTGTTTTAGAATTTTTTTCTAGAAGCATCCTTAATATATAGCCATCATTCTTAATAGTTGTCTAGTACTGTAAAAAAAGCAGGTTAGATATTCCAGTAAATTATACCCTTGAAGACATTTGAAGCTTAATATTTTCCTCTTGAAAGATGGATTATAATACACAAATAATAATAACTGAATTTCAACACTAGAAATTTGTATTTTAAAGGTAAGTTTTGATCAGGTGAATCAAGGGTAGATGTTTGGAGTAAATCTATTATGTTCTGGTATCAAACCTTAAATTTCTAAAGATTCTCATGTTTCTGTAACACTTTCAATGGCCTGGGCAACATTAGGATCATTAGAAGAGATTGATAATACCTTCTGTTATCTAAAAACCTGTAAGAAGCAAGTTGTACTTGCTTGTAAGAAACTCCTGTTGCTGACTAATTTACAAGATTTATGCATTGTTTTTCTGGATTTAAGCTGAGAAGTAAACTAGCTCAAAACTATAAATTAGGGTTGATTTGTTTGCTGTGTTTTGTTTTTACTGCAAAATGGTTGAGCTGGGAAGTAGATATTGTAACCTTGCCAAGATGCAGCAAAAGAAAGCCTCAAGCTGAAGTTTTACAAACTTAGGGTGATTCTTCATTGTTATTAGCTGTCTAAGGTGATCTCAAGTGGGAAATTATATAGCATGGCAGCTTCCATTTCTTCAGTGATGAGGAAAAGAGGTACCTTAGTCAGTAGCCCATCAACTCTGTCAGCTCAAGACTACTCTTCCAAATGCTAAAGGCAAATTATGCCGAGGCTAATGACCAGTGGCCGTCACCAAGGCTCACAAAAATTTATAGCAAAGAAATAGAAATATATTTGTTGAATTAAATTTTCTTAGAAATATATTGCATCCTAAAGTCTAGATTTAAAACTTATGTGTATATAGTCATATAAAAATTGGTTTTTGTCATCTCAGTCAAGTTCAACATATTAAAGCCAGATAGGAAATGTTTCATAGTTTGTAAATATCTGTCTCTACTACCCTTATCGGTCACTATAACTCAAAGATAACCATAGAAACTAGTGTATACAAACAAGCTGTGTTCCAGTAACAGTGTATTATAAACACAGTGCATTTGAATTTTATGATTTTATATAGCTTTACATTTTTAAATGAAATGTTATTGTTTTACTTCTTTTAAAAATTTAAAACTGTTGAAATTACTCAGGTCACAGATCTTATAAAATGTAAGTTATGGGCAAATTTGGTCACAGTTGAATGAGTCTTTGGTTTAAAAATTAATTGTCTAGAACTTACAATATACTAATATGATGAATTGTAAAATATAAAAATATGCATGAATGTCTTTAAAATGTTTTAGAAAAATAACACTTAAAAATGGAACCTAATAAAAGAACCCCCAAACTGTCCTTGGGGCTCCAAGGACACCGAAGCTGAAACTAGATTTCTGTGATTAGTGATTTCTGTCACCATGTGTGTAAAATGTTACCCATACTCCAATATCTAAGAGATATTTTTATTTTAACTTTCTCTAAATGAGAGCTGAGAAAAGATGAAAAAAAATCAGTGGCTTTATTGTTTACAAAGTTAAGAGTCTATAAAATAAGGCTGATGGGAAGCTTTAGCTGACATTACCCTCATTAAATGTAAAATTGCTTCATTCAACAGAGAAGAATGATTACCACTTGGTATTTTATTTTAGGATGTAAGGTTTGTTAAATGTACTTATCTTAGACATATCCAGTCTAAGATAGCCCCACCCGTGTCTCAGCTAAGCACTTTATCATTGTGTCACAGGACAGAAATATTTATGTTTCTGGACTTTCATGTTAAATCATCTTTCATTAGATAGAAAATATTAAGTTGTTCAAAACAAATCATGGCCAACTTTTCTATTTCAAATGTAAGTTATAGAAAATTATATATGGTAAGTTATAACAATTTTGCAACTTTAGGTACTATATTCTTTTATGGATTTTTAAATTATTTATTGAATTTATTTATATTTAAAACTCATGTGTATTTGTACTCATGGATTTAAATTCTGACATACAGAAAAAACTCTAAACAGAAATTTATTTTGAATAAACTTTAAAATTGCAATGCATAACCAAGGGGCCTCTCTTCCCACTGATGGCCAATATGCCCCAATACAGGGGAACGCCGGGGCCAAGGGGTGGGAGCGGGTGGGTAGGGGAGCAGGGCCGGGAGGGGGGAAGATATAGGGAACTTTCTGGATAACACTTGAAATGTAAATGAAGAAAATATCTAATAAAAGTTGAAAAAAAAATTGCAGTGCAATTATATGTTTCTAGTTTCTAAAATCCTTGGATTATCAAGTCTACCAAAATAAATGACATCATTATTAAAAGCAAGAAAGATTTGGTAAGAAATTGTGCTATTTATATTTGAGGGTTCTTTCAGCTAATAAATATTGATATTGTTTATAAGGCACAAAAATACTAGCTGAAGAAATTTTTTTAAGTGAATCAATTAATCAAAGTACAGACCCTAAATAAACTAGTTGAATATTTTTTAAAAAGGAGGTTAATTTATCAACTAAATTTGAGTAGTTTTAATTCATGAGTTTTACATAGACATAATTTTAAATCAATTTGCATACCACAAATCCTATTTCTGTTTCCTTTTTTTGTATTAAGGGCATATTATCTCAATATAAATTACTTCTAGTTAATGGTGAGATGATTGGGTTTTAATTTGATTAATGTTTAGATGAAATTGAAAATTTTAATTCCATTAGTCATGGAATAACTAACCACTAAAGTACTGTCTTGACAAGGACTAAGTGTTGATTCATTCAATTTTTCACATTTTCTTTGATTAAAAGATAATCATTCACTAACAAACAGTTTTTGAGAGTCTGTAGCTCATCTTGTCCTCTGCTAAATTCTAACTCATGAAGATGAAAGCATGTTTTCATTCTTAAGTAACTTATGGATTTATTAGACAACAAAACAAAGGTCGGCACACAAGGGTGACTTTAGTCAGGAGGAGATGGTTGGTAATGTCTGGAGAGCTTTTGAGGGTCACAGCTTGAGTCGGGGAGTGAACCTAGCAGACCAGGGCTCAAAGCCAAAGTCTCTGTTAAACATCTCACAGCAAAGAATTACCAATAACACCGACTTCAGGAGATTGTCAGCTCAGTGTGGTACAGTCTCAGGACTACTATTATACAACGGGACACAAGCTTCTCCAGGAATACAGAGAAAAACACGATCGGCTTTAGAATGAGAGGGGGATGCACTAGTGGAGAAATGTCTCGAAAGAAGTGTTAGCTGTAAAAAGACTCCCAAAAAGCAGAATAGAGAGAGACATTCATGTGGAGCGAGCTGGTAGTATCTGTTTTCCTGACTTCATACAGAGGAACCAAAATGAGCTAGGATAAAGATATGCAAAATAACTTATCTTGGGCAGCTGTAAGAACCTTTGAGTGAAGGATAGGTGGAGGGAAACAGAAATCTGGGTTTGCTCAAGTAAGAACTGATTTATTTAGCCATATCACAGAGTCTCAGAATTGGAGATTTTTTTCTGAATAATGTCTGAAAGACGGATGACAAACTTGACATCATCAGGCAGATGACAATAGACTTTATGAACCTTAGTGGGAATTATTAGGGATCTGAAGAAAACAAAAACATCTAGTATTTATGTTGGAAACAAACCCCGGGTGAAAATCCTCTCTACTGTTTCGTTATAAATATGATTTTGATTCAACAGCTTTTATTTTTTGTCAGAATTATACCAAAGATGTGAAAATTGATTCCTAGTATTTTCATTAGTGTGTTTGCTGCTGATTGGTTGATTCCGGCTGGATAGAGCCCTGGAGTTGCAGTGATAGAGGACACAGTCCTCTCTTTCTTTCTTTGTTTCTCTTTCTTTCTTTCTTTCTTTCTTTCTTTCTTTCTTTCTTTCTTTCTTTCTTTCTTTCTTTCTTTCTTTCTTCCTTCCTTCCTTCCTTCCTTCCTTCCTTCCTTCCTTCCTTCCTTTCTTCTTTCTTTCTTTCTTTCTTTCTTTCTTTCTTTTTTCTTTCTTTCTCTCTGTCCTCTCTCTCCCTCCCTCGCCCCCTCTCTCTCCTTCCTTCCTTCCTTCCTTCCTTCCTTCCTTCCTTCCTTCCTTCCTTCCTTCCTTCCTTCCTTCCTTTCATTAGATATTTTTTTCATTTACATGCTATCCCGAAGATCCCCTATACCCTCTCCCTACCCACCCACTCCCATTTCTTGGCCCTGGCGTTCCCCTGTACTGGGGTTCAGAGTCTAACTATGTGGGTAAAAAATAAAGCTTATTTACCAACAAAACAAAACAGAAAACTGGAGGCTAGGGAGATGACTCAGTGATTAACACAGACTGCTCCTTCGGAGGACCTGGGTTCTGTGGGGCAGTGGACTTTGCCAGAAAACTTGATCAGGTTGAGTGAGTTCAGAAACATAGGCCCTCATCTGAGAATGGTAGGAGTTCCCTTGCTCCCTACCAGATTCCTGGCCTCGAACACATGACCACACTCCCCACATAGGGATGTGACCAATGGTCATGTAGCACAGAACAGAGTTCTCCATACTAAGGAGGTATCTAGATGGGCTCTAAGGGTTTAGCCAATGAGCTCCCCTTCCTGGCCATTCCTTCTCGCAAAAGGGATTTAATCTCTGGTCCACCCTGGGGAAGTTGTATGCAAGCTTTTTCCACAACGAACAATCAATAAACAGTTTGGAACCAAAAACTGTCTCTTTCATCAAGAACTGTCTTGGGGAGCATGGAGGAAGCCTTTGTTTATAGAGCCATGGTGGCTGAGTCTCCCACAGAAGGCCTCTCCTTGCTCTCTGACAGTTGAGGATGAGCTAAGCTGGAGTTTGCCCTCCCTCTGGCCCTGGTGTTTTCTTAGCAGGACCGAGGTCCCCCACCATTCCCAACTCCTCCATGTGGTTTCCAGCGGTGTGTTTCTCACTCAGACTGAAGCCCACATCTTAAGCTGTTTTCCCATCCAGTGAGCATTGTATTGGTACTTCCTGCACACCCAGCACCTGATGCAGGGTAAATGCAATCTAAGAGTTCCATGTAGTGTTCTTCGGCTCAGTAGAGTTCCTTCCCACACCCCAGAGGCAAGGCTGAGCCGAAACCATAGGGTTCAATTTCCAGAACCGACATGGTGGTTAATGGCCATCTATAAACCCAGTTCCAGGGACTCCAATGCCTTCTTTTCATCTCTATGAGCATTCATGCACTACACATATGCATAATGCAGTAAAAATGTTAATGTACATAAAAATAAAAAGAAATCTCAAAAACCCTCAAATAATTCAAAATAGAGAAAGAGAATCTTGATTCTAGAGAAACCCATTCCTCTATTTCAGTGGTTCTCAACCCTGGAAGCCACTGGGAGAGAGATTCAGAAATCTTATTTCTTAAAATTATCCTTGAATTTAAAAAATGGTGTGTGTGTGTGTGTGTGCGCGCACACATGCATGCGTGTATGTAGCATGCACATTTAGAGCCCACAGGGACATATCCAGTATGTTCTTATATCATTTTTTTGGCTTATTTTTAAAAATTAGTTTATTATTTAACAATTTCTTATATTTATAAAATACATTCTGAATACATTCATCCCTCCATCTTGTTTTACCCTTCTCTCTCTCCCCCTTATTTTTGATAATGAATGAATCTGAAGTTCACCATTTGGGTTAGACTGGCTGGTCATTGAGCTTCTGGATTCTGCCTGTCTCTGAACCTCTAGTCCTGGGATTAAAGCCATAAGCAGACATGTCTTGGTTGTATAGGGGGTCAGGAGATTTGAACTCAGGTCCTCTTGCTTTCACAGGAAGTGCTCTTACTCACCAAGTAGTCTCTCCAGTCTCTCTCTCTCTCTCTCTGAATTTGCATTCTCAAATGCAAATCGAAAATGGTGGAGACAACTACATTATCCAGAGGATTTTCTCCCTCCCATTTGAAAAATACTAACTGATGGTCTAAATCCCCCAATAAACTGACACAGATTAACAGACTGGATTAGAAAAACACACCCACCTTTCACATTTCTGTGTTTCTCAGAAAAACACACCATACCATCAAGAATAGACATAGTCTCTGGGTAAAAGGATGGAAAAAGGCATTCTAGACAAATGAACCCAGGAATTGAGTAGGTGTAGCCATTTAAATAGCCAATCCCTGTACTTCTTCATGCTTGTCCAATGAGTGTAGTAAAGCAAACACTCTTTGCAGTTTGTTTCACAACTAATTTCCTACTGCCAGTGACATCTTGTATGCATCTTCTCACAGACATGTTTTCATCATAATCAGCTTTTGTTTCATGCTGTCCTTAGTAGAACATTCACCAAAATAGTGTCAAGTCTATTCATTTGGGGGAAGAGATCCCAAAGTCTATGTGGATTTATGTTTAAATTTGTCTCATGCCCCAGTAGCCTAGTTACAATTAGTACATTATTTGTAGTCTGAGGCATAGCCAAACATGTCAGTCTCTTGCTCCCTCCCTCCCATTCTCCTCCATGGTCCCTTTGCCTGATGCTGAGTTCTTCAGTTCAGAGAGCTTGCTACCCTTATGGTCCACAGATGTATCTATTGGTTATTTTATTTAATTACATTTCAAATGTTGTTCCCCTTCCAGGTCTCCCCTCTGCCAACCCCTATCCCATCTCCCATCCCCTTTGTCTCTAAGAGGGTGTATCTAGATCTGGAACAGTCCTTTAGCTCCCTAAATCCACTGTTGTTAATGAGACAGGAGCTGAGAGCCATACCTAGAGTTAACGTTTTATATTCCCAACTCTGGCTATCACATGACTGTAAGTTCATTAGAATTGTGCTTATCCCATCCAGACTCTAAACCTCATAAGCCATTTATTACCTTAGCAGGTATTACTTAAGTTGTAATACTATAATACCTTCTCTGTCAGAACCTGTCATGAAAACCTTGACAGTATTGACTTTGATCCTGTAAATAAATTAGCCTGATTTCTGTCTACCCATCTAGTTAAAGAACAAAATGCCCCTAAGCATATTTGTGTGATATAGTTATATAAGTTATTTATTTACTTAATCATCTGGGCCTTTGTTTCATAAATAGGGTGACATGAAGGAATGCGCAATGTGCTAGAGAGGCCACTGATGAGTTAGAGATTATTTACTTTTGAGCTTTCATAGGAGGCACTGCAAATATACAAAATTGAACTAACTCAATTGGTAACATTCTGTACAATTCACACACTTATTTTTGGATGACCCATTTCAAACAGAAATATAGTTGCTCCTTGAAAATCAAAAGTAATAATCATTTCTTTTTAATGAAGTGGTTATTTTAGTGCAATTTAGAGTAAAGATTTTACACAGTAGTCACCTTTACTCATTCATGAATGAATGATTTTTAAAAATTAGCAAAATAAAGCCAACGGTGCTGACTAAGATTAAGCAGGTCAGGAGAGATAGTTTGGTGGGGGCAGGCATTTCCGGTCAACCTTGATGACCTGAGTTGGATCAAAGAGACCTGTGTGGAAGAAAGAGAGAGTGAATCCCTGTAAGTTATTATCTGATGTCCATATACATGGCTTGACTCTCAAACATACACCTAAGACTCATTCCTACCTCACCTCTCTCTCTGTGTCTGTCTGTCTGTCTGTCTTTCTGTCTGTCTGTCTTTCTGTCTGTCTGTCTCTCTCTCTCTCTCTGTGCCTCTCTGTGTCTCTGTCTCTCTCTATCTCTCTCTATCTCTGTCTCTCTCTGTCTCTCTGTCTCTCTTCTCTCTCTCTCTCTCTCTCTCTCACACACACACACACACACACACACACACTGAATAAATGTAATGAAAATGTTAAATTGCAGAGGCCCTGAATTCAACACTTACCTTAACCACAGTGGATCTCAGTTTCTTTCCTGCTCATCATTTCACCCCATGTATGTTATGGTGCTTGCTGCTCACAAACAACTAAATTTGGAAATTTAGAAGTACTTTGGTAACTGATTCTTACTTCTCATCATTCAGATTATTCATAGAAAACCTGCATTAGTCACTTGCCACCAATTGCTATGACTAACAGGTAAAGGTGGTTTGTTTGCCCCCCTGGCAATATTCAAAGGGAGGCCACAAAATATATTATCTCCCCTGAAACAACTTAACAAGTAATATAAGAACCCAGGAACAATAATGAGCACAAGACTAAATATGCATTCCAGGCAAAAATAAAATATGAGTACAAATTACCAGTGGCCTATTTTATTTTGTGAATATTGTTTCCTGAAGCCATTTGAGAAAAAAAAAAAAAAAAACACCAAAATTGTCATACACACTTTCTTATATACAATTATATACAATTATATTATATTATATTATATTATATTATATTATATTATATTATATTATGTTATATTGTTATGTTATATTATCTTATTACATGGAAGGAAGAACCAAACCTTTCCAAAATGAGAGGACTAATGCATTCTTTAGCACTATGGAGAGTCTGTTTCTTAGGATGAAAACATGGAGATAGACTCTTCTGCATGTACCATCTACATCAACTTTCAGGGTAGGAGGAGGCAGGGCACCAGAACCTTCTGATAAAGTGAAGTCTGAGTTTGTATAATGGGCATAGGTGGTTTCTTCCTGCAGCTGCTAAAGCTTCCTAGGTTTATAGTCTCCTTTTAGATTGAGAGCATTCTGTAGCCTCATATGTCATACTTGAGGTAATGGACAGAAGTTTATCTTGTAACGCTGCCAGACCACACTGATAATTAGTACAGAAGAGAGGAAGAATCCAAACCCAATGTTAGGTTTTATACAATTTTTCTTTTGTAATTGTGACATATATATCACATTCCTGGAAATAGATAATGTACCAGGAAATACCTGTTGGAAGCTAGGAGAAAGCTATTAGATGCCTAGCCTACATTTTATGATAGTGAGACTTTTTTTTTTTTAATGAGGAATCTTTCATTGCACCTAAGTTATGTACTCTAAGTTAATATCTAGAGTTAACACACGATGGTGAGACTAAAATATTTTCCCCTTGATCCCAAACTTCCCAAGAGCATAAACAAATACTGTGTACATTAATGCCTGTCGCATCACACTGGCATTTACTCTCAACCATCAACCACAATTACCACAAACTACATAAATAGTCTTCCTATTATTCTAGTGACTGGGTTCATTACTATGTAAATATGGACACAATTCAAGCTGATTCACTTTCCTTGAGTTTAATTTCAATGTACTGTCACATACAATAACATCTAGTATAAAATTTTAATAGTATTTTTACTAATGTGTGTGCGTGCACATGCACGTGCGCGTGCAAGTATATATGAACATGAGCGTGCACACATATATGTATGTCCTATCATACATGGATGTCGGAGGACAAATTTTTAAAAATTGTGTTTTCTTATAACATGCTGGTCTTGGGATGAAACTCAGGTTGTCAGGTTAGGCGGCAAGTGTCCATCATCTTGCCAGAACAGCATTCATGTTGTGTGAGACATACACTGATATGTTGGAAAATACATTCCAAGATTTTTAAGGATTAATACTGAATAAAATATATAAATCCACAATTTATCCTTCCAGATCTTAAGTTTAAATAAAACTTCTATAATTTTGCGGTCATTGATAAACATTAATTTTCAAAGTGAGCATTTCCAGTCTTGATCCGAGTAATTCTCAGCTGTTTCATTCAATATAAGAGTGGATTCCTTAAGTCAGCCCTTCCTGATGTTCCCAGCTAAACTGCATTATTTCATTAGACTTCCATGAAGGATCTTCTATGTTTGTTTTCCAGCATAATAAAATGTATTTGTAAGCATCTTTTCACATATGTGGTTATCAATATGATGGTGGCCCATTTGTTAGTCTATAAACTCTGTGAATGTAAGCACCATGCCTACTTTGCTCATCACTGGGCCTAAGGAACTCTGGGTGTTAAACTTAAATAAAAATGTTTGATAATTCCTTGTAATAGGCAAAGAGTCAATGGATTGGCATAAAAATTTAAAATACTGAAAAAGTTTTATAAAGTCTTGTTTAGCAAGCCAAGGATACTTTATGTTAAAGTGCTTGCTGACAGGAGCCTGATATAGCTGTCTCATGGCTCTGCCAGAGTCTGATCAATACAGATGCAGATTCTTGAAGCCAACCATCAGACTGAGCACAGGGACCCCAATGGAGGAGTTAGGGGAAGGACTGAAGGAGCTGAAGTGGTTTGCAACCTCATAGGAAGAACAACAATATCCAACACCAAGGAGCTCCCAAGGACTAAATCAACCAACCAAAGAGTATACACATGGAGGGACCCATGGCTCCAGCTGCATATGAAGCAAAGGATAGCCTTATCTGGCATCAATGGGAGGGGAGGCCCTTGGTCTTGTGAAGGCTTGATGCCCCAGCATAGGGGAATGCCAGGGCACTGAGGTGGGAAAGGGTGGGTGGGTGGGGGAGAATCCTCATAGAAGCAGGGGGAAGGGGGGATGAGATAGGGTTTTGTGGAGTGGAAACTGAGAAGGGGGATAACATTTGAAATGTAAATAAATAAAATAACCAATAAAAAGAATATATATGCATAACTGTATTAACTAAGGCATGCAGTTATATTTCAATCATTTCAAACCATTGGCATAAATATATTTTTTATTATCAAGAAATTAGTTATAGGCAGCTGGAACAGCTCATCATAGTATCCTTGTTGTATTCTTGCTGACCCCTTTGTTGTATCCTCCGGTAAATATTTTGTAGATCATCTCTATTAAGAAAGAAATATTTTCATTCTGTAATAGTCATACTAATAGTCAATTTTCTAATTAGAGGGAAGTGATTCTTTATGCTAATCAACCCACATTATCATTTTATTATTAATTGTTTATGATTATATTCTATGTAAGATGGGAAACATCAATATACCAGCATGGCTTCAAAGCTCATTCAGAATGATAAAATATACAAATATATTATAGAAAAACTTGATGAATTATTAAGAAAAAAAGCTTTTAAAGTGATTTAATCGCATCTGTCAATTCACTCACTCCCCTCGAACTAAGGTACAGAATAAATGTTCTAAACCAAATACTGTGCATTAGTTAATCACTGGATGATTTGAGGAAACCCTGCCACCTCCCACTGTGCCAGATTATACTGGCAGAAATTTTTCTCATAGGAGCAGCCTTAAGCTTTCATATTTCCTTGTGGCATATACAACAGCAGATCCAGATCCATAAAATTTTGCAAAGTGTTCTTGATGGTATCACAGGTTTCATTTTTTATCTGAGGCATGATCCCAGAACTACATGGTGAATTTTATTCTTTGTTTAGCAAGACAAGGGCACTTTATGTTAAAGAATATATATGTGCCTGATAATATATGTTTCAGTTGAAGGTTTTATATTTTCCTTTTCCTTTTCATGTATATGTTGCCTCTAGTGTCCAAGCATAATAGAAATAAACAATATAGAGCTTTAGTCTAGACATTCTGTCAAAACCATCTTTCTTTATTAAAAAATTATGGTCTCCAGCACTCCAGCACTTTAAAAACAGTGATTTTGGAGTGTGGTCAAGGCATTCTTTTTTTTTTTTCCTAGTGGGAAGACTGCAGCAGCAGTATTCATAACTCAATGAGACAGTAGCTCCCCTAGAAAGCATCAGTTCCTCTTTTTCTAGGTCTTGATGTTGTTTTTTTTTTTTTTTTTTCTGAGACGGGAGTGGACCTTCATTTCCTTACCTCCAACTTTGGCATAGGTTGAAAGATATCTCATATCTTTCCCTGGAAACATTGGTTTCCAGCTGTTTCAAAGCTGCTTCGACTGTTTAAGATGCTCCCTGTGTAGGAAGCCATCATATATGTTGCAGAAACTTTGGAATGTGCCTCTGCCAGCCAGACACTGCATACCTATTGGGAAGCTAGAGTGAAAAAGTAGGACAGGAGAGATAACCTGGACATCAGTGATGCTGCAGAACAAACTGCAGAATTTTGTGAATTGTGTATGTGTGTGTGTGTGTGAAGCATGTGTGAGTATGTGTGTGTATGTTTGTATATGCATGTATGTTTTGCGTGTGTGTGTGTACGTGTATGTGTGTTCATTATTGTGTGTGTGTGTGTGTGTGTGTGTGTGTGTGCATTTCAAATTCTCATATTCAGCTTAGTGAAAAAGCTTCAAATTTGGACTGATTATTCATTTGAGGAGATTATATTTAGCTACATTTTCCTCTTTTTTTTCAGCTCTATAATCGAGCACATATGATGTTCATACAATTTAGAAAGCACAGGCTTTAATAGGCTATTGTACCCATTTGTCTTTGCAAAAGTTATTTGTTAGGTACAGACAAACTTATTTCCAGGCATGTTCAATCCCTTCACCACCCTATGCCCAGTTGCTGGGTCTCAGGGATGATGGTCCTCCCCCCACCCCCAGGTTTCAGGGGTGATGGTGATGGTACACACTCCCCCCATGTCACGGGGTGATGATACTTAATATTTCTAGGCACTACTTAGTATTCACGTTTTCGTGCCCTGTTCCTCCCCAAAAAAAGTTGATACAGCTTTTTAAGGTGTCTGAGAATAATTTATGCACTAAAAAAAGTTTTCTTTCTTTTTAATTTGGGTACTACTTAGATAGAAAAAAAGGAAGTGTTAGTTAGCTAGACAAGCCGGCTGTTTGTAACTTAGAGCTGTTCTTATGGGTCAATGGTATGTCTCTGACGGCATCACATTCTCTTTCAGCACTGTCCCACCTCCCCATTGCTTGCTCCTTGTCTATTTTTAACCCCATAGCATTTATCACATACATATTTTATATTGTACTTATAGATTGTTTTTTATTTCTTTTACTAAAATATAAGTACTATGCAAGCTTTTTCCTCTTGCTGTCTCATGCTTCTCTTATAGTGCCGGTTACATGAAAACAGCCAATAATTATTTGCTAAATTGATAAAAGAAAAATTCAACACTGATTAAGTGTACTTTGTGAGTACTGCGTTTTCATTTGATTCGGTGCTATGTGCACCGTGTCTTGGATTAGTATGTCATGAAATGACTGCTGTGGTTTCTAGAGTCTTTGAGAATAAATCCCGCTACAAGCTGGATGTTTTGCCCTGAGCTGGTTTCATAACAATTCAAATTCTTTATTTTCTTTCCTCCAAGAATAAAGAGGATAAATTGAACATTTGGTTAAACCAAATGCATGTATGAAGTGCTTAAAACATTCTGGTACACAGTCAGCCCTTATAATCCATTTGTGCTTTCATTAAGTCAATTTGCAAAAAGAATAATATGCTTCATGCTCTCACTGACTAAATGAAATAGAGTTATGGAAATTATGTAGATATTAAGAAATGTTTTTCCGCAACTATCAGATTCATTTTGCTCAGGGCATATATAAGCATACATTATTAGTATAATTCACTTTTTGTACAGTAGCAGGACATTAATTATATTTATTGAACAAACCCAAATGAAGTCAAATTGTAGTGAAAACATTGCAAAGGTCAAGCTGAATTCTGAATCGTTGACTGCCATTTCCTAAGCCTGTGACCCTGTGCAACTCAATTAAAGTCTTGTGCGTGGGTAAAGCCAAGTCTCTTCTATTGCTGAATATTAAACACAACTCTATGTTTACAACATACCAAGTTGAAAGAAAAATAAGTTTTAAACTATGATATTATAATGTGTTTATGTAAAATGTTCTGTAAAATGGTGTTTATGAAAGAATTGTATTGATGTATATACAAAGTTAATCGAGAAGCAGGAGTTTATTTGATTTTTCACTTCAAATTTAATCCTAAGTAAGAAAATTAGGAAACAAACCTATAAAGAACTTTCTATTTTAAAAGAAAATTTGTGTGTTGATATGTGGGAAAACAATTCATTCAGCATAAGGCTTCCTTTGTGTTGTTAATACCTATTAGTACAGTGTCAGAAATGTCAGGGTGCCTTTGTTAAGTGGACTGTGACAAGTTCTTTCTATTTTCCTTTTTTTTTTTGAAACAAAGTCTTATTATGTAGCCAGCCTTGAATTCATGATTATTTTGCCTCTTTAGTCTCCTGATTTCTAGGATTATACATGTACAGTACCACAGGTTTTGGCTATTATGACTAAAGCAGTGTGTGATGACCCTGAACTGTGATCTCAAAGCTTTCTGTGTGTTCAGAATCTAGAGATAATAAGGTCTTAAGATTTAGCATCTTGGTTTTGAAATGAAAAAAAAAAATAACAAATGGCTGAGAAGAACCTGAATCCATATTTGCTAACATAAAAAGTAAGTGTGTTTTCTCTTAGAGTAAGCTGCCTTCCACTTCTGCCCTCTTGGCCTCTTTTGGACAATCTCAGATTTGCTGTGTAGTTGAAAGGCAAACATTTTACTACTGTCCTTGGTAGACTGGTTCAATTATCTGGAGTATTCATCCATTTTTGAAAACACAGACTGAAAACTCATATTATATTTTTTTTTCCATAGTGAGAGGAGGTAGCCCACCTCAAAAAGCACATGTCTCTTTTTCAACTTGTATCAGTAGGACAAAATTTATTAATCTGCAGAAAGGAAGACCTGTTAAGTACTACAAACTTTGAAAATGCAAAGGAAACAGCCAACGATTCTGAAGGGAAATGAGAATGACACGTGACTTACTCAGTAGCTGTTGCGACTCACATAGCTCACGCAGCAGGCTTGCTATCAGAAAACACTGCAAACACAACTGTGGGAATGGAATTGCATCTTCTTCACGAGAGTTTCATGTCAATTAAACTCCCCAAGACTCAGTTTCCCTCTTCTGCACGTAAAGTAATGATCCCAACCTCATCCACTATTAAAGGAATATAAATGAGAAGGTACAGGTGAAAATCTACCGCACCATATGTAGAGTGCTTACTTGGGAGGTTGGGTTTTGTTTCTGCAAATAAAAATAATCTAACCATAGAAAATTTCTGGCTATGGAGCGATCAGCCACACTACTTTTGTAAGGGGTTGGGTGAGGTGGAGAAAATAGTGTGGACTTAAATGTTTCCAGTATTTTGGGGGCTTAATAGGGTCCATAGTAGTATGGGTGTGGCAGTACAGCATCTCATTCAGACTGCCTTGCTTTTTTTCCTAGCCATCTTCCAGAGCCTATAAAAGAAGGGCTTGTTCTGTTCTATTTTAAGTGTCTTGAGAACCTAGACTGTGGTAATGTATATGTAGCCAGCAAAACCCAGGGTGTGGGGCAGCTATTCCTATGAGCCCTTCGTTTATGGTGTATAACAAGGAGTTAGAAGACTTGTTCTCACAGAAGTCATGAGTCACATTGTGACTGAGATGTGGTAACACCAAAGGAAGGATGCTTCTGTGGAGTTATTTGTTCAGTCTATTTTTGAGAGTAAAATCATACCTTCCTTTCCCACATCCTCACCAAAGTGACTCTGTTCACCATAAACTTTTTCTTCTAAAACGACATTTCAAAGGAGAGGCAATTTCCTTCCTTTTATTGAAGACTTTGTAAATCATACAAGGCAGATCTTTAAAGGCAGTTCAAACATCGTTTTTACCCCCAAAGCCCAAGCTTTTAAAATGCACTTGATTGAGTAAACATTTATGCTTTTATTTTTTTGTGTGTACCTTTTATGTGTAGTCACAAACCACTAACTGAAACGATGTTTTTTTTTTTTTTTTCCTCCCTCGGCTCACCCCACCTTTTCAAACTATACTGTGGGAATAAATTGAACATTTCTGGAAGCCATTTCAACTTCATCAGGCCAATAAAAGCTCATCCAAGAAAACATTATTGAACATTCAGTCAATGCCCATTTATTTTTCAAACCCACATTGGCATCTTACAGAACAACTTCCTTTACTTTATCCTAGGAATTCAGTGTTTTTGTGCAAAGCTATTAGTCTTCATATCCCATTAAGGAACAGGCATTTATTGGAACAACTACAGTGTTACTCAGGCACATACGGCTTTCCTAGTTTTTTGCTTGATTTCTCTGTTTCCCAAGAAAGTATTCCACAAACCATTGATTCTTGAGACAATGTCACAGTCTAGAATTGCTTTGTTGAAAGAAAAAAAAAAAAAACTTCTGATGTTATTTGGTCATTGATAATATTCTCAGAATAGTATACTGAATGCTTGAATATACTAGACTGTTTGTGCACTGATATCGTACATGAACTGCTGCCTCTAAATTTGCTCATTTGTTTAGCTAGACTGTGTGAACTGTTTAGATACTGGGTTGAGTTCATACTATTTACAACATTTTTTTTTTCTTTTTCATGCTTCATATGATTTAGAAACAGTTCTCTAGTACAAAGACACAACATTTTTACCATTATCAAACTGAGGTCAAGGAAATGAAATAATCTGGTATAAAAAATCTGTCCTCACATTCTGTGATTACTTTTTAATTGACCCCAGGCTTTGACTGTCTAGCCATAAGTTGCTTATCCGACAAAAGGCGAGATCTGCTTCAGTCTTTTCAGTAAGAAAGAATGATGCTGGTGACATGTGCTTGCTTGTTGCCCTTTCTTAGGTTCTGCCATGGAACGAATATGGTTGCTCTTCCTTCTAGCGATTAGAGTGATTCCAGGGTCTGCACAGTTCAACAGTTACAACTGTGACGCCAGCCTCCACAGCAGATTTCCTGGTGAGTCTGACCTTCATCTACTATCTAATTACTTCTGGAAAGAACAGTTATATGTGAATAGTCAATCATCTAGATACGTATAGAAAATGAGGTTTATCCCATTATATTAACTGGATATTAGCAAATGGAAGATGAGATTGACACATTTTTTTTCTGGAATTTTAATTTATATTCATATTAACATACAGAATTCTCATCAAAGTTAATAATATCATAATGAATGTCCACAAATGTAAAAAAAAAATTGGCCAGTGGGCAATCAATTTTGAGTCTAATTGCCTTCAAAATATTTACCTAATCGATGACTTTTTTCAGCTTGATTATTTCAGACTTTTAAAATTGCTTTACATGTGAATATATTTATGTGGGAGTCATACTTAATGAAATAATTGTGAAATATTGTGTGATACTTCTAAAATACTGTTTCAATGGAATGCTTGTCACCATCAAAGTTGCACAGGTCAACTTTTGAAAGAATTTCACAAAAACCTGTCAATATAGATTGGGGAATTTTTGACATATTAGCGGGTAAACATTACAGGTTAGTAAAGCAACACATAATAAGGACATAATCTATATATATATAATGTAAGCATCATTATGCATTTGCTAGAGTTGCATCATCTGCAGTCCATATTTAAAAAGATAAGATCAGAGAATCAGAAAACGTTTTTTCAAGTCCATCATGTGAACTTCAAGATTCTGCATTCTTCATCCTTGCCAAACTCCCATTTTTGGAAGACGCGAGAGCAATAAACTGGAATAGAGCAATCAGTGGATGGTTTCATTTGTTGAAGTGATAGTTTTGCATCAGAATCAAGCCTGGAGTGTGGCCAAATGGTTTCATAAACTCAGATCTATTGTCTGGGCTCTTCTTCTCCGAGGCGAAATCATTGTGGCAGATGCTCAAAGGTGACTCTGTAGCGTGTGCGAAGGTGAAGCTTTAATAGCATTGAGTGTCACAAATAAATTCTCTTTAAAAATCATCTTTAGAATGGGTAACTTCAAGCATTCCCATAAGTAAGCTTATTTTAAAAATGCATACCCTCAAATTGCTCATACAGATTGATTTACTGTGCACATTTATAATTTTTGGTCCATCTCTCCTTTCCACTCCTATTTCTGAACTATCTAAAAGTAAACTTATTTTTCATGCTTTGGTATGCATATCAAATAGAAATAACTTTAAAAATCATCAAACTTTATGTACATAACTAACACACTTATTAATTCCTTAATATGCTTCAATGCCCAGCCAAGTTGCCTCTAATTCGGTCATTTGTTCTAACTATAGAATCTATAGGATCCCGACACTCTGATTTCCACTGAGTATAAGTCAGAGGTGCTGTCAGCATGCTCTTCTTGCATATCCTGAGAACTAATTAAAGCTGCACTTTTGAGTAAATTATGTTCAGTTGTTTTGGCAAGAATGTTCTCTGTTATATTATGTAAGGGAGATGTTCTTAGTTTATTGTGTAGGAAGAAAAGAGACACTGAATCCTTTTTAACATTTTTTTGACAGGTGTTATATGGTCTATTTTGTTTCATGAAGACATGTTTGCAAAAGAGTCAAGTTAGAAAAGACTACGGGCAGAGAGAAAGATTATGAAGCCCCTGGCAGTGGGGGCAGTAGAAGGAGACATCTTTGTTAGGAGAAACGTTTGTGTTGGACTCAGCCGAGCATGAGATTGATTTGATTTGAGGGAGAAAGGGAAGGCTGGATGGTGTTTTGCCCACGAGCAACTGGTGTTGATGCTGTTAACTAATGTGGAAAAACAAAACAAAACAAGACAAAACAAGACAAAACAAAACAAAACAAACAAACAAACAAACAAACAAAAACAATGTGTGATTTAAAAGGAAAGTTGAGGTCTGGAAATAACGGGTTAGGGAACTTTCTGGAGAATGGAGAGTGGCATTGTCTTTCTCCTAGGAGGAAGTTCAGACTCAGGTCTGAGTACAGGGTGTCATGAGGGAAGGCAGCCATATCAGAACTGAATCTCTGCTTCGAGTGTGAACAGGAAATGGGGGCGAGCATAAATATGGCTTGTTAAAAAAAAAAAGGCTACTGTTAAGATTATAGATTATCTTTACGATGAAGGAAAAACAAGAGTAGCCTGAGACAGAAATATAAGAAAGTGTTTTTGGATGCTAAGCCCTGAGCTTTCACAGTGAAAAAAAAAATCCCCAGAGACTGGAAACATGAAGGAGGAAATCGGTACTGTAATGGAGAAAGAGAATATAGAATATTATAGGCAGGGGGTTCAACGCTGTGAGTGTAAGAACTGCTTTTATTTGTTTGTTTGTTTATTTGTTTGCTAGTTTAGGAAAGAAGTAAAAATAAAGACACAAACAGAGAAGGGCAGAGGCACCGATTGTGTCCCCAATCAGGCCTTGAGAGGTAGTCTTTGTGGGACCTGAGAGACCCAGGGCTTGGGAGGGTAGTTTGGACGTGCCCACCTGGGTGGGTAAGGGGGCTGGCTCACTTCTTCAATAGATTGTTCTGTAGAGACAATCTGGATGATGTAATCCTATGTTCTCCTCCTCCTCTCCCTATTCCTCCTCCTCCTCCTGCTCCTCTACCTCTTTATCCTCCTCCTCGTTTCTTCTTTCATGCTTATATCTTTTCTCTATTAATTTTTTATAAAGTAAGTTTCATACATTGTATTCTGATCATGGTTGTTTCTCCCCCAACTCCTCCCAGATCCTTCCCACGGTCCCACTCACCCAACGTCACACCCTTTCTTTTTCTCTAAGTAGAATAAAACGTGTTGATTAACCATAAAATAATTAGGATACCAAGAGATTTTATTTATTCTATGCTATAAAATGAAGAAATAAGTTAACCATAATTCATTTATGATGGTTAATAACAAAACTAGTTTGAGTAGTTGTGGAATCCATTACCTCACCCGAAGTACCAAAATCTGTATCTACACAAGACAAATGAATCTAATGTACTTTTATGATCAATAGCTGACCATGAGTTTTTGCTTTCTTCCAGAGTCCATTATTCCATTAAAAAGGACAATCATTCCATTAAAAAGGGTTGAGAAACTGTTACTGAAAATAGAATCTCCTGGTCTAAAACTCCTGTGTGCCTCTATAGTAAAGAAGAAAACACTTTTGGAATTGAATAAAGCATTAATCTCAGCATGTCAGGTGTACCATGTTGAAGGCATGCAGAGTGCAAAGACTAAAGGATTTCTGCACTCTTAAACTAGCCAAGTAAACAGCCATAGTGTATGTTTCTAGGACAAGCAACCGTTGTTTGCATAAGACTGTGACAGTACTGCTAGTAATGTGTCCTAACTTTACCTGGTCATGCTAACACTGTCATGGGTGACAGATAACAGAGCTTTCCAAATGTACATACTTTTTTTTTTATTTGAAATTTTTTATTAGATATTTTCTTTATTCACATTTCAGTGCTATCTCCTTTCTCAGTCTCCATTGCCCCACCACACCCTGGGGAACCCTCTATCCCACCCTCTCCCCTGCTCCTATGAGGGTGTTCCCCCACCTACCCACCCACTCCTGCTTCCCCATCCTGGCATTCCCCTGCACTGGTGCATTTAGCCTTCCCAGGACCAAGAACCTCTTCTCCTCCCATTGATGTCTGACCTCTATACAGTCACCCCCACACACCCATGGTTAAAACTGAAAATTTGTACTAAAGGAAAAAAAAAACCCTCCTAAAACCCAAATAAAGCAGAAGTCTCAGGAGAGGCTTTAGGTTTTATGAGTATTACTTCATTTTCTTTCTTGGTTTGCAGGTTGTTTGCAGAAAGAACAGAGTGAGCAAATAAAGCCTAAAAGTTAATTGCTCATTGCCCTTTGGCTTTAGTTTCTGAATCAGAGATTTTCTTGGGGTCATTAGGAGCCCCAGCATCTACTTCAATCCTCAGCACTGTGATGGAATGGCAATGAGTCTGGCAAGAGAGAGAGGACCATCTAAATGCAAAGCAATGTTAATAAAGATGGGAATTATCATCTTGCCCTATCTGATCTCTGGTGTTTCAGGACACTGGAGTTATTTTCTCTAATTTCCATGGCATTTATTCAGGGGTGGAGATAACCACCATGGTCCTAACTTGTTTAAATTTAAAGAAATACCACCTAATTTTAAAAGTAGTGGTCTCTTTGCTACCCTTGCTAGTGACAAGGACCAGACTTATGAGCCACCGAGATGCTACTTGCACACTTCTCAGACTAAACTCACAGATTACTTTTAGATACTAAAAGCTATTTTTGGACAGTCTAAGCCTACAGGCAGATAAAAGCACTGTCCTTTGAGATTGAGGGATGCCTTTTAGAACCAGCCTCTGATTTAGAAGGGAGTAGAGGGGAAATGTTAGATAGAATTTATAGCCTTGTGAAGAAGTTTTTAATGATAAAAGTACAACCAAAGAGACCAATGGGGACTAGAACACTTATGTTCTAAAACTATCATAGTGTAAACTAAACCCTGGGCAAGTTGATGTTTCATAACTTTTGATTTGACATTTTATTAAAATAGCACTAATAATAATAACATGTTTCATATATTATTACGTATATCTCTTTCTTATTTCTCACAACAAACAAGTAAAGTCACTTTTAAATGTCATTTTGCAATAGAAAAACAGAATTATATTATATATATATTTGTCAGGAGTATTAGTTAGGGTTCACTAGAGTCATAGAAACTATGGAATATGTCTATATATTAAGGGAATTTATTGTAATGATTTACAGTCTGTGGTCCAACTATACCAACAGTGCATAGTTGTGAATGGGAAGTCCAAAATCTAGTAGTTACTCAGTCCCATGAGGCTAGTTGTTTCACCTGGTCTTTTGTATAAGCTGGAATCCTGAAGAAGTAGCTTCCAACAGATGTGCTGACAAGTAAGTGTAAGCAGACCAAGAAGTCTTCCTTTTTGCAATGTCCTTATGTAGGCCTCCAGCAGATGCTGTGTCCCAGATTAAAGGTGTGTACCACCACACCTGGATCTTAAACTTGTTTTGTCCCAGAGATTTGCTTGCTTAAATCTAGAATTAAAGGCATGTACTATCTTGCCTAAGCATTTCATTGCTACTATACCTCAAGATCTCCATGCTAAGTTCCAGGTCAGAAGCCTGTGTCTTCCAACCTCAAGGTCTAGATCACAGGCATGCTCTCCATTTCTGGATTGTAGTTCATTCCAGGTGTAGTAAAATTGACAATCAGGAATGGCCATACATCAGGTTAACAGTCAACAGTGATATAACAGCTAGAAGAAAATCAAGAAGAAGGAAGACCAACGTGTGGATACTTCATTCCTCCTTAGAATAGGGAACAAAATACCCATGAAAGGAGTTACAGAGGCAAAGTTTGAAGCTAAGATGAAAGGATGGACTATTCATAGACTACTCTACCCAGGGATCCATCCCATAATCAGCCACCAAACCCAGACACTACTGCATATGCCAACAAGATTTTGCTGAAGGGACCCTGATATAGCTGTCTCATATGAGGCTATGCCAGTGCCTGGCAAATACAGAAGTGGATGCTCACAGTCATCTATAGAATGGAACACAGAGCCCCCAGTGGAGAAGCTAGAGAAAGTACCCAAGGAGATGAAGGGTTCTGCAACCTTATAGGTGGAATAACAATATGAACTAACCAGTACCCCCAGATCTCGTGTCTCTAGATGCATATGTAGCAGAAGATGGCCTAGTCGGCCATCATTGGGAAGAGAGGCCCCTTGGTCTTGCAAACTTTATATGCCCCAGTACAGGGGAACACCAGGACCAACAAGTGAGAGTGGGTGGGTAGGGGAGTAAGGCAGGGGGAGGGTAAAGGGAACTTTCGGGATAGCATTTGAAATCTAAATAAAGAAAATATCTAATTTAAAAAAAAAAGAATAAGAAACAGAAAAGAAAAGAAAAGAAAAGAAAACAAAACAAAACAAAAAACAAAACCCAACACCCATTCTATCATATGTTGAAGCCCATGGCCTCCAGTGACCTTTGGATAGCAAGATTAAAAGATGGTGTCGGGGGAAGAATCATACCTAAAATGTTGCTTTATTAAAGAATACAAAAGCTACATAGTGAGTATATTTGTTTAGCCTTTTCAAGATTTGGTTGATGCTGAAACATTTTTCTGGTAATATCTATCAAATATTTCAACAAACCTGAGTGTCCTGCAGTAAATAAAATGGAGAATCACTCATTCGGTGGGTATTGAGTTCATTTTGTGTTTGCCTTTGCTTAGTAATTGCGTTGTTCCATTTTTGAGGATCAGGGAGTAGAATAATGATTTCAGGGACTATGGATTGTCCTCTGTGAAGATAAAGAAAGCCAATTCTCCTGCCTTCCTACTTTGGGTCATCATTTTGGTCTCCCGTTTATCAAGAGGATGCCTGCTTGCTGTTTTGTACCTGTGATCATAATTATTAAACCGATGAGGCTGAAGAACTGAGCCAGGCATTGAATACCAGTCACAGTCTTATTAATTGACAGTGATACAGCATCGTGGAAGAGTTAGCAATTAGTCAGCAAGAGCAGCAACTGAATAATTCAGGGTCCACCTCTCTTTAATAGCAAGCTTATTTACTACATCAGAATTGCATTTCCATTGTAAAAGGAAAAATTGTATCACCCTCTCCTTTTTTTTTTTTTTTTTTCTTCCTTAAAACATTTTTTCAGGCCCCTCTGGTTACAAAGTACAGCAGCCAATGTGATTATAAGTCTTCAAGTTTGCCTCAGACGCCACATGAATATCTGAAAGCCCAGGAAACAGCAGCTTGTATTTGCTAACGAGAAACAGATGTTGCCATGAAAAAATAAGGTGGTGAGAAACCTGTTCAATATAGAGAGGAAACTTGAATCCCTAATCCACTTTAAATTCTTCATCAGCTGCTGGTATTTTGCGTAGATGAAATATCAATACCCCTTAAGGACTTCTTGCTGTTTTAGTACTGAAGCCTCATTCTTGTATTAAAAACTTTGTGAAAGGAAATATAACTTTCAAAACGAGTTAAAGAAACACACACATCTGTTCTCTAGGTAATGACAAGGAGCTGGGATTTGTAAGCTAGGGATAGTATGAAAACCTATCACTTTTATTTTAGAATAGAGGAAACAGAAATACTATATAAATTTTTCTTAAAGCCTATGATAATGGTACAAGTTAATATTATAATATTTATTGCAGTCCAGGTCAGTAATTTCCAGGTGAAATTTTCAATGAGACTTTAATGAGCTCTTCTTTGTGCTGAAAGCATTTCTTCTTCTCCAGTCAACTGGCTTTCATTTATGCTGTCAACTTTGCAGCAGTACTTTTTTTTTTATAGCACATGCACATGAATCTGTGAATATACATGTGATTGTGTTCACATGATCCTTGCATCTGAAGTATATAGCGCCCCTATCTGCTTGCAGTTGACCATCCACTTGTGGCACATCTCCAACCCTCCCAGAGTTCCCCGTGGGCAGGGAGTAGACACTTCTTCTCAATCCCTTGACCACAATGCACTGTCTTTGCTAAAAGCATCGCTTTTGAAAACACCACTCTACTAGGCACAACTGTGTTTTAAGGCAGGATATTTTGCTATATTTTGTGGATTTGGTATAAAGATGAGAAAGGGAGACTGGTCCTTTTTAAAGTTATGTCATGTGGGTTGCTGCTGCTGTTTGATTTCATTCAGATTCAAAATGAGATATATCATCACACACGCACACACACACACACAGACACACACACTCAGACACACCACACTTCCTCTTACTGCTTTTGTATTTGAACCTTCCCTCTTGTACACTTGTGCATTCTATCAATATATGTTCGGTGGACACGCTTAGTTTTCTCAGATGAAATCATCCTAAGAGCTTCTGCCCAATCAAAATAATTAGCCGTATCTTAGCAACTGAATTGACTGAGAGACTCCACATGAGCATCACCGGGAGCCCGAGAGAGATGTGAGAAGTGCAGGCATCACTTACACCCACATGAAGCAGTGCTTGTATTTTAATGAGTTTCCTCTATAATTCACCTTTTTTTCCCATAAAGTGTAAGAGGTGACACTTAGAGAGCTCATGATGGTCTTGCTGGCTTTATGTATGGATGCCATCATGAGAGTGTCATCTCATTCTACATCTTGGTTGTGTGACATTTGCTGCTATTAGTGATGACAGGCTTTAGCAAATACATCAATGGGAAGAGAAAATGATGTTAAAACTATTAGAAGGAGGGTAAGTTAACATGTTATCAAGACTAACTTAAAAAATAAATAACAATACATACACCAATATCAAAGCCCCATTATTTTCATACTGTTTAAATTGTTCAGTGTGAAGTCAGATGATAGCTACTAATAAGGTAAGTGATGTTCACTTGGAATGCTGAAGACAGAGACATTCTCAAGTAGTTGGCAAAGACAGAAATGTGATATGCATAGGTATGGTGGATCTATCAGTTGCCATATATTTTCTTTGTGAAACTTAGAACTTATATGAAATAGTTGGAAATCATGACTGTTATTTGTGAAAGAATTACAGCAAATATATAAGTAAAGAGCTGCTAGTATTTCTAGGCATACTGGGAAAAAAAACTAGAACCTTTGATAAGTTTATAACCTAATGGAAAAGAAAATATCCACTCACATATAAAAGTGATTTTATAGTCCCATTCTTAAAACATTATGGAACAGGGCACATAAGACTCAGAAAAACTAGGTAGTATTCCAAAGGACAACATTGATGTTGCTTTCTTTGTTGTTAGATTATTTCTCTTTTTGACTTGAATGTTCTCCTGAGTAACAGTATAGCTCACTGTTAATAAAGAAAGCAGTTTATAGTCAAGTTATCAGTTTTGCTCTTTCCCATCTGATAATACCTGTATTCTTCTTTTTGACAACCTTTTGTCTGTTTTGTCTTGAGTGTCCCGTATAGACCCCAGCCTCCCAAGAACTAGTTCTATCCTCTTTTACTTTCCCTTAATCTGTTACCTCCAAGAATAATTCACTCAGCAATGAAATCATCACCCCCACTTTAAAAAAAGAATGATTGTCATTGACTGCGCTTTATGCCCTCACATAACCAATTTCTTCTATACCTCAGACAGTTAAGGTTATGTCACCTTTTACTGACAGTCTCTTTCCAAACACATCAACTGGACAAAGACCAGTGGATGATGATGTTCAGAGTGCTTCCATGTCACCAGGCCATGTTGTAAGTGACTCTTTCACTCTCCCCAATTTTCTTCTTTATTCACCCACAATCCACAAGCTGCTTCAAGTATTGGAGCACCATCACCCTGATGCTTAATAAGTACAAGACAGATGTATTTTTGAATCTTTTATTGACACAAGGTAGCATTCAGTTTAGACACAATAAAGTTCAATAGCCTCTGGTCTAGAACAAAAGAGATGGCGCTGATTTTTAGGATCAACTCTAGGGTGTTCTACAACTTGAAAACATAGTAAAGACCCACCTCTAGAACTTCTCTTGAGATGCTTATTTGAACCAATGCTCTGCAGTAATCAGTACATACTTGCAGTCAGATTTCAAGATATTGTTATCTTAGTATCAGAAGATAAAAGCATATAGATGATGTGATTAATTCCACTGATCNAAGCTTTCCGAATAGCACTAAAAGGTGGTATAGATCTCCAAGCTAAAAATTATTAAAGTGGGCTGAGGAGTCAGGCCATCACAGCCTAAGAATTTGTGGCTTCAGAATAACATGAACCAACTTGTTCCCCCTGTGCTCATGTCTCTAGCTGCATATATAGAAGAAGATGGCCTAGTTGGCCATCATTGGGAGGAGAGGCATAAATCAAACTCAGATCTTATAAATAATTAAATATCCAACTTACCTTTTAGGTAGATATTTTGTTGTGGTAAAGAGATAGACCATTTTATATGTAAAGGTTGCCCAGATCTTAACCTTGCTTGCCATATGGCCTCATTTCCTGATATTTGTTTTGCTTTCTATTTTAAAATCATGATAAAAATGGAACTGCCCACATTACAAACACTCAGAATTTATTTCTTTACTCACACAATCCCTTTGGCTTTATACACGTTTCATTCTTTTATTTTACATGGCTACTAAGCTCAATGCTCTCTTCTCCAGGAAGCTTTTCTTAGTGAGCTCATATGGGTTACTCTGCCTTTCTCTGTCACCCCTCACCTACCCTGTCCGATATTTCTGTGAATCATATTACTGTGCCTGCTTTCCTGAATAAATTGATATTAACTAGACTACTGCTTTTAAAATGCTCAACACAGTCTATTGCTCCAGTGCTTCATACAATTAATTAAATACTTTCTGGAGTGCCTTAGTGAATACAATAGGTTTGGTACCTTCTGGGACATACAGTTTATTGGGCAAATATCAAAATGGATGTAAAATTTTAATGCTGTATGACAGCAAAAGCTAATGCGGCATATTTTGTATTTGCGATCAGGGAAATCTTTGAGAAAAGAAATATGTTTGAGATCTGAAAGGTGAGTCATGGTTACTCAGGTAAATTTCGGGTATGGGAAGGGGCAGTACCTTGTTGAGTGTTAAAGCATATATGATGAGATGTGCCTGTCTTAAGGATGCACTTTGAAATCTTGACACTTTTGACCTGGGATACATTTGTACAAGTCCCTGTTCGATCACTCATTATAACTCCTCCAAACATTTCTTTATGCTCTTGTGACAGAAACCTTCTGTCCCAGGAGGTAAACACATTCTGGCATCTATCAATCAGTCTAATCCTTTTAAACAAATGGACACCATTTTGTTTAATGAATGTGGGGAGCAGGCAGGGTACAAGAGGAGAATGCAGATTGAGGTGGATGAAAGTAGACAGAGAATCTTGCAGACTTACTTGATGTATGGACTTGGGCCTAAATGAAAGAACTAACATTTTAGGCTGTGAATAAGAAGTTGATATAGTTGAATTAATAGTGCACAAAATGAATAAGGGCAAAAGTAGCTGATAGATACTCAACAAATGCTTGATAAATACTCAAAAAATGAACTATTTTATTCTAAGGAAGAGGAACATTTAAAAATTATGGTTGCATTTAAATGGTTAATGTTGCTTTAGCCCTATTCACCAGTTTAAGTGTATTTATTATCTTCTATGCTGGAAAAGCATATCTTCATTAATTTTAGTTTTCCATCCATGAATTATTAGGAATTTGTCATACATCTAGCTCTTTCTTTTGCCCACAAAAAGATTTTTGGTTATTCCACATTATTGAAATGAGTTTGAAATTATTATCAAGTATGCAAACTCCCATATTGACTTACTTATTTTCTCAAAATATTGTTTATTTTGCTAGTTAAAAAAGTATAGAGGATCATATTTCCAAAAATATCTACTACTGACATTGTTAAGAAGATTGATTTACTTAAGCAAATTCTTTGCTGAATATCTTGAATGAGATTGCATAATTCTTAGGTGAACATTCTTTATCACATGTCAAAACTATTTTATTTGGTTTAGTTTTGTTTTCTTTTTAAATGATCGAGGTAATTTATGCAAGTGGCACAATTGACTTTGTTTGTTTCCACATTTTGTAAATTTGATGCCTGGTTTGACTCTTCAACTTACTGGGAGTCCAATGTTAAGAGTGGTGAATGCATGTTATTCATTACCTAGTGCTAATATAGCAAAGAACCACCCAGAAAATGGTTCAAAACAATGGACACACGCTGCCTCACACAGTAAATTAAAACCATGGGTGATTGTCTTGCAGTTCTGAAGGCCAGAGACTCAACATCAGAGTCTGCAAAGCAATCTTTCCTGTTTCTCTGTAGCTTGGTGACGATGGTCAGACAGTCCGGACACACCATGGCTTTCAGACCCATCATTCCACTCTTCATCATTCCACTCTCTGCCATCAGCTCATGTTCTTCCTCTATCCTCTAACTGCATCTGTCCATCTACAGCTGGAGCTCACTTTACCCAGTGACCTCATCGTCACTCAACTAATTCAATTTGTAGCAATCCCATTTTCTAATAAAGTCTGGACCATGAGAGGTTGGAACTTTGCTATATTACTTCCTGGGATGGGACACAACCCAGCCAAAGTAAAATCTGCTCCTAGGAATTGCTTATCCGCTGAACTCTCCTTTTTCTATGCACTTGATTATTTGTGGGAAAACTGCTAGAGATATGAAAACTCTCTCTCTGTGTATGTGTATGCGTGCGTGTGTGTGTGTGTGTGTGTGTGTGTGTGTTTATGCATGCGCTCATGTCTTGAATGTTTCCTGATAATGTTTCACAGAGGCACGGAGAACCATGCAAATTATATTGTGCTTCTCTATGTCCAACTAATGCATGTAATATCACTGGCAACTTTCTCTTAAAGCAAGCTATACATTTTGTACACGGTATCAGCACACTGTATTTCGTTTTCCTTTTCTAATATGATTTACTGTACACTAATTAAAATGAAGCTATTCAAGGTGGCTTTTGTTTCCATGTCCTGGATGGGATGAGACCCCAAATGTGCTGAATAATTTGGTGGAGGGCAGGTTTTAACTTCTTCCTTTCTCTGGAGAAAACACATTGTTTGTACATCTTCACTCTAGACAGGAAATCTGAATAATTCACTTTCTCTAGTTCTAAATTTTCTCAGTAACCTGATTTCAGCACTCAGTTCTTCTGTCATTCAGCAGGGCTAGACTGGCATCGCACGTGTATCCTTTGAACAGCAGATTCAAGGAAACAGAGGTGACACAGAATGTGTCAAAAATCTCCTGTTACATACTAAATCAATGACTACTACTCTTAATAATATATCCAATGCACATTGGATAAAGACTAGAAATGAGTTACACAAAGGAGATGGTAAATAAAGCAGCGGACACTTAAATCATTCACCTGCTCTCTACTCTGCTGTTATGACTTACTTCTGCTTTTATGTGTTTTCTGCTTCAGCGGAAAGAGACATCAGTGTCTACTGTGGTGTGCAGGCTATTACGATGAAGATTAATTTTTGCACGGTCCTTTTCTCGGGATACTCGGAAACAGATCTGGCGCTGAATGGAAGACATGGCGATTCCCACTGCAGGGGCTTCATCAATAACAACACCTTTCCAGCAGTGGTCATTTTCATCATTAATCTCAGCACCTTGGAGGGTTGTGGAAACAATTTAGTGGTAAGATTTTTGTGAAATCCCGTGCTATACCTGAGGTCATAAATAAACAAGCTCCCATTTCATGAAATAATCAGGAGCCCAATCTATCTTCAGGAAAAAAAAATTCCAATAAAACAAAACAAATCATTTTCCTTTGCCTGTTTAAAGGTTGAACTCCCAAATATACAATTCTGTCTTCTGATAATGGTTCTGTTGATAGGAGCTGGGCCAGGGAGATGCATGTGCTCCGCTATGGTCCTCTAAGCAGCATTCTGTTAGATTGACATTGATGGACATCTCTAACAATGAGCCATATTCTTCATGCTTCTATGGGTACCTCAGATCATAAGAATGTTTTTGTTCCTTTGCTGTGATCTAGATCTTATGACCTCATTCAGTAAGAAAGATTGAAGATAGAATGGGAAACCTGAACTCGTTTTTCATGTTTACCCTTGACTGGTAGCCATCAATAATCTGTAAAAGAAGGCTGTTTCTTCTGGGAAGTTCTTCATGGTATAGGACTGCCCATTACATTTAAAAAATACTTATCCTACTCAGTTTTACCTATAGTATTCTGGAAGTGCCCCTTTCCAGTTATTTTGACAACCAAAGCAGTGCTTTGAACATTTTTACTCTGACTGGAAATTAATAATTAATATCATTCACCATTTTATGAATTCACCCACTAAAAATAGAAGTAAAGAAAAAATTGACACTCAAGGGAATGAAAATTAATTGAAATTAAAAATATCTGGTGGAAGCATTAATTATATTACATTTTACCTAGTACTATGTTTTATTGAGCTTGCTCAAATATCATCTTATCAATAAATCTTCATGAAAGTGATATGATACATACAATTGCTTAATGCATTAAAAGAAGAAAAAATTGGCTTTCAGTCTTTAAAAATTATTTCTAGGGATGAAAAAAGGAAGGCTTGATTATTCTCTGGGCATGGTTTATAAGATTTGGTGGTGGCTAGAAGAAAGGAAAGAGATTTATTTGAATCTCCTTCTTTATCTTATCCTAAAGGGCAGTTAGAATATTGTGCCCATGACCATTTCTAAGCCTGCAGACTGTGTATTGTTTACTCTTTTTATTAAAAACGTTTATTCATCTCTCTGAGATGTGTTCACAGAGGTTATGAAGCAGGCCTAAGGGAGAAGGTGGTTAGCTGATTATTGTATGTTTTGTTTCCTAGTGGTGAGAGCACAGGTAGGGACTAGCAGAATCTCCGTTTCTCCCATCATATTTCAAAGCCTCACTTTCATAGATTGAAGTCATTGTTGCCTTATTTGATAGATTATAACCATTAAAAAGAAGGCAGGGGAAATGCTATTCTGCACATGTTTGCTTTTCACGTTTAGAAAGCTGGTGAATTGGGGTTGGGGATTTTAGCTCAATGGTAGAGCGATTGCCTGGCAAGCGCGAGGCCCTGAGTTTGGTCCTCACTTCCCAGCTCTGGGGAAGGGGGTGGAAATCTGGTGGACTTAAAAAGTGATGCATGTGTGTGTGTGTGTGTGTGTGTTTGTGTTTGTGTGTGTGTGTTTGTGTGTGTGTTTCACAGAACTGACACCCTAACCTAGTACAAAAAGTATATGTAAATGTGTGTGTGTATGTAATTCACAGATCTATATCCTCATCTAGTGCAAAAAGTGTGAGACTCACTGAACTAACAGCTTCACCTAGTAAGTGAAGCAAATGGTTGAAGGAAGAGGAGACTTTCTTAATTTCTGTATTTTACTTTGAATGTCACTAGCTTTGGAGCCTTCTTGGAGGACATTTCTCATGAGAAAAAGTAAAGAGTTTATTGTATCACTGGGTTAGTTCTAAAACAAGTGTTCTTTTCCTACTAACTTTTGCCTCATACACAAGCTAGATATTTACCTTAGCCTTACCTGTATACCGTTAGGCTCCTGCATAGACTTTATTACTTATCTCATAAACATCTCCTCAGAGAATTCAGAGAATGCTATGTGATACTTGGCATGGTGAGAGATCAACTGTGTCCCTCCTTAATTTCATGAAAATCATAAACATTATTCCTATGATCATTGTGCTTCAATTTTAGTAGGATTTGTGAATACAAGGAAAGCTTAGAGCTCAGGAAATCACAAGTGCAAGGAACATTCCCTAAGATTTCTGTGAGTTCATGGTCTCCTTGAAATTTGTCTGAGAATTCCATGCTCCTCCAAAGAAAACACTGGAAAGTCTAATCCTTAGTAAATTTATCACTTGTACTTATTTGTTCAAAGTTATGTGTAAGACGCATGCTACTGTGCTGTATTGAAGACACAAATGTAAGACCTAGGTTGGTCTGGTCCACCTGGCATTCTGAGGATGGTAACCAGGGTAACCATGTGCTACAGAGAATTAACACATGCGAGTAAGCTGGGGGCTTTCTGGGGAAGGTGCAGTGTTATAACCGGGTAACAGGTACTGGTGAGGTGAAAAGAAGAGAAAGGGCTGAAGCAAACTCAAAGGCGGGAACAAGGTGAGCTTTGGTGCAGGAGTAATGTATCCAGTGTGGAAGTCTCAATCGGCTGGTGAGATGGTTCAGCAGATGGAGACTGGATATCTGCATTTTAGTGAAAGACAGAAAGGTTGAAGGAAAGATCCAGCTACACAACGTTGTCCCCTGATCCCCACATGTGTGTCAAAGCCTTCATGCGACATGCACATGGTAACAGCAGCAACAGCAGCAGCAGCAGCAGCAGCAGCAACAACAGCAACAACAGCAACAACAATAGTAACAATGAAACAGTCTGGAGCTACAAAACTAATGTACCAAACAGGGTAAAAACAAATCTTTTAAGTTACCAAAAACATTGGAATTTATCAATGAGGCTTTTAAAGATTGTCAACTTCTGTATATATTATTTTTCCTTTCTTCTGAAATAAATAGGAGTCAAGTGTCTGTGGCATACATAAAGTTCCATTGAGTTTAAAAGACATATTTTCACTTATACATTTTATAAGATATGTATAATTTCAAATCCATAGCATGTTACAACTAAACTAAAATGAGAAGTAGGTTGTCATAATGTGTTATTTGCGTACAAAGTGTATATATTTGCATTTGCAAACACTTAATTATTGAACTTGATCTGCTGTTCTAATAGGTATCCACAATTCCTGGTGTTGGTGCTTCTGGAAATGCAACCTCAGTACAGATAGGAAATATTTCCGGATATATTGATACTCCAGACCCGCCAACAGTTATCAGCTATCTTCCTGGGCTTCTTTACAAATTTAGTTGTAGTTATCCATTGGAATACCTGGTTAATAACACCCAGCTTGCTTCGTGAGTTCATGTTTATTCTTTTTATTCCTCATATTGTCTTTCTGCTTATTTCTTATGTTTGATGGACTTGTAGTCAGACTAAAACAATGTAATGGAACACAGCATTGACTCAACTATATCTCATCTCTATAATCAATTTATCATCTATCTAGTATCCATCTATCTATCTACTATCTATCTATCTATCTATCTATCTATCTATCTATCTATCACCTATCTCTGTCTTCCATCAGTCTCTCTCTCTCTCTCTCTCTCTCTCTATCTATCTATATATATCATTGTCTATCTTCTCTCTATCAAATAATCTATATTATCTCTCTATCATCTATCTATCCTCTGCCTATCTTCTATCTATCTATCTATCTATCTATCTATCTATCTATCTATTATCTATATTCTATATTTATTCTATATTTATCAACCAACCAATCATTATATATCTATCATCTATGTATCATCATCTATCATATCATATCAATCATATGTTATATCATATCTATCTATCTATCTATCTATCTATCTATCTATCTATCTATCTATCATCAATGATCTATCTATATATTTATGATCTATCTATTTGTCATTGTTCTTTTGCACAAAAGCCATAAGTACTTATGAGGTTCTGAAGTGTTGTAGTGTCTCCAATGCATAAGGCACTCGATCACTGTACTGCTGGGTCCTGCTTGACCTAACTGTCACTTACCTTCACTATGGGTTCTTTAGCTCCAGACTCTGAATTCCTATGACTATTTGGAGAAGGGAGAAGGACAGCATGACACAGGACCAAGGAATTCTAGACAAAGACTGAAGCTATGGAATATACCCATGTCCTTGTTTATCATTTCCAAAAATACACACATGAAGATGCAATATGTCCATAATAATCACCTAAATTTGTCAATCATTTTTGGCAAAATGGAATAATTGAATAAAAAGTTTGTCCATTTTGATGTTTTGTTTTATAAAGTTCTAGTTATTGTTTAATCTTAGTACATGAGCATACTCTTTTTTTTTAGGGTTAAAAGTATAGATGTTTTCCATAGTACATTGATGGTATCTACCTCAGTCAAAGGCAAAGCTTAAGTGTGGAAAGGCCCCGAGGATAAAGATGTAGGCAGAACCATTCTTCATTACATCCTCACCTGGCATATCTAAGGAATCTGTTCACTTATTTAATCAATGCTTATTAAACCTCAATTATTTACCATATACTGTTTGTTCTAGTATGAACAAAGGTGAGCAAATGTCTGACTTCATTGAACTTGTAAAATTGATGAAATTCTATTTGCCTCAAATTTGAGTTCTTAGGAAATTACTTTTCCTGCAAAAAATCCCTACATATGAAATGCCAAATAAAAAGATGATTTTATCAATAAAAAGGATTATAAATGACAGTCTCTCTTCATTTAATTTTCTTTGCTTCTTTGATAATTTGCCATATTAGTGATTTAAACACTATACCTATTGCAAACCTAGTTAAAAGTATGTCAAGTTAACTCAAGAGTTTATTGTCTAAAATCTAACATCTGGGTATAAATAAAACTTTTAATTTAAAATCTCATTCATGTTTTCCCTCTTGGAAATTGGTTTTAGGTCCTCAGCTGCTATTTCTGTGAGAGAGAACAATGGGACATTTGTCAGTACTTTGAACTTGCTCCTTTATAACGTAAGTTGATGGGTGAAAGACGTTATTTTCCCTTCTCTGTTGCAAGGAGTCATTTATGTGAATGGCATTTCTATAAAAGCCTACTGAAAGTCACATTATCCCTGCTGCAGTTTGGTAACATTTATCCATCTTGTTTTCATTTTCATATATCTTAGTTATAAAGGTGTGCTGCAAGCTCCATTAAATTTTCTAAAAGTTGATAAATGATTGAAATTTCCTATCATAAATGTGATTCTGTAATAGTTACACCAAGAATCCAGCTTTCATCTTCTCTCTCTCTCTCTCTCTCTCTCTCTCTCTCTCTCTCTCTCTCTCTCCCTCTCTCTCTCTCTCTCTCTCTCTCTCTCTCTCTCTCTCTGTGTGTGTGTGTGTGTATGTGTGTGTGTGTGTGTGTGTGTATGTGTGTTCATAGGGTTAAGATTTGGGAAAGTACTGTGCTTGTGAGACAAAGATACACACAGTTCAAATGATACATCTCCCAGAGGCATCATTGGTGATGAATGTGTTAATATTTTGAACATGGGTTCTGGCTGATGACAGTTCTGTCACATCTGAAATAATTTGTACTGATGACATAGCATTGTCTAAACTTTTGTCATGTAAATATCGAGAGTGGCAGCAACACGTGAAAAATACATGGGTTTCTATTTATAAGTGTAACATTAATCCCCCAAATGATATTTTCATGTTGATTAAAATTTTTATTCATACATTTTAAATGCCTGATTTAAATATCAATTTTTCAATCTATCAACCAACATTTTTGTAAATTATGAATCTGATTTTTGCATTATTATTCATGTCATCATGGCACTGAGTTATAATTCATGCAACTGATTTAAAAGTCAGTGCTTTATCCGTTGAATATAATGAGCTATAAATATTGTAGTAGGACATTTTGCAAAGGCATTAAAAAAATCTTGTTTATAAGTTTTGTAGTTTGACACCACAGAGTTCTAAACAACACATTAAAATGTGTGGTACTAAAGACTGTCTTTCTGTCATTTGTAAACATTTTTTCCAGAAAATCAACATGGTTCTATATATTTAGCAACTACATACAGGCATTTTATTCAGAAGATAACCATATATTTGTAATTTTGTGTTCAATATTTAGAAAAGTAGCCTTAAATTGCAGAATTATTTCTGTTGAGTTCTATATGTAAATTCTTTGAAGAAGAATTGAGGTTGACCATGTTAGAGTCATCAATCCTAACTGAGTGAGACAAGAGATGAAGATTTTCATTATTAACATAGTGAAAAAATACATCAGAATGAGCCAGGCATGATGGTGCATACCTTTAATCCCAGCACGGGGAGGCAGAGGCAGGCAGATCTCTGTGAGTTTGAGGCCAGTCTGGTCTACAAAGCGAGTCCAGGTCAGCCAGGGAGAAACCTTGTCTTGGAAAATCAACCAATCAACCTAAATCCATATACCACTCAATGGTGAAATTAAACTATTTTTTTCCACTGGAAGGGCAGAAAATCAAACATTTGAGAGAGGATAATCTTCACGTTAAAATATTTTTATTACTAGAAAAAATGTGACAGTCTCATGGCCCAGGAATTTTCCTACAGAGTTTTTGCTGATGCCGAATAAAATCTTATAACTTAATAATCTTCATATTTCATTTTGATAGAGAAGGTAAACATTTTTATAATACTGTAATTGAAAAAGTGTCAGAAGTTGAATTTTAATCACTGATTGTCACTAAAATATTAATAATTGAATTAAAATAAAAAATTGTAAAATTTCCTTACCAATTATATTTTAAGATTAAATAATTTCTAGAAAATAGCTTTTTTATGTGTCTCTATGTAGGGCATAGGCATGTATATTTGTGATGCATATGTGTATGTAGAAGTTAATATGGAAACCCTAAGTTATTGGTAATTATCAATAGTCTTGCCTCATATTTTTTTCCTGCTTTATTTACTAAGTCAAGATCTTTCAGTTAAACTCAGAGCTTGTCAGTGGGACTAGTCTGGTTAGCTACCTTGCTCAAATATATATATATATATATATATATATATATATATATATATATATATCCCCATTTTTGCATGCCTAACACTGAACTCTTTTCTCTGATTTAATGTTAGTACAGAAACAGCTGCATACTGTCTGGATACAGCTTTCTTCCTTCTGTCATGTTTATGTATAATAGGACATAGTCTATGTGCTTGAGAAAGTTATAAAAGAAAGTAACTTTTATTGAAGATGAAGTTTCCATGCATTAAATTTATTTTAACTGGAATTGTGGCCTTCTCTTTGTGTAATATGAAAGTAACTGATTATTTCCTGGTAAAAATAGAAAGCAAGATGACTTCTATATTTAAATTGTACCCAACTGTTAGTGTTTGATGAGTGGCTGAATAAATAGGGACATGCAAACAGTGATGAGAAAAATCTGATGACTCATGACCAAACCACAAAGGGGTTGTATGTCATTTGCAAATGTTTTATGAGCTTACTTCTTGTGAAGAAAGTCAGCATGCTTGGGGATAACATTAATGTAAACATAAGATACAAAAGCAAGATAGGTAATGGATTAAAATTTCCTTGAAGATGTGTCATGCAGTCTCTCATGTATCTGTCTGTCTCAAAAATGAAATGTTCCCTCATGGATGCAATTCTGGTTTTGTTGTTGTTGTTGTTGTTGTTGTTGTTGTTCTTGTTCTTGTTATTTTTTTTAGATTTCTTTCTTTATTTACATTTCAAATGTTATCCCTTTTCCTAATTTTCCCTCTGAAAATCCCCTATCCACTCCTCCCTCACCTTGCTCCCCAACCTACCCACTCCCATTGCTAGTCCTGGCATTCCCCTATACTGGGGTATAGAACCTTCACAGGACTAAGGGCCTCTCCTCCCATTGATGACTGATAGGCCATCCTCTGCTACATATATAGCTAGAGGCACAAGTTCCACCATATGTTTTCTTTGATTGGTGGTATAGTTCCAAGGAGCTCTGGGGGTACTGGTTAGTTCATATTGAAGCCTCCTATGGGGCTTCAGTGCCTTTTACCTCCCTGGGTATTTCGTTGGCTCCTTCATTGTGGACCTTGTGTTCTATCCAATGGATGACTGTGAGCATCCACTTCTATATTTGCCAGGCACTGGCAGAGTCTTACAGGGGACAGCTATAATCAGGCTCCTGTCAGCAGGCTCTTGTTGGCATCTGCCTAGTGACTGGGTTTGGTGGTTGTTTATGGGGTGGATCCCCGGATCCAATTCTTTTAAATGTCATATATCCAAACCCTACTGATTTAATGTTAAAAATTCTAAATATGCTGCTTTTATCCATCCAAAGAAAGGGATATGCTCCATATCCTTTGGTGACTAAAATTTCACAGTGAATGGCAAAAATAATTTTGCTGTAAATCAGCAAATATTTTGAGTTATTAATTTTAGGGAAACTAATTTTTGAAAGTTAAACGATTTAACCAAGATTTTGAGGAATTTTTCCTTTGGCATTTTTTATTTTTCTTATTTCTCTTTAGTATCAACTTATAGATACAACTTTTTTATTAGATATTTTATTTATTTACATTTCAAATGTTAATCAGTACCACCAGAGCTCATTGCAACTAAACCACCAATCAAAGAAAACACATGATGGGACATGTGGCTCTAGCTGAATATGTAGATGAGGAAAGGTGGTAGATACAACTTTTGAATTTCTACTTGGTACTTTACTGCAATGTCAGGGGGCTGATAGGTATAATTTATTTAGAATTATTCTAAAATTTTTATGGAAAAAGAAATTTTGTACAAGTCTCTTGTTACAGAAATTTTGACAACTCAGAAATTATGTTGGTCTCTCCTCTGTCTCTGCCTCTATCTCTGTCTCTGTCTCTGTCTCTGTCTCTCTCTCTCTCTCTCTCTCTCTCTTTCTCAATTGCTCTCTGTCTCTCTGTCTCTCTCTCTTCTTCCCTGCTAAGGCTTTAAGTTAAATTTTGGTAATTTTGGATTATCAGATGAGAAGTGACTCTAGATAAATGAATGATTTCACAAAGTGAGCACCTGGCACTCCAACAGTGAAAGACTTCAATTGAAGCATATTTAATTAAAGAAAACTTAACTTAGAGACTAATAAAAGTAAATGGAGTTCTAATTTAAACCAACACAATATTGGGAGTTGAATACTAAACAAACTAATACTATTAACTATTTAATATAATTTACATGTACTAAATATTAACCATCATATGTGATTAAATCATATAAACAGGACAATATATGCACCCAAATCAACTTTTTGTATACATCTGCTTTTGGAGAATTTTTGCCAACCTAAGGGTGAAATAAAATCCCTTTGGGGTCAATTATGTAAATATATGCTGATTTGAACAATCTTTGTTTCTTTAACAGTTTTAAGTATTAAAGTTTCTATTGATAGAAAGGTAATGACATGTGGATTATTTATTATTTCATCATTAGGATTCAACCTACAGGGAGCAATTAATTATCCCGAGTATAGGATTACCCTTGAAAACCAAAGTGTTTGCAGCTGTGCAAGCTACTAATCTGGATGGCAGGTAATTGTGCACCCTTACCTTGATTAGCTAAATTACTGAGCTTTCCCCAGGTGTAATATTAGCTTATTCCTTCTGAAGTCTTGCTTGAAATATATGGTCATTGCCATACCATTAAGTAATACTAATAAAAATAAACAACAAATGATAAGGGCCAAGGGAAGGCTACTCATTTTGTGTCATTAACTGTGAAATAGCAAGGCTTTCCATAAACAAACAGGAGTAGTGACTGAAAGAGGCCATGTGGAAATCTTCTGGGATGTCAGAATGTCCAATATTTCTTCATCAGAAAGATAGCTAGTTCAATGTCATTTAATATACCTGTGATTTTTTTACTAGCTCTGACGGTGTATTTAAAATTCATAAAGTAACTGTCATAGTAAGAATCTGTACTAAAATTATGTAAAACAGTTTTTAGAAAGAACCCTGCAAGTAAGTGTATAAATTAATAAATAAAACCCAACATTTGTATTTTTGTTTCTGCTTAGAACATTCACTTCAATTTTCTAGGGAAAAAAAAAAACCTCAAAAACATCCTCAGAACTGAAAGGGATCATAACATGACATTGTTTAAATTAATAAGAAAACCAAAACAAACAAAAAACCCACAAAAAACCCAGCCCCTATATGAGAACTTAAATGCTGACGATCTAATTCAGCCCTTTAAAACTATGTAACTATAAAACTATGGAGTGTAGACTATGTTTTAAATTTGAGACTCCCTAGGAGATTTGTATAGTGTAGACGTGGGGTGGGGTGTGACTTCACATTCTCCCTGTCCCTCTAACCATGGGTTCTGCAGCACGCAACTGTTTAAAATCATTTACCAACTGTAGGATTTTTTTCATATTATTCACATTTATTTCCTGTGGTAATGCAATGCAGTGGGATGATGAAAGTCATAAATCTTACTCTAATATAACCCTCTGGAAGAAAGCTATGTATCCTCATGGATTCTACTAACCAAATGCTATCAGGAAATCCCACTCCTCTCCCTATTGAGTCAATTCATATTCCAAACACATTATCCATGCAATTATGACTATATTTTTATGGTATTAGAGTAACTTCTTTAAACAGTATGATTCATACTGAAATGTATGTGGGTAGCAGTGTAATTCACTTTGCAGATTTGTTTCTTCAGCCTTTGACCAGTCACCTGCCTTATGTCCTGCTTTTTGTAACATTCATCTCTATTCCACTTGACAATTGTTGCAGAATTTTAAATACATAGTTTTTAGAGAAAAGTTTAATAAATAAGAGACATTTGTAAATAGCAAGTATTGAAAATATAATCCAAATGTTAACTCGACGAATACTTTCTTTGGATTGATTGCCAACACTCTAGGAGGACTCTAACACCAGATCATGTTTGTTTCTCTCTGCAGATGGAATGTTTTAATGGATTATTGCTACACAACCCCATCTGGGAATCCAAATGATGATACTCGGTATGATCTCTTCCTTAGGTAAGTGTCTAAGTCTTGCTCTGAAACTAAAGACCCCATTATAGAAAATTAAAATTTAATATGTAGATCAGACAAACCATTTATATATCTCTTTAAACTTTAAATGATCAAGTTTACAATTTTTAAAGTTTGCAACACAAAATATTGATAAGTCTGTTGTAAAAGGAGAAGTGTAACTAAGCTTCATCTACTAACAATGTTTTATTCATGTTTAGGAGATACAGGATATTTCACAGTCTTATGTACTGAAGATAGTAAGGTTATTGTTCTCAATAAAAGAGAGCAACAGAATGGTATTGTTTATTGGCAGCTATACCATATTATCATATGTCAAAAGGACAGGAAAACTAAAGTAATGATTGGAAAATTTAGATCCAAAAGCACTTTTGTTCATTTATCAGTATTTAATATGAAAGTATGATATAGCCTGCTATTATTTTTTTTTAAAAACCAGAGCCAATAACTTCAACTTGGTTATAGACAGTGATAGAGTGAATGCAATCTATGTCTAAGAAAAGAAGACATTGATCATAAAGCCATTCAATCATTCCAGCTCCCTTTCAGCATTTTTATCTGACAGCAGAACAGACTTGAGAGATAAGCAATGTCTTCTAATCACACTTGTAAAGTGCACTTGGCTCAGACTATTGCAGTTATTGACACACGATGGGTGAAGCATAATGGGAAACCAAAGAATGTACTTTATTGGCTAATCAAGGTTACGATGGTGCTCAGAGGATATGGCCAAACTACCACTTTTAATATATTAGATTGCTGGAAATTCTCAGCTAGGTTTTGGAGAAAAAAAAATCAGTAAACATGAACAGTCTTAAAAGAGTTCATGTTGTTTGATTTGACCCTTCCAAATGTAAAGTGTATTTTTCAGTATTTGTGATATTGTAGCTTATCAGTTTTAGTAAAACTGTGAAGCGCAGGAATAAACTGTATACACAGCAATAAAAAATGACGCAGTGAATGACAGAGAACCAATTGAGTTCACATAGGTGCAGCTATCATGTGGTAAGTTATTAAATGGAAATTATTTTATAACTTTGCCCTTTTATCCTCTTAATACTTTCATTCCTGAAAATTAAAAATGTAAGTATATTAAGAAGTAAAACTTAAGAACTGACATACATAACTTTGTATATAGTGAGACTCACTTATATAAAAAGCCACTATAAGCCACAAGGTTCACTGTGGGTATTTTTAAGTGGAAAGATTATGTTTCATTTTGATTTGATATTTGTTTACCAACATTTCTATAATCATCACAAATGAATCATATTGAATGTAATCACGAAACTTGTGGGATAAATATGGTACAGGGTTGGAGATTTTAGAGGGTAAAAGAGGGCTGCTGCTGCCTTATTTATAATAGCCAGAAGCTGGAAGGAACCCAGATGTCCTTTAACAGAAGAATGAATACAGAAAATGTGGTACATTTACACAGTCGAGTACTACTCAGCTATAAAAAAACAGTGACTTCATGAAATTCTTAGGCAAATGGATGGAACTAGAAAATATCCTGAGTGAGGTAACCCAGTCACAAAAGTACACACATAGTATGTTCTCACTAATAAGTGGATATTCTCCCAAAAGCTCAGAATACCCAAGATACAATTCATAGACCACATGAAGCTCAAGAAGAAGGGAGACTGAAATGTGGATGCTTAGAAGTACTGACAAAATACTCATAGGAGGTAGAGGGTGAGAGGGACTTGAGAGGAAGAGAGGAAAGGGAGAGGGAAACAAGGGGGCAGGATCAAGTATGAGAGGAGACAGGGATGATATACAGAGGGTCAGGAATTTGAACAGAGGTGTGTAGCAATGGGAGATAGGGAACTGGAGTTAGCCAGCAGCAAGTCCCAGATGTCAAGAAAGCAAGAGTCCCAGGACGAGATTAGCTGAAATGCCCAACATAGGGAGGAGAGAACCTGCAGAGACCATATCCAGGGGTTAGGCACTGCCTCCAGTTGGGGGATGGGGCCACCCATTCATCTCCAAATTTTTAACCCAGAAGGGCTCCAGTCTAAAGGAAATACAGGGACAAAGTATGGAGCAGAGACTGAAGCAAAGGCCATCCAGAAACTGCCCCCCCCCCCACCTAGTGATCCATCCCATATTCAGACACCAAACCCAGATACTTTTGTGGATGCCAAGAAGTTCTTGTTGACAGGAGCCTGTTATAGCTGTCTTTTGAGAGCTCTGTCATAACCTGACAAATATAGAGATGGATACGTACAGCCAACCATTGGACTTAGCACAGGGTCCCAATAGAGGAGTAAGGGGAGGGACTGAAGAAACTGAAGGGCTTTGCAACCCCATAGAAAGAACAACAATATCAATCAATCAGACCCCCCCCCCCAGAGCTCCCAGGGACAAAACCACCAACCTAAGAGTACAAATGCAGGGACCCATGGCTTCAGCTGCATATGTAGCAGATGATGGCATTGTCTGGCATCAGTGGGAGGAGAGGCCCTTGGTTCTGAGAAGGCTTGATTCCCCAGTGTAGGAGAATGGCAGGACAGTGAAGTGGGAGTAGGTGTGTAGGTGGGGGAGCATCCACATAGAAGGAGGAGAAGGAAGCGTAGGAGAGGGGGGTTCTGGACAGGAAATCAGGAAAAGGGATAATATTTAAAATGTAAATACGTAAAATATCCAATTTAAAAAAGAGGGCTGTTGCTGATGGCAAATTATAGAAGTGACTAGAAGGAATGTGGCTAGAAGGAGTCTCCTCTGAATTGGAGATGCTGACAGCAGCGCCAAGGTCCAACAGTTGCCAGGGCTGGGAAACATCAGAAGTGATGCTGGAGGGAGTTCTTGGAAACTCCATAGTGGGAGATCTTGTTAAATGGAAAGAAAGAAACTTATTAGAAATGTAAAAGTCTCACCTGTGAATGTCCTTCCCTACTTTTGGACTCCAGGAGAGTCAATAAATCCTTTGAATTTCTTAAAGCTCAGCAAGGTAGAGAAAATTCAGCTATAGCATTGCAATGCAGCTGAATACTTCTATCACTTTAAAACAGAAGAATGGAACCCCTGAGCTGGAGAAGAAGGTCTTTATCATTCTACTTCATTTTAGGAGCCTCTGAAAGTAACAAGTCTAGCTAAATACCAATACTTATAACAGAAAACACATCAACGAAACCATTTCTTTGCAATGTTGTAAAGCACTAAAATAACCAAATTATTGAGAATGGCAGCAAAAAATAGTTCTAAATATAAATTCATCATAAAGAAATATCATAGAACAGAAGACATTTATAACTGCGCATCTCAATACTAATTTTAAAATTACTGAAAGGAAACTTTAGTAGAACTTCAGTAGATCAAATGGTTAGGACCAGGAAAGTAAAATATAAAAATAGAAAGAAAAGCAATGAAGATAGGAAAGGTAAGCTGGAGAAATTTAAGGTGGAAATAGATGTCACTAGAACATATTCACATAAATAGAGCCATGGAGTAATAGAACAGGAAACATGGAAGGCAAAAGTAGCAAATGTAAATAAAAAGAAACAACAAAGAGAAAAAAGGAGACAGATGTAGAAATGACAGACAAAAAAAGTAGGTAAATGGATTAAAACATGTATTTATGGATGTCTACTTTCATTGTGTGTACACACTATATAAAATATATAAATTATTTTACCCCGAAATCCTGACTTAAGGGTCTAAAATAATAGAACATTGTTAATTGGAAAAAAATATAATTTAAGAATACTTTCTTAAACTGAAAAAAATACCATCACATTGACTGACTGAAAATATGTGCAAGGTAAAATTTAATGTTTCCTAAAGTGGAAACTAGAGAAAACTGAGAAAGACATAATCACGATTGTAACAAAAGTTGGAGACTTTATCTCTCAGGAAACTTTACTGAGATTAGAAAATTAGAATATGTCTCAAATAATAAGTTGGAGTGTGATTGAGGAAGGCACCTGATCCCAGCCTCTGCACCCTGTGGACATGTACATTCAAACACACACACACAAACACACACACACACACACACACACACACACACACACACTTGCACACACATGCATGCACATACAATCATATACACACATCTATACACATACTTACACACACATGCACACTCACAAGCACACATCTACACACATACTTACACACACATGCATACATACACAATCACATATACTCTCACATAAGCACAAATGTATACATACAAATAGATACACGTATACACAAGTGTATGCACACATACACAATGGTACATATATTTATACACACACACACACACACACACACACACACACACACACATATATATATATATATATATTCATAAAACAGAATGAGTTTGTCACTTGGATATTCATAAAATGCAGAACTACCACTCAGGTTCAAAGGGAAATACACTAATAAATTTGAAATACATTAGGGAAAAGATTACTTGAAAAATGTCAGAATTTTGATGGGCATTGCATTGAATCTGTAGATTGCTTTTGGCAGGATAGCCATTTTGACTATATTAATCCTGCCAATCCATGATCATGGGAGATCTTCCCATCTTCTGAGATCTTCAATTTCTTTCTTCAGAGACTTGAAGTTCTTATCATACAGATCTTTCACTTCCTTAGTTAGAGTCACACCAAGGTATTTTATATTATTTGTGACTATTGTGAAGAGTGTTGTTTCCCTAATTTCTTTCTCAGCCCATTTATGCTTTGTGTAGAGAAAGGCCATTGATTTGTTTGAGTTAATTTTATATCCAGCTACTACATTGAAGCTGTTTATCAGGTTTAGGAGTTCTCTGGTGGAATTTTTAGGGCCACTTATATATACTATCATATGATCTGCAAATAGTGATATTTTGACTTCTTCGTTTCCAATTTGTATTCCCTTGATCTCCTTTTGTTGTCGAATTGCTCTGGAAAGGACTTCAAGTACTATATTGAGTAGGTAGGGAGAGAGTGGGCAGCCTTGTCTAGTCCCTGATTTTAGTGGGATTGCTTCGAGTTTCTCTCCATTTAGTTTTATGTTGGCAACTGGTTTGCTGTATATTGCTTTTATTACGATTAGGTATGGGCCTTGAATTCCTGATCTTTCCAAGACTTTTATCAAGATGGGTGTTGGATTTTGTCAAATGCTTTCTCAGCATCTAACAAGATGATCATGTGATTTTTGTCTTTGAGTTTGTTTATATAATGGATTTCATTGATGGATTTCTGTATATTAAACCATCCCTGCATCCTTGGGATAAAGCCTACTTGGTCATGATCGTTTTGATGTGTGGTAAAGAAAAATGTCTGACAGATATCTAGAAAATCGTTTGATACTCCATCCTTCATTCTACGACTTATACACAAGGTAATCTAGAGTGTCTTTATCAAGATTATAATCGTTTCCTACACCACCGGACGATCTTTGTTTTACAACTTACCATTCAAATCTTCATCTAGAGTCTTGTATTCTAAAGTCACATCACGTCCCGATGTTACCTTCCCCTACTTGTCCCTAAATTTTCTGAAGAAAATCTCAAAACAATGAATAATTGTAAGAAAACTATCAGTTTTATACTTTACTCAATACAGTATAGTAAACCCCAAATTGATTATTAATTTAAAATACATAAAATTCTGCTTTAGAAGTAGCAGAATAAAATATATAAACTACTTTTAAAACTTTGGAATAACAACTTGCAATATATGTATCAAATCAGGAAACATGCTCCCTACTACATGAAAATCTTATGTGCATCAGAAAGGGGAAGGCCAGAGTTGAATTTGGCAAAGGAAGTACACAGCTTACAGTTTATATCCAAAGATAAACAAACTCATTTATAGTATGTACAGTATACATTAAAATTATATTGTAATATTTTCTTATTACTGTCAATCAAGCAGAAAACAATCCAATTATATATATGTATATGTATATGCATATATATATATGTATATATATATATATATATATATGAAACAACATTCATAGAAGATAATGTGGTAAATATATTAAATTATCATAGAGATATATATATATAATATTTTGTACAGGTTTAATATTCATTAGTTTTTTCATTACAATGAATGATCAAAGAAATCAATTGTACTTAAACAAGGAATTGACTAAAAAAAAATTCTAGCCTTTGTGTGCACCGGAACATTCTACTGTTGTTTAAAAATAATGATAGGCATTTGTAGAATGAAATGGTTCATGTAAAATGCACTAAAATAACATTTTCTTATATGAATATATCCTTATTTTAAAATATCCGGGGAGAGTACAAAATATGTACAATAATTTTTTCCTGTAGGGTTTAGAAGTGAGTGTGGTGTGGAAATGGGAGGGTGGCTTCATGATGTTTATTTTTACATTATTTGGACATTTGAATCCTGGAGTAGTATGGCACTCCTAAACTTGATGTTACCCTGTTGTCAGAAACTGCTTTGTTTACATTTTACGATCTATTTACACTCGTCATAACTACTTGATTTGCATGTACCCTTCCCATTCTTTATCTGCGAAAATGCATGTTTTTCGCTTATAATGTAATGAGGGTAGCCTTTGTGTCACGCAAATTAATCCACAAGTCCCAGGTAATTGGTACTTTCCAATGATGTCCTGGTTTTTGATCCTCCCAAATGTAGCTGTGACAAAGATCCTCAGACCACTGTCATCGAAAATGGCAGAAGCCAGCGGGGCCGGTTTTCGTTTGAAGTCTTCCGTTTTGTGAAACACAAGAATCAAAAAATGTCCACTGTCTTCCTGCACTGCCTCACGAAACTCTGCAGAGCTGATGACTGCCCTCTCCTCATGCCAGTATGTCTATAAGCCATTGTACTTTAAGTCACTGAATTACTCTGAAGCTGGTAGACTCTTAAGATCTCAGGAAAGTCATAGGTCAGGGTGAGCTATGAGTTGATTGTTCATTCAGTAAGGATTTATTGATTGTTTATTTTGTGCCAAGCTGGGCATGAGGTAGAGAAGCTATCATGGATTTGGATTCAATGTGCTGATCTGTTAGGATCATGAAAGAATGTTCAAGAAACAAAACAAAAGCAATAGTAGCAACGGCAGATGAGTAGGCGGGTTATAGTAAGTGGAGTGATTGTCCTTTGAGAAAGGAGAGGATGATTGGTGGGATGGGCAGAGGAGATGACCTGGCTGGTGAATTTTGAGGATGAACCTCCAGCAGTGTAAAGACCAAGTGTGAGACAGTCCATACCAAGGATGCTCTGAAGTGACAGACACAGGTAATGGGGTAGGAGGGGCAGGAAGTGGAGGGAAACATGAGGAGGGTTGGGCTGGTTCTAAAAGATGGATGAGTGCCAGATGGTTCAGGAATACTTGCAATCAAAATTTAAAGTCCCTGAAAGATCTGGATCAAGTGGGATGCAGCCATCACCAAACTGTAGATATAGTGAGGAGGGAATTTAAGAAACTCAGAACTTTTATTTATACATGATCACCAGAATGACATTAATATTAACCAGAGAACAAACATAAGCAGTTTTTCGAATTTAAATTAGCTTTAATGTTTATATTTATCCCCAATATGTGTGTAAATATGAAGTTGTTTCTTCCACTCATTGATTTGTTTGGTCTGAACTCACTGGATCAGATGGAAGCAAAAGCAGAGTCCACATTATTTTGGGTCTGTGCTGACCAACATTTTAGGGAAGAATTTATTAAAGGCTTGAGAGAAATAAAAGTGGCAGAGTTTGATAAACACAGCTCGTTTTCAGGAGAGCTGTTGAGCTATGTAAACTAATGAGGCAGTGCACAATTACAGCGGGGAGGAAATAAGAAATGTGGTCCAAGCTAGGAGAAGAAACACTGTAGTATTTATATGCAAAGTAATTAAATAAATGCACAGAAGGAAATGAATAAAATTAAACATGTGGTATGTCTTCCAAAAGAATCTGCTTTCCAAATGGCCATAAAGAAACAATTTTGTGCTGGGGTGGAATTTCATTTGTTTTTATTAACACCTCAGATTTGTGGCAACAGAAAAAGGAGAGATGCTCAGAGCTGGACAACGTGGGCCCCGCAGAGCACTTCTGGAAACGCAGTCCTGTCTGCAGGACCGATCATCACCCGGAGCGGTAAGAAGGCCCCCCTTTTTGTATGTAGTCAGAGAGGGAGGCAAAAATGGTGGACTACTTGGCCTCTAAGAAGTGTTCCGTGTTTCTCAAAAGCACTACTTAGCGCTGAGACCAGTGAACAATTTTAAAATCGCAGCAGTTTCCCATTTACCCAGTGTTTATACGTTTATACAAGAGGCAGTGCTGTCTTCTGTATGTTTCCTCGTTTTACACACACACACACACACACACACACACACACACACACACACACACACACACACACAGCAAATGTGCCATGGCCTCTGTGGCTCCAGTCTATACTTGCTGCTTATTCTCTCCCCACGGTAGCACACCTTTAAGGAATGGTTCTCTTTGTAATCTAGTTTTGCATTGAACCAGACCAGGAGGAGGCACTATCAGAGACCTGGCAGCCACACAGGAGTAAAACTTGCTCCTGTAAGATAGTTTCCTTGGTGCTGAAGAGATGGCTCAGCAGTTGCAAACACTTGCTGCTTTTGCAGAGGATCGAAGTTTGGTTCTCAATTCCCATATAGGTGGTTGTTTACAATCCAGGAGATCTGAAATCTCTAGCCTTTACTGGCACAAGCACTCACTTGTGCACACATGTGTAAATACACACACACACACACACACACACACACACACACACACACACACACACACTTCTAAATAAAAAGTATCTTTTTAAAAAGCAACTTTTTTTCCCCTGAAGTTACACTCTCTGTGTTCTGGAAACCCTTTCTTAACCTACTGCCCCCAAACCATGACTTCTTTTGTGAACTCTGTTTTTGTCAATCATCCTGTTAAACATTGTTGAGTTGGCCCTGTTTAGTACCACTTGTTCCATTGCTTCCTCCTCTACCAAGTGATTCACATTCACAAGCACACGTTTATATGTGCGTCTGAACACCATGTCAGTACACAAACACTCTTACTGACATAAACACCTTTTCACACGTTTATGCACAAAAACATACAGATGAGACAAAGGATATGGGTTCAATTCTGTATGAATCTAGACTCTTCCAGAGTTGATTGGATAAAACAGACACGTGGTAAATGTCACTGAAACTGAACCTGGTCACCCTCGACTCTAGGTTTAGTTTTTAATTCTAAAATGCCATATGACTACTAATTACTGTATTTTGCTGGAGATATGATTCCTCATGTATAGTATGTAGAGTTTTTAAAGGTAGGTGTAAAGATGTTTTATAATGTAGTTGCAAATGTCCTCAAAATTTAAAAGGAAAAATTTTGGTTTGGTTTATATGATAATAATGTTTTCTAAATTTTATATTAGCCGTAAGGCTGATATTATCTTTCAATTAAATTGTCTTTACCTTTTTACCAATGTCACCCATTTAATGAAGAAAAAAAAACAGTTTTCCTGAAATACATAATTAAATAAAAAGGTACTTTTAGCTTAACAGTGCTTGAAATTGAGTTAATATTGTGTTTGTATAAGTATACTATTATTGAAAAGGAAGCCAACAGGACCTTTAAATAATGCAGGAGATTATTAAATGTGAGATTTCAAGCTTAGTCTCTAGTCCCTGAGGATTTGTCTGAACGGTTTGAAGATGACTATTTTGTGGTTTGTTAAAGGCCAAAGTCTTTATTCTATCTAGTTATAAAAAATTGCTGATGGAATTATATTGGATAGAAATCTAGCTCTTATTTCTGATAATTAGGAGTGCTTCAGGGTAGGCAAAACAAAACTCTTTATATTTATGGAATATATGTACATAAATTTTCCTATTAGACATGAACTGTGTCCATCCTGGATGGATGCTTAACAAATTAGTAACCTTGTCTCCTTCTTACCTGGACCTCCCAAATTTAAACATTATAAATTTTAAATATTTCGTTACTGTAAGATAATTTTCAAAAGAAAACAGTTAAGAGCATCAAACCCTATTAAAGCTAGCAATCCAGGTTTCTTGATTTCACCAGTCCCATGTCTTACTCCCTAAAATATCTCATCTTTTAAAACCCCTTTTTATGTTGGGAGTAAGAATCTCTCTGTGTGTAGCACATACGTGTGAGGCCAGAAGAGGACGTCAATGTCCCTGGATTTGGAGTAACATGTGCTCATCAGCTGCTTGATATAAGCAATGGGAACCTACCTCAGATACTAGGAAGCCTAGCAAGGACTCTTCGTTGATGTGCTATCTTCCACATTTATTTATCCCAAGAGCACAAAACACCTAGCAGACTGCATGTATTGTCATGCTCAGAGCTCCTCTTTTCTGGTTTGTGAACTGTTTCTACATCAAGCACGTCCGGAATCTGACACGTGGGAAGTTAGCTTTCTCCACTGGCAAAACCTGAAAGCATCATCTTCAGAGCCTCGTGACAATTTTTAGAGTCCTTCTGTCTCGCTCTACCTCATTTCATTTTGCTATTATTTTGATTAATAGCATAATGTTAGTCTCTACAATGGCCTCGTTGCTTACAGTTTGATATCTTAACATTGGAATGCTCCAAGATCCACGTAGTCTTAAAAGTTCCGCAAGAATCTAGAAGTCAAGCCATGTCTATACTTAGACAAATCCCATGTAAACTGAATATTCAGCTTCATGACCAGAGTTATCCTTTTTCCTTTGGCTCACTAAAGTTTTTGCTTGAGTATTCTAAAAGTTATCCCTCAGGTGCAATGATGGGTTTTCTATAGGGAAATCCATTTCAGCTTTGGTTTGCCTCCTATAAAATCCTGATCCTTGGAAGTTTTGCTTAATTTACTAAGTGAGCCAGCCAATTCTTGCCGGGGAAATTTCTGGCTTAAGTAAGTCACTTCTACTCCGTTGAAAAATCTTAGGGATCTTCTTTGGTTTTGCTTTTTAATGAAATCAAATCTGCCTTGGTTATTTTTGCACCTGGTTATTTTTTGTACCTCAAACTATCCCTTTTGTAAGGTCATTTGTAAAAATGCCTATATATTGTGAAATGTAAAATCCTTATAAAGTTTCTGCAGTGTTCTTACTAAAAGCTTCCAAATGTTAACTAGTTATGGTACAAATTCTGGAAAACAATAACACTTGTTTTGCTAACATAAGTTGCTACGAATAACTCAAAGCTAGTAGTATCATTAAGTTTTGGGGTAGTTAATAATTCATAATAGCACACTCATTTAGTCTCTACATAGGACAGGCACTCTGATAGAAACTAACAAAGGAAGTTGCCCCTTAAGGGATGTGGAGTTCAGAGCTAGACTATTCACACACATTATACAATGGGAAATTTTAGACGTTTAGTGCTTTTCTAAATGTAAAATATAGTGTTCATTAGGTAATATAAGTAATTACACACTTTTTGAGTTTGCCAGAGATAAGGGAAATATTTATTCTACAGATATCTTCCCAGTGAGTACTGTTTACATATTTTCACTTAGTACAGCCTTTTAGATGGAGTGCGAGGAGGAATACATTATTGCAATGTGTACGCCATTTCTGGCTTACACAGCTGTGGTACTGCTACTACTGCCTCCGCCCTGTGAATCTTCCGACAGCTGAATATTCTTTGCACATCTCACTGAGTTTAATATTCAAACTTATCTAATTCCTTCAGCCTTCATGCCTTTCTTTTGGCATATATGCACACATCAAGACCAATAGGACAGGAGGGAACACAGAAGCCCGTGGTGACTTAACACTCCCAGAAAATACCTGCCTCCACTTTGGGGCTACACATTGATTTTTATTACAACAACACAGGAAATTAGAGGAGATCAAAAGCAACAAACAGAAAACCAGTCCTCTACAAAAGATGTTATTCAAAGGAAATTTCAAACTACATCCTAACAGTACATGGTTTGAATGCAGATATCTGACAGTTGCACAATGCTTTTATGTTCTCTGCTCTAGAAGCTGGAACTAGTGCTTCCATTTGACATGAGGGGTTTGCTCCTAACACACAGGAACATTTTGTCCATAGCAAAGTGTTGATGGGGATATCCAGAACATTGTTTTCTCAGTAGTGTAGTTTTGATAAATTTTTAGCCTCAGGATGAAGAAAATAGTGTGTGTGTGTGTGTGTGTGTGTGTGTGTGTGTGTGTGTGTGTGTGTGTGTGTGTGTTGGAGGAGTCGATTCTTTCTTAGCATCTCTGTTTCATTCTGGACACTTCATAGGAAGGAGCTATTTACTCAAAGCAATCTAAAAGGAATTAAATGTACACCAGAAAGGACATATAAAAATGACTTCAGCTTATCTTATAAACAGGAAATGAAAGTCTTTTGGATGAATCGCCACAGTCCATTCATCTCCTTTATTTCCATGAGAAAGGAAATAACTATATAGAGATGTTAGGTGAAGGTTAGAATGTTCCTGTGAGTGTCATTTTTCTTTCTTTTATTTTTTTGTCCTAATACAATGCACTGCACATTGTAAAACAGCCTCTGAATGAGTACCAATGCACATTGTAAAGCATCCCCCAAATGAATGTTTATGCACATTGTAAAGAGTTCTCTGAGTGAATGACATATTAGCTTTGAAATCTCCATTTCAGGACATGATAACAGAACTATATTTTTTGCTATGAATCAAGTGTCTGGAAGAAAACAGAATCAGACATATTAAAAATATTTCCCTGGGGCAAGTCTATAAAATAATTTTGTTTATGAAGATTAATATTTCAACTATGAAATATTTTCTATACTTGGTCAATTTATGTTATTTATAGAAAAAAAAGACAGAACTGGAATTATGAGGTTAGCATTGTTTACATTGCCATAGAGGCAATGACAGATGGAAATTTCTTCACTTGTAAGATGGCTGTAGCAATAATATCTAAACCGCATGGCTAACATGCAGGTTAAATATGGCAACCCATGAAATAGCTCTCTATGGTCTCAATGGTGTTACACGGTGTATTAAATGTAAAAAATATATATATTTAACCATAAATAATCAACTATGCATATCTTATTATTTAAGCAAAAAACACACATGCACACACCAGCATGAATATGAAATACTCTAGTTGGAGGTTAGTTTCAACGTGATTGCAAATTGGGCAGTAAGATTGGGGGAACTCAGTATATGTGCTCATTGCTGCTATGGCGTTCACCAAGGAAAAGTGAAAATCATCAGCCCCAAGCTTCCACTTGGCAGATAACAAGAGAACTGTCACTCAAGCTCAGGGGCCCACTTGGCCTTTTGTTCGGTTACTAGGTGTGAATTTATCTTCTTGGATCTCAGAATGATGTTTTTGGAGATTATGTGAGGCAAATGGGCAACACTTAAAATATAGTGACATTAAATAATGAACATTTCTCTGTAGCGGAATAACAAATGGCAGGTTATAGGCCCATAACAAAATGTAATAGCTGTTAACAATTACTGCCCTCACCAACCTGGCAGAGAGAAAATGATGAAACAACGCTGGCAAAAAGAATACAGTATAATATATTTTGTGATTGTATTTGTAGACTTGAGGATGAAATTCCATACAGGAGGAGTAGAAAATTGGAAAACAGATAGGCTTATGGACTTTCATTCATGAATGCTTCATGGAGCTTGGGTGAGGGGTTGGTAAAGAAAATTAATAGGGATGGAGTTTATTAACTTATGGAGTTGGAACACACAAAAGCAAATGTGTGCACAGACATTTTCACTTCTATTTTTCTATTATCTCTCCTCAGATGAGACTCCAACCAACAATTCACAGCTTGGTAAGATAATTTGCAAATAAAAGTGCTATGTTTCAAGATGTTTTGGCGATCTGTTATGAAACTGTAGCTGACCAGTATATTGAGTTCTAGTTTCACCAACTTGCTAAGTTTTAAATAACAGTTCCCAGAGAATTTTAAAGCCATACGTGTGTGTTGGTCATTTTTTTTTTTTATAAAACCTTTAGCTTTTATTTTGGTTTATTCCATTATTGGGATATCAAGCTTCTGATCCATACAATATTTTGGGTCTTTGATCGAGTTGTAGTTAATACATTATAACATACTCCAGTGTGCTACCGTGAAATACTGGTGAGGGATATTCTATAGGAACCAAGTGGGAGTAAAGTGTGTCTTGAAGACTGTATAACAGTGTATGTGCTTCTTACAGGTTCCTTGAGTGTGCCTCCCTTTCAGCTGAATGCTGTCACCAGCTCTCTGATATCAGGAATGGTCATTCTGGGAGCCCTGTGCTTCTCTCTCCTATTGTGCTCACTGGCCCTCCTACACCGAAAGGGATCCACCAGCTTGGTATTGAATGGTGTAAGAAATCCTGTCTTTGAGTGACCGTGACTGGTCCTGCTCCAGGAGGAAGATGTCACTGACCACTCTGTGTGACTGTGGTCAGGAGTCCATCTGAGTTCAATGACAGCCACACTTGATATTTTCTTTTAGGTTAGGTAGATGTCTTGTTGCAGCTCATGAGTTTTAACCTAGGGAAAGACTTTTGATAGTATTGCTACTGCCACCTATGTAAGTGGCCAACCCCACTTTCTTATCATCAAAGGGCACATTGACAGTACATAAAAATATTCAGGACTTAGACCTTAAAAGGCCAGTCATTTTTCACTTCATTTGTAATTTCTCTTGGTGGTTGGTATAAGGGGTCAATCTAGCCACAGAGGGGGAAAAAAAAAGAAAAAAAAATTTGTTCCATTTTTCAGTAATCAACAAAGCCCAATGCAATGGTTTTAAATTATTGTATGTGGTCCAAAAATGAAAGTTATCTTTTTGTTTTTTTAAATTCTAGGTAATTCCAGCTTAAGGCTATATTTTAATGGGACATTTGTGGGTTAACTACTATTTTTATTGACCATTTTACTGTGTCATGGGTTTATTTTTAATCCTGATGACATTTGTTTAAAAAGAAAACACCAAACTACAAATATGCTTGGAAAATTTATTCACATAACAGATAGTAAAAGTGGTTTTTAATGTCCAAAGGATGTGTTGTGTGTTAGGAAATTATTCCTTTGGCTAGGAATGGCTAGAAAGCTTCATCCTGGTACATATGGGACCATCAGCACAGGGTAACTCACCTGCGAGTTAAACACTCAGCTTCCATGTAGTCAAGGCCACTGTGGGAAGGTTGTTGCTAATTCACAAGTCATTACATGAGAAGCAGACATTATCAGCACCATATAAGCATGATGGTCCCATTCGGGTTCCCCAGCAGGCCAGTATTCTTTTTATCCTAGAACAAAGAGGAAATACAGAGTAAGTGTTGTTTGTAGAACATTTTAGGAGCCAACATGAAAAAGATGTTCCTTTGTCCTAAACTTTTTTTTTTATGAGAATTGAGAAATGAATGGTCCAAAGGGGCTTTCTTTATAAGACATCACTTATTTTAGATGCTATACTCACTACACAATGAACAGTAGCTTCACCTAGTACTAAACTGTGAGAGCATTTAATGCTTTAACAGCTTTGCAAAAAAAAATAATCTTTAAACCAATTTTTAAACAAGTCACGTTCAAAACAAAAGCAAAAAAATTATCTTCAAATTATTTTCACAACTGAACAAGTAAAAGAACTCAATGACATATATCAAAGTCAGGAATGTGCAGCTCCTGGTAGTGCTGTATTAACTGTAGAAATTTGATGTCATGACACTTATCCATTATTCAGGACAGATTTTAATATGCCATATGTAAATCAATGTGCAATTTTAGATTTGCTTCAAGAGGTGTATGTACACTGCAAATTAATATAATAATTAAATCATTCGCCGAGTTAAAAGACCACCCTTTCTCCAATTTGCTTGACTATTTCAGGAGCAAGTGTTTATATTACAATAATTAGCAATATAATTACCTCAACTCTTCTAGTTCAAGGTGGGTGGCATGAAGTGGAAAAAGAACATGAAGGAAAAAAATCCTGGATAATTTCTTCAATATTACACAAAAATTAAGCCACTTAAAAAGTCAATCTTCCCCTTCATTCTGCCCTCCTTCTGTGGTAACATGATTAACCAACCGATCATCACACTGTATGACTCTCTGTGTACACGGACAGTACTGAAATACTGTGGTGAATCTATCTCAGATGCCTTGGATTAGTAGTAGTTCAAGCTTAAGCTCTGTGATGAGTGCAGTAGATCACTAAAGTTGGCTTGTCTGTTTGAATTCTTTGCCTTTGGATGGTTATTGCTTCAGGTTTTGGAACTGAATAATCAACAAACCCTACGCTTCATTTCACAGAACAGAAGATTCAACACACACCGTTTTTGAAACCCCTCAAGCCTCTTTTTTTCTTTTGCTGCCATTTTGTCATGAGCAAGAGAAGCAAAGCTATAAGCAGGTTGCATGTTTGCTTCATTCAGCTTTGCCTGTAATTGTAGGTTCTGTTTTAGTTACTCTGAGTTGGTTTTTTTTTTTTTTTTCCTTTTTGGTTTTTGTAGTAGGAAGAAGACCTTACAAATATGTGCAAATGTCTTTTCAGTTTTAATACCTCAAACTGTTTTATTGCGCTTCAGGGGTAAGGTCTGATGACATGTACAAAATTAATAAACGTCATTTGAAATGAACATTTTCAAAATATTAGCTTGTTTTATTTAAGACTGCATTTCTTCTTCCTGCTCCGTGTTTCCTATTCTTTTCAGGAATTCTGTGAATGAACGACTCTAAAGTAAACATCAGCAAGGAAGGTGGGTGGTTCTGTAAACAGATGAAGTCTGTCCTGGATACACTGAGCTTGCTAGCCATGGAGCTGATTTGGGATCTTTATTGATGATCCTTCACCTGGAACTTAAGCTCTGACTAAGTTGGAATTTCATACTTTAGTGGGTGTAGTAAAAGGGAAGGACCTCGGCTTCTGTGTAGTTACAGGTCTGACAGATTCTGAGGTCATCCTTCCCCCTGCCCCCGATCCTGGAGCTGCACACACACACACACACACACACACACACACACACACACACACGTAAGGAAGGTGAGGTGGGAAGAGGCAGAGTATTGAAGAGAACCTCTTTGCAGGTCTAAGTGAGAATGCAGGTTTACTGGGCGTGGCACAGAATCCTTAAGTACAGGGCATTAGTTTACTGAGCATCATTGCTGCAGGTTTTTGTGGGGAGCCTACAGCATCACTTTGTGTATCCTCAGGCAGTGAAACCTCAGAAGCAAGAATACAGCAGAAGTCATGGGTAATACCTGCTGTTGATATACATGAGGTGTAGTTTTTTGAATTTTCATATTACTTGGCATGAGAGAATTATGAGAGAACCTGAACATATACTTCCATTCCATGTTTCTAAGTAAAATAAGAAGCTGACCATAGAGCTATTGCTTTAGGTAAGAAGACTGTTCAATTATCTGCAACTGGGGTGACCTTTAACACAAACAGTATCACTTATATCAGGCAAAGAATTTTAAGACTTGGTTACTAAACAAAAGAAATGCATAGATAAGTTGAAATATTTCTCAGAATTCTATATGAAATTACTAGCATATATAGGCAATAAATAATGAAGTACACAAGTAGTGTTCATATACAACATATAAAGTAATATGCTATCTGTCCATGGCTCTATCTATCCATCTATCTATCTATCTATCTATCTATCTATCTATCTATCTATCTATCTATCTATCATCTATCTATCTATCTATCATCTATCTATCTTTTGGAAAGTAATTTAATACATAAAAAAGAATGGCTTCACAGATATTTGGAATCTGAAAAAGATATTTGGAATCTGAAAATCTGGAGTCTGCTGTAGGGAAGGTAATTTCTAGGCAAACCAATGGTATATATAGCTGCAATCAGAGAGCATAATCCACACCCAGGAAGAACTAATAATGTCTCCCTTGAAGTCAAAGGCAAGATAAAAACAATGTCAAAGCTTGAAAGGCAGCAAGGGAGGAGGTTTTACTCTTGCTTTTTGTTCTAGTCAGGCTCTGAGCTGATTGGATGTATCACATCGGTTAACAACAACAGTTCCTACTAAGTCTGGGCTATTAGGGAATGAATGCATAAGAGTGTGAGAAAAAAAAATTGACAGTGCTGTCAAAGTAGTTTGAAATATTTATTATCTACATATAAGGGATCATGAATAAAGGACCATATTTTTACAATGACTGAATAATATGGATCAAATGCAAGGAAAAGTGGTGAATTATGAAAAATGCTGATATCTCTGCAGTATGAAGATGAATAGGATAGAGGAGGTATGGCCTAGCATTAACTCATGCTGTTGAGTTAACTGAGGGCCCATGTTGTATGTGGCTTTGAGGGTTCTTGTATGAAAAGAGAAATGACATTAGGTGTGGTAATAGGTCAGGGCAATAGAGAACATCAGACACAGTAGCAGACGTAACTGGGGACAAATCTAGCAGGACAGGGCTGGGCACAAAGAGGAGAGGCAATGGGTTAGACAAATCCAGTTCCTGGCGGAGTCAGAACTAGAACAGCTAATAGCTGTTACCTTCATGCAGCATGGTGCAATTCATGGCTTGCACAGGCTCAGGGTACATGGAAACCAGATAAAGCACTGTTTCTGTGTTTGTGAGAATGCATTGGCTGACAGCTTTTGTGTGAACCCATATTGGTCTGCAATCCCAAGTAACACGAGAGGAAATAAAACAGCCTTTACTAATGCGCTTTTCTGAATCAGCCAGGAACGACTTAGTTTGGGTTAGAGGATCAGGGCTTTGTTCATTTGTACTGGACAAAAACAGAGACAACTGCTAAGCAGCCTTCATTTTTAAGCCCCTGTGAAGTCAAACTGAGAATTAGGATTATTATCTCCAGTTCCCCTTTGCTTCAAGAATCTGGATATTCCCTTCTTATCTACATGAGCAACATAACTACCTCAATTTTCCCTTTCATTTTCTACGACGGAGAAAGTAGTGTTGCCGTGCTGTTTAGCTACAGTCCAAAGCAGTGGGACTCAGTTCCATTATGGGCAAAGCTGTGTTAGCATTGCACACAAAAAAGGAATTTATTACTTAGTCATGTTGCTTGTTAGGCTATTCAACTTAACACTGTAAATTCTTGGAGGGTGATGGCTTGAAAATTGCTTCAGTTCTGAATCAAGGGCGTGTGAGCTGTGGGGCCATTTCTCCCTTCCTACATAGTTTTGCACCTGTTCTTTTGAAGGTGTGAACAATGGACTCCCTGCTTTGGCAATTCTTTACTTCTTTGGAATTAGAATCCACTTATTTAAAAGCTGCTATTTGCTACCAAGGAGGTGTAATAGACATAGAGTAATTCAACTTGTTGTTTTTGAAAAGAAATTGAGCCCATGTAAAACTTACGGAGATGACGCCTGAATTTTTTTGGTATCTCACCTCAGCCTCTGAACACAATGTGGGGCAAGTAGATTCACTCTCTCTCATTAAAGAGTTCTTTAAAATTTTAATTATTTGTAGCTTGTCAATATGTATTATATATCCATATATTGATACTGCCTCCCCTTTTTCCAAATTAATCTTGCTTGCATTTTGACCTAAATGATTTGTGTCTATCCAGCTCTAGAACCATCTCATTTAAAGCTGTAGCAAACAGAATGGTTAAGGATAGAATGCTGTGGTTATTTAATTATTGTAGAGATTCTTTCCTTGGCTAAAACAGTGTGCACACAGTTGACGTTGCACTCATAATTCTTCCTTTGAGGAAGCCTCCGTCCACCCAATGGCTGTGGACTCATCTCTCTAGGCTGCTATTGCTGCCAATCTAGAGGATGTCTCCCTAACCTTGTTTCCATTTTCTTTGTATCAGATTCAATGTGCTGAAAATAAATCAATATAGTTTTTGATATGTGTGTGATTTGAATTAGAAAAATAGAGCTTATGGCTTGAGGGGGGGGAAGATTAACTGCATAACATAGAGATTCCTATAATGCTACACCTATATACATCCCTTACAGAGCTGAAAACTTACAGAAAAATGCATACTTCAGGGTTTCTATCATCCAAGAACAGCACATATGCATATTTTGGTTTAATTAGATAGAATATATAGAAAGTGGTGTTTTCATAAGTTCAAGGCCACCTTACTTCACTTTCTGGTTTAATTTTTCCATCTGGTATCCAGAAGGAGTCTCTCTTTAAATCTGGCAACTGTCCCTATCAATCATTGTTTACAACATTTGGATACTTTTGAGACAATAAATCGCATTTTGCTTAATTTCTTTGGTTCCTGGAGTTCTAACAACAGTGTCATGTGATTAAAAATCTCTTCATTCTGATACAAATGACCTCCCCCTAAGAGGATCCTGGTTGTGTAGCTCTTGGCTGACTCTGTGAGTATGCGACTCTGACTGGCTTCCTGGTTTAATATTGTCAGGTTGTAAACACATGCTTTTGTCTTTACAAATGTGCACTTACAGTACTGATTTTCACATTAGCCACATTTTTCACCTTGAAAGAGAAAAATCTACAAGACGTTTAAACTAGGTTTTCTTTCTTATTGATTGCCAAAGAACATTTACCTTGAAATCCTCAAATTTCCTGACTTTCTAACCTTAAGAGAGAAAAGAACTATGGTTACCTTAATTTCTTGAGAGCCTCTTTTTCATTGGTTATTTTATTTATTTACATTTCAAATGTTACTCCCTTCCAAGTTTCCCCTCCACAAGCCCCATATCCCCTCTTCCCTCCCCCTGTCTCTATGACAGTGATTCCCTACCCATCCACCCACTCCTGCCCTAGCATTCCCCTATCCTGGGTCATCAAGCCTCCACAGGACCAAGGAGCTTTCTTCCCAGTGATGCCAGAAAAGGCAGTTCTCTGCTACATATCCAGATGGAGCCATGGGACCGCCCTGTTTACTCTTTGGTTGGTGGTTTAATCTCTGAGAGCTTTTGAGGGTCTACTTGGTTGATATTGTTGTTCTTCCTATGAGGCTGCAAACTCCTTCAACTCTTACAGTCCTTCCCCTAACTTCCACATTAGGGTTCCCACGCTCACTCCAAGGTCTGACTGTGTACATCCGCATCTGTATTGGTCAGGCTCTGGCAGTGCCTCTCAGAGGACAATTATACTGGTCTCCTGTCAGTAAGCACTTCCTGGCATCAGCAATAGTGTCTGGGTTTGGTGTCTGCTGATGAGATGGATCCCTACGTGGGTGGAGCAGTCTCTCGATGGCATTTCTTTCCCACTCTTTGTTCCTGCATTTCCTTTTGACAGGAAGAATTCTAGGTTAATATTTTGGGAGGCCGTGCCTATCCACTGGATATCTTGGTGGTTAGAAACAATCCTGCCTAGCCAGGCACGTTGTGGCGCATGCCTTTAATCCCAGCACTCGGGAGGCAGAGGCAGGCAGATTTCTTTGTTCGAGGCCAGTCTGGTCTACAAAGTGAGTTCCAAGACAGCCAGGGCTACACAGAGAAACCCTGTCTAAACAAACAAACAAACAAACAAACAAACAAACAAACAAACAACAATCCTGCCTTTAGAAGCTTTGGAATAAAACAAAACAAAACAAAACAAAACAAAACAAAACAAAACAAAACAACAAGATCTGCCTCACCCAAAAATCGTTTTGAAATTTAAATAATAGATTATATTGTCCAATTTAAAAAATGCTTTTTAAAAATAAGATATTTACATTAAAGTTATAGGCTTTTGATATGAGTCCCTTTCTAACTGCATAGAATTTATTGAGTTAGAAGGGTTTAGGTAATGGTTAATTTGTTATATGGGGGTTTTATTTATTTGCAAGATTTTTTTAATAATAAATTTTATAAAATTAAAACTAAAACTAAATCCCTGAATAATATCTTTGGTACTCTATGGTGATGACAGTAAAATATCTTCATGAAATGCAAGTATGACCTCACATTTTACACACTTGATTTTAGGAAAATTATGAACCACAAAATAATCACTTAGCTTTCTCCATTGCATGAGTGATATCTTTAAACATATCTGTAATAAAGAGGAATAGAAACCATAAGAGAATATTTATCATTTACAGAAGCCTCTATATAGTATTTCTCATAATGATGATTTCATGATATAAATATTGTCTGCGAGTAATTTAAAGTACATTTTTATTTGCATACATTTGAAGGATTCCCTGCCTTCCCAATTTGATTCATCAGTTAATTCACCTTCTGGAGTTAAGGATTAAGTATTTCCCTTTCAAATTCTCATTCATTACTTGGGACAAATGTTCTTTCTTATCTATGCCAATACTTGTGGAAGATCAGGATCGATGGGTTCTTGTTGATTAATGTGGTTTTATAGTTACCATACCATTAATAGATGACAAATCAAACTACCTGAAATTGGGTGTAATATGCAAGCAGCCTTATAATTACTTACAGATAGAACTACTTCTACTGTGGGTTGGATGACTATGCTGGTTTTGTTTTATTATATAACAAGTACACTTGTACTATCTAGAATTGCATTCTATTGCATATACTAGTTACAAAACACAGTAGTTTAAATAAGAAAAATATTTTGATGTGGCTGCCACGACTGGCACAGCAGTCTACTTCTCATAGGCCTCAGGTTGAGTCTCGGTTTGTCTTGCTGCTTTGGGCCTTCAGCCCTTGTTCTATGATTCAAAACAGAGAAAAGTTAAAAAAAAAAAAAAAGACGTTAAGCCTGTATAGTTTTTGGAAGGGTTTTGGCAGCTCTTGCAGGGTACTTTCATTACACACTGAACAAACTTAGTCATGTAGTCAATTGTACCAGCAAGGGGATCTGGGAAATGTAGTCTTATTGAACATTTATAAAGAACCAGGCTACCAGAGGACTCAGTTTAGATGTGATATCATTTACCCATGCCTTGAAAATGTTAGATAAGCTGCTCTATGTACAATGATGTTTGTTATTGCATTAGTAACAAAAATATGAAATTATACATATTCTCAAGTACAGAAATTTTAGCTGTAGCTTAGATGTGTTATGGTAGTTTATGTGATGTAATAACTAAAAACACAAAATTAGTTATGAAAGACTTTATCAAACTAGAAAACTCTTATGCTGTGATATAAAATAAAAATTGGATACAGATACAAGCACAATATAATTTCAAATAGAAAAAGGCAAGAGTGAAGCTGATAGAAATAACTATAATCAAATAAAATTATTTGTTTTAATACTGCATCTTATATGTTTCTTTGACAAAGCATCTGGGTCATTTAAACTGGAAACCATTTTTAGTTGCCATATAATTGAGAAGCTTGGGGAATGTATTTGTCGGTATTATTGTCACCAGCCTACCATTTCTTAACTTCATTTAGGTTCATCTACTAGAAAACAAAAGGTTTGTGCCTGAAAGTGTATCAACAAAGAAATCAAATTTCTGAACATTTGTTTCCTCTGAGAGGTAGTTAAGATTCAATGGCTTTGTTCATTCCTGAGCAATTTAACAATTTGCTCAACACATAAATGATCTTCAGTGTGCTTCAGATCACACCACGGCAGCATACTAAACAGACGTGGGAACTCTGACTTGTTTGGACAGCAGTGTAAGAGCTCTCTGACTCACTGTTTTACATCTGTGTGCTTGTTACCTCCGTATCACACGCATTCTGGTCACACAACCAGGCACACTTAGAAAAATGAGTTAAACTCTGGGAAATGGTTGAAAAGCACCATCAGCATCATGTCAGCAATGAAAATGCTGTTTGCCCATACTCTCAGGAGCCATTGGCTGGGATGTTTGACATCATCACCCATGCATTCTCCCTCACAACAACAACAACAACAACAACAACAACAACAACAACGACAACAACATCCATTCTGATGATTGTAATTTTTATTTGTTTTCAAGAAATTTGTTCCCCTTGTCCTTTAGTAGCTGTGTGTCATGAATATTGTTTTTATGAAAGGCTATTTCCAGAATAAATACACCACCACTTTCTGCTGTTTTCTGAGAAAATGGCACGGGAACAAGGCACCAGAATTCTTCAGAGTATAGCCACACTTCAGCATGATCCATTTCTTGAAGTAAACATGTAACTATTTCCTACACATTTTCACCTCAATTCATCATCATGTCAATAATAATAATTGCATTGCCAATTTCCCATATTTTCCCACTACCTCTTAGGCATTTCTCTAAGACACCCAATCTAGTACTCCACTATAGACACAGCTATAGTATCATTCCATAGTAAATGTAAACCTCATTCTTGCCAAGCTGAAGAGAAAGGTGGCTATTATATTAGTTTCTTCATTAACTTCTCCTCAGATACGGATCTGGTAGCTTTAGTTGTATCCGGCAGGGTTACAGTAAAGCTGAGAGGACAGCATGGTTTTCTAAACTGTCAACTGTACAGAACCAAAAATCGATCACATTTTTCCCCAGTTCAGAATCAGCGTTTTCCCCTTACGATGGGATAAGAGAATAACAGAGCCAAGGATAGCACAGCAATGTGTTTATCTATGGCTCTTTAGTCAAATTACTTTTTCCAATATCTAAGCTCTGTGCTAACTCTAAATGGAAGGCAGGAAGCAAAGACTGATGTGCTGCTTTAAATGTAGATGGGGGATAAGATGTTGAGACTAAAATTTAAAAACCACACTAGGACAGATTCATTCCGCTCTCACATTTAAATAATGTTCACATTAAATAATTGTTCCAAAGGAACTGTCAGAATGAAACAGTCAGTCATCGCTTTGCCTATCTCAGCTCTGACAGCTTTAAAAGACTCGAGCTCACAGTGAAGCTATGAAAATTATTTTTTTTAAAGCCATTTGCAAAACATGAGCAAAATTTTATTTCTGCCTGATTATTGACAGGTAAATGAACAACTTCTATAATCTCGAAGAAGGGAAGCCTCTTAGATTATATTGGTTATGTAGGATGTGCCCCAGGAATTTAAAATTAGTAGAATGTATGCATAATTTACAAAGCTGTGGACAATATTGTTTTCAACTGAGATGAAAGTTGACATTGGTGTCTGTTTCCTGAGCTCAGAAAAAAATGTGAAACTCACTATGGAATATATACCCTTTGCAAATCATGCTTGAAACTCTAGAGGCCTCGACATACTTGAAATAAAGAAACTGAATGCTTGTTTAAGGAGCGTGTTGTTGACTTCTGATAGATGGTATCATATAATGAATAATATTTGTCTGAAGGAGAAGAAGATGAATAGAAATAAAGGAACTTTAGGGCTTGGCAGAGCATTGTGACTCATAGTTGTCATCCCAGCTTTTCGTTTACACGAGGACAGCAAGGACAGCTGCAAGCTTGGGGATATCAAGTTGTAGGACATCCAAGGATACATGGAGAGTCTCTGTTCTAAACAAAACTTATTCTTTATTGAACAACAGTCCTTAACAATCCTCAAGAGTGTGCTCATGACTGGCACCCTTTACTACTATCTGAGTATTGGTCAGAAATACAACTCAGAAATCCCATAGTTTCTGATTAATGCAATCAATTCTCCTAGCCTCTAAGAAAGGCAATCACTTTTGGTGTCAAATTCATATAATAAGGTATTGTCAAAGTATCTTTTTTATTATTTTCAATTCAAGCCGTTTGGAACATGCCTAGTACATTCCTGTCTATCATCTTCTAATGTAGAATAAACATGCCTCAAAGTGTTCCTGCCTGCCACGTCAGCCTTTCATGTATCTGTTCCTTGTCATTGAGAGAAGCATGCTTCTCTATCTTACATCCTGGCAATATAACTTTAAACTTAAAATGCTCAGGGAATGCCCTAGGCAGATGCCCTGGGGAAGGTGCCTGTCTATAAAGTACTTTCCTACATGAGTACATATAGACTTCCTAATGGGAATTCCTTGGCTTTATTTCCTTTGTGAGGGGAGAGAATTGCTTTGGAAATAACTCCCTACATGACACAAGGAATGGTTCTCTTTCTGCTCTTATCTTTTGGCCATGTTTATTTTGCCTTTATACTCACCAAAATGTGATCCAACTGCATGCATTCACAATTCTATTGTCTTCCTGAACTTGTGCACTTTCTAAAATAAGGGTGACATTAACTCCAGACATTTAAAGGAGACCACCATAAAATAATCTGTGTATCCCCAATAAGCCAGAAAGTTATATTCTACCTACTGTCCAAAACTGGAACTAAGTCTTCATTATGAAATCCATCTACTTTATTTTGCACAGCATTTTCATCTTATTGATAACACTAACCTGCCACCTCATGGGCACAAAGGCTGTTTCAGTTGACCTGGTAGGATAAGAGTGTTGTTTTAGGGCTCAGTGTCTATTATTGTAAGCCACAATACACACTTTGGGTTAAAGGAATCAACTTTTTGGATTGAAAAGTCCACTGATCAAAGCACAAATACTTGGATTCCTCTGTTCTCTGCCACATGGCTTAGAGACACAAATTTCTGCCAGCAACAGTAATTTGTAGTTGTCTAGACTGGATAGTTTGGCTTCTAGCGATATTTTATATGAGAGATAAAGGTAGGCAGTTTAAGACCTAGCACATAGTCTATAACAGCCTTACACTTCCTGATCTCCTCTTATTGTTGCACCCACTCTGTGTCACTATTGTCACTTCTTAGTTCATTTTACGTGGTGTTGCAGAGAGTCCTAAGACCGTGTGTGTGGTGTCAGCTTAGCACAGTTTAAATTTTGACTGAGATATATTGAATGATTTACTTGTGTACACACCAAATGAGAAAATACAATTGTATTTCTACTACTTAACTTTGCAAGCTCTCCTAAGACATTCATAGTACAAGTTGATTATCAGGAAACCAGAACATTGCAAAAGTGTAAGGAAGATGAGTTCCCATTGGTGCCTTCATCCCAAAACTCTGTTGTTACTTCACTTCTATCTCCTACTTTTATTTGTGCCCTTGAACATTGTCCATTGGTAGAAAAAAAATCACCCTATAGTTTATTTAGTCAACAAGTATTTGTGCAGACCTACTGTGTGAGAGGACTTGGGCACAGAAAAACCATTTGCTTTGTTGATCGAAAACACAGATTTGCAATTATAACTTACAAATGCTCAAAATCAGTTTCTTAATCTATACAATAGAATGATAGATCCTTCAGGGGTTATGTTAGGGTTCAGTAAATAAGGTAATGAACCTGATTTCGCATGCAGAAGTGAGAAGTTTCAAGCCAGACCCACAATTGCTCCATCAGCACCTCTGCAGATTATATAGCACCAAAGCAGAGGAGCCTAATGGTCCATCCTTCCCATATGCACCCAACACTGCTTTGTGCATTTGTCTGGCAGCCTTTGCACTCTTAATGGGATGAGGTAAGAGGAAGGAACAAATAACCTCCCAAACAAGAAAACGAATTAGAAAGAGCAGGCTCACAAAGATGTAAAGGTTTACAAGTATTTAAACCAACATTTGAGATACCACTTCAAAGTGCCGATTATCATCACCCAAGTCATTTGCTAGGAGGAACATTTATAAACCTCCAAGACTGCTGTGGTCTGAAGGTTCGTGTCTCACTTAAAATTTATGTGTTGAAGTTTAATTTTGAAATGAATATTATTATGGTTTGAGTGAACAATGTCTCTTCCCTGCCCACCCCCCATAGACTCATGTTTCAAAACTTCAAAGCTTAGTCTCCAGATGCTGGTGATATTTGGGAAGTTGTTAGCACCTTTAAGAGGTAGAGAGTTGTTGAAAGAAGTACAACACTGGAGACAAGGTTTGTTTGGTTTTGTCAAGGTATTTTATCATAGCAACAGAAAAAAAAAAAATGAATTTAAATTTGAGTAGTGAGATTTTACCAGGTGGTTTTGGAAGCAACGCCTTCTTGATTTTCATCAGTGTGTTGCCAGAATTAGAAGATTCTTCTAGTCTTGTCTTGTCTTGTCTTGTCTTGTCTTGTCTTGTCTTGTCTTGTCTTGTCTTGTCTTGTCTTGTTTTATACTAAGGATTATATACTAGGGCTCCAATCACTCTAAGCAGGCAGCATATGGCTTAGCTAAATTCTAAGCCTCCCAGCCAAGAAGATCTTCTCTCATAAGATCTTCATATTCATAGGGAATTTGTTTGTCTTCCCAATAGTGAGAACTAAGGTAGACAGGACTAAGGACAAGCAGATTGGCTCTCTGCAGACAATGAATCTACAAGGGCTTAGATATTTGAGGTCAGTCTCCAAAAATGTGAGAAATATATGATTTTTGTTTTTATAACATACAACTTACTGCCTAATTTTATTTCTGTAGACTGAATGAAATAATATAAAGATTAAGTTCTGAAAATAAGAAGTTTGTTTTGATCATCAAGTTTGGACACTTGAGCTCCAATTTTCTTGAGGATATGTCAGTCTGCCTCTGCTCTGAGCTGCCTAGCTGAAGGTTATTGCAAAGGCAGTGGTAAGAAAACAGATTTGATTATGTTTCAGGGTTCTCTCTATCAAAGGGAATGAGAGGGGCTTATGTTTGTTTACCTTGCTCTATCTCTGGACCCGGGTCTCTTGGAATTATCTGGGCCTCTGCAGGTCCATCAAGCTCAACTCGTTCTTGCTGTCACCGGTCATAACTTCATTTCTGATCCCTGACTTATCTACTTTTATGACAACCTGCCTAGCCTGTTCATTTGTCTCTGTATCTATCAGATGGTGCCCACCTGAAATCATGAACTGCAGATGAAATATGTTGCTAATGTTAGAACAATGCTCTTTTGAGTCACCCTTTTCATTTATTTTCTGTGGAGTTTATGCTAGTCTAGACCCCACCTCAGTCTGTGTAGGGGTAGACTTGGAATTTTTAATGTGTCGTTATCCTGACAGTGTGTGGGATCCTCTACAGCCTGAATCTCCACTTACTTTATGACATGGTTGGATGAGCATGCTCACAATGTGTATCTACTTGAACTAAGTGACTGAGACAGAGTTTTGTTTTTTTCCCTAAGCTTCTCTAGATATCAAGTTAAGATACCCTAGCCATTCAAATCATAAAATGTCTAAGAGGGCAAGCAAAAATATTGTTAATTAAATGTTTAATCTTTATTATAGATAGCACATTAATTTTAGGTAGTTTAATTTATAGGATAATGCAGCTTTATTTATGTGCAGCATGTATACTTTATAGCATAGAGTACCCTCTTGTATAATCCATGTGTATAAGATATTTATGCTCATTTTATTGGACTCTAAGCATAATTTTACTATTAAATATATGGAAGAATTTTATAGTTGTTTTTTATAGCGCCATTGGCCGAAGCTAGACTTTTATGCCAAGTCTTGTGACAAAAACAGGACTCTAAATTTTAACATGATTTCTATGGAGAAATGCATAAGTCCATTGTCTTTTATGAACATCTGCTTATCTGCATTTTTGAGGAAAGCTGAAGGATAGAAGCAAGAGTCTCTTCTTCAAGCAATCCTCTCCTCTTTGTGTATAATTATGACCGCCCCCCTCCTTCTTGTTTTGCAAAACAAAGTTTCTCTCTGTATCCCTGCTTGTCCTGGAACTTACTCTGTTGACCAGGATGGCCTTGAACTCAGATTCCACCTGCTTCTGCCTCCTGAGTGCTGGGATTAAAGATGTGTGCCACCATCACCTGGTTCATTATGAATTTTTAAATATGAGACAAATACACATTTCTCTGAGAATCAAACTCCTCAGGAAACTACATATCTTCAAAAGGGGTATTATATATGGTGTGTGTATTTAATATATAAATGTATTATAACTCCTCAAAAGTTCTCAGAAAATCATTTCAGTTAGGAGAAAAGCTGTTGACATACAAACAAACTTTATTTTATCTTTATATAGTTTTTTTTTAAAGAAAAGCACAAGGATTTATTGTGTGTGTGTGTGTGTTTGTGTGTGTGTGTCTGAGTGTTTGCATGAATAAATGTACAGATGCTTTCATAGGACAGAAGAAGGTATGTGTTCTACTGGAGCTGGAGTTATAAGTGCTCGTGATTCTAGGAAATGAACATGGGTTCTCTGAACAGACAGAAAGTAGTCTCAACCACTGAGCCCTGTGAATTTGTCTTTTGTTAATGCTGTTTTAACGGTTCTCCTATCAGTGTGGTTTACTCATTGCTGGGTTCAGAGATCTAGATGCTATTTGAACAGGGAAGGCTATAAACTTGTCATGGTGGCCTTCTGGAACATGACAGAGCCTGACAGAAATGTATAATGGATCACTTTCCCAGGAACATCAGACACCTTGTGGTCTGTATGAACAGTTCACTAGGCAGTTTTGCTAATGTCCTTAAATAGTTGGAATGAGTAATACAGGTTTGTTGCATGAAAGTTAAAACAGCTTCTTTTACTTTAGCAAATCCCAATCGCTAAAATTCCACTAGAGACCTTGTTAATAACTTTATTAATTTTGGTACAAGTGTGAATTATTATTCTACTTATTTTGTTAAACAATTTTAGTATATATTAAAATATTAATTTTAATAAAATAGTATAATTACATCTAGGTTATGTAATTGTAACTAAATTTTCTGTGCTTGGCTTGAGGGTTACATTTTGACTTACATGAACTTAAGTTAAACAAAGAAAAAAAATTGTGACTTGGTAATTTAGTAGTCACTTACTAGCTTTTAAATTACCAATTTCCACTTTTTGGGGGGCTCTATATAATAACAAAATCTGGAATAACAACATCTCATAAAGAGGAAAGATCTAATTATCTTTGCCTGTTATTTAAAGCTTTTAATTTTCTGCCTGTTTTTCTTTATCATTACACATTGTAAGTTGTACATCTTCACAAGTATCATTTTATTACTAATGAAAAGTCATATAAATTTGGAAATGGTTTCATTTTATTCTGCAAGGCTAATTTCAACTGAGAGAAAGTGAGATACTTCACATGCACACAGTGATACTCTTATAGCCCCATTCTGAGGTTGTCAAGTGCTCTGGTTTCAATCCTATTTGACCAATTTAAATTGCAATTTAAATGGTTGGATTCTACCATCAGATTTTAATCACCATCAATTTCATCAGATTGGGATTCCATAACCCTTTGTAGCAAATTCATTTTTTTTTTTTTTTTTTTTTTTTTTTTTTTTGCTTAACCAAAGAGACAATATGCTTTAAACAGATATCTCCTCTGTTAGTGCTTCCCTGGGAGGGAAACAATCTTATCAGCCTGTCATTTATTCCCTTTGTTAACTCTTAGACAGAAAAATGATTTAAATAAAGTGACATCCATGTAAGGGTTAGACAAGAGGAAAGAGAAAAATGAAACATGGGGGTGCTCATATTGTAAGACAAACATCTTTCTTCCTTCCTTCCTTCCTTCCTTCCTTCCTTCCTTCCTTCCTTCCTTCCTTCCTTCCTCCCTCCCTCCCTCCCTCCCTCCCTCTCTCCCTCTCTCTCTCTCTCTCTCTCTCTCTCTCTCTCTCCTTTTTTTTTTTTGAGTCAGGGTTTCTCTGTGTAGCCCTGACTGAAACTCATTCTGTAGACCAGGCTTGTCTCGAACTCAGAAATCTGCCTGCCTCTGCCTCCCAAGTGCTGGGATTAAAGGCGTGCGCCACCATTGCCTGGCTTTCATTGTCTCTTTAAGGTTTGTGCTTATGTGGCCTTTCCATTTGAATTAGCCTTCAAAAATTTGACTGAAGTCCATTCAGTCTTTATTTCCTTAGAGTTATTCTAATTACTTCCTTTCTTGAAACTGTTATGCTATAACCAAATGCAGGGTTAATGATGAGGTAAAGAAAAAGAATTTTCAGTAGTTAAGCTGAGGTCTCAGTTTGTAGTACAGATGGACATGATACAGAGCCTGTTGGCCAGATGCACATTTATATCCACGCAAAAGCACACTGTGGAGAAAGGGACAAAAGAGGCCCTCATTCTCAGTCTGGATGGTCCGGTAAACCTGTGGAGTAATTAATGAAGTACAGTACCGAGTGAACCACGTGTCACTGGAAGATTCACCAGGGTTACCGAACTTGTAATCGGGTACCGTCAAATACGTTGTTTCAATTTTCAGTCCATGTGACCTTTGGAAAAGAAACTGACCTAATTTACGGAAACCACGTTTATGACGGTGTACACTTACTCGGATGGAAGGACAATGGTTTTTGTCACTTAAGTCTTGGGAAATTTGTTATAACAGGGTCCGAAAGTGAAAGTGACTCTACCTCAATGCTTTAGCATCTTGGCAAAGGACTTCTCCATATATGGACACCTCATGTTTCTTTAGGTGGCACCTACTGCCATTATCATCAATTCTGACAGCTCCTTGATTGTTGCTAAGAGCAAAACAAACTTCGCTTGAACTAAATAATGAATAATTGAGAGCCAGTCAAATTAAAAATTTTGGAAGATCTGCGTATCTCCTGTTAGAACATGAAGATATAACAAAGACACACATGTCTTTAGACAAGCATGTGAAGATATTCATGAAGAGACCGTTTTGATGATCATCACCTACTAGAGTCATAGAAGTCACTGCCTGTGAAGATGTTTGCCAGCTTCAGATTCAGCCAGGTCTTGATTTTTCCAGTTACCAGGTGTGCGATTATGGACAAACTTCTTTACATCTTTCAAGACTCAGCTTTCTCACTCACAGCAGAAGAGGTGCCATGGAAGTCTTGGTGAGGATTTGTTGAGGTCATTTGGTATACACCAGGTCTTCTGGCGCATCCTGGATGTGTCATTGGTGATCAAGCTGAGCCACTAAGGAGGAAATTTCTGACTCATTCCTCATTATTCCTCCCTAATAATAAACAGGCCATCCCAGTTAGTTTCTCCAGTGCAGTGGTTCTCAACTGTCCTACTGCTGTGCCCCTTCAGTACAGTTCCTCATGCTGTGGTGACCCCCAAGTATCAAATGATTTCCTTTCTACTTTATAACTATCATTTTCCATCTTTTATTAATCACTATGTAAATATCTGATATGTGGGATATCTGACATGTGATCCCTGTGAAAGGGTTGCCTAACCCCCAAAGGAGTCATGGCCCGCAGGTTAAGAACCGCTGCTCTAAGAGCTCATATCTATTTCTTATTAAGTCAGGTCTTAGTCAAATTAGAACATGTTTGAGATATATTTTTTCAGATTTAAATTTGATAAAATTTTAGTTATTTATAACATTCATTGAAAAGTACCAGAACTTGAGTAATTAATTGGCATCTACCTCTAGGCATTGTTAATCCCAATCCATCTTAAAAAGCACTGCCAGACTTATCTGTTAGAGCTACTGTTTCATAGTACCCTTCTGCAAAAACAAAACATAGCAAACAAAACAACCTTCATAGATCCCCAGAGTATGAACGATGTTGTTTATCTTTAGAACTCTTTCTTCTAATTCTTTGTGTCTCATCACCTTCCAGCTTTACTGTCCCTCATTTAAATGGCGTCTTACTTTTCTTGCCTTGTGGCAGCTGTTAACCTATTTTTGGTAAGTAAATGTCAACTGAGAAACTTCTCATATCTTCCCTACCTTCATTTCTATCCTTTATAACTCAACTTTAAATTTTGTTCTGTTCCTGCACTCTATTTACCCTTCTAAAGCATCCCAGTCTCAGGTTTCTTTTCACCTGTTTTCTATTTTTAAAAATATATCCATGTGAGGGAAAGCACCTAGCCTTGCAGAGACTTGAAGTGCTGTGGGGGGGGGGGGGGAGGGAGAGAGCCAGGGTGGTTCATACTTACTCAGAGGAGAAGGAGATGGAGGGTGCAGAAAGGATTGTGGGAAGGGATGAGTGGGAGGGAGCAGTGAGTGGGATGTAAAACGAATAAATTTTAAAAATTATGTTTTTTTCGAATTTTTTATTAGATATTTTCTTAATTTACATTTTAAATGCTATTCCAAAAGTCCCCTCTCCCTCCCCCCTCCCCCCTCCCTGCTCTCCTGTCCACCTACTCCCACTTCTTGGCCCTGGCGTTCCCCTGTATTGGGGCATATAAAGATTGCAGTACCAAGGGGCCTCTTTTCCCAATGATGACCTACTAGGCCATCTTCTGCTACATATGGAGCTAGAGACAGGAGTTCTGGGGGTTCTGGTTAGTTCATATTGTTGATCCTCTTTTAGGGTTGCAGACCCCTTCAGCTCCTGGGGTTCTATCTCTAGCTTCTCCATTGTGGGCCCTGTGTTCCCTCTTATAGATGATTATGAGCATCCACTTCTGTATGAGACAGCTATATCAGGGTCCCTTAAGTAGGCACTAGCTGTCCTATGCCATAGTGTCTGAGTTTAATGACTGATTATGGGATGGATCCCCTGTGGTGGGGTAGTCTCTGTATGGTCCATCCTTTCATCTTAGCTCTGTTTTTTTTTTTTTTAAATATGTCCGTGTTATCTCCCTGTATTTTGTCTACATATTCTGAAAGGTTTAGAGGGCAATGGCTGGGTAGTGATTTTTTTCTTCCGTCTCCATAGCACCTATGTGCTGTATCATTCACAAAGGTAATAATGTAGGAGAAAAGTAATACTCACTTTCTCTGTAATGAATTTGCTAAAACTGAGTTGCAGTAAGGAAATAAAAGGACAAAAGATAAAGAGCAGTTGGATTTTAAAAAGTATTTCCAAATCTAAAGAGGGCAGAGGTTGGCTTTGCTCTGTCTTTTGAACATTCTTCTCTTAGCATGTACATCCTTTTGATATTTAGCTAGAATTCACTAATATAAAATCTTAAGTGAAGACAGAGGGAGAAACAAAGTTTCTCTGTGTCAAGGTAGTCTCAAGTCTTTCTTCTGAAGTGTTTTGTAAGACCTTTACTAAACCCCACTGGGGCTCAGGATCACTTACAAAGGACACCCATGATGCTTTGATTTTTTTTTTCCTTCTCCATTGATAGGACCCTGTATTAACTTGATTTGGACAGTTTGGTATTCAGAGTAATCTGAAAATGGCATTTTTCATGACTATTTTCTTCATGTTTGCATCTTGTTTCTACCTCAATACTCAATGGCTCTCTTTAGTTGTAAATTGCTTTGATGGGGGAGATGTTGAACACTGAAGAATAGAGGTAGAAAATACCAGCTGGGCAGTGTGGCATGGTCTAATTTAGGTGTCTATACTCTTCACCTATCCTTTCTGTAAGCAATAGTTCACTGTGAAATGTGTAGTGCAGAGGGCTATTTAGGGATCACACCATTGATGGCTGTAGACCCAATATTATTATACAGAATGCCATAGTATTTCCTGTTTTAAAAATGTAAAAACTCAACCCAAACAATCTGATATTTAAAGTAAATGAATGAAATTTGCTAATAGCTAGTTGCAATGAGTCTCACACCAACAAACAATGAAAACTAGTCAACTTTACTGTGAGAAACAGTAGTTTCAAGCACTCCTTATTTGATTCTTGCTTTAATCATAAAAATAGGTTGAAGGAAAAATAGAATGTATCCATTTTAAAGTTGGTAATTATGCCGAGCAAATCAAATGCATGTGCTCTTGGCTGATTGCCTGACTGACACACTAAATCAAAGCAGAATCATGGCAGGAACAAAGGTCCAGTGTAACATTTTAATACCCTCTGCCTCCCAATTGGGTCCCTTGGTTTCCTAACGTGACCCTATGAAGATGATTTCATTCTCTTAGTAGTCCAGTCTTGCATGTGATCAAGTAGAAGCATGCAGAGGATGCTTTAGTTTCTGTGATTTCACTCATTTACTTTTGTTTACAGGTGAGTTACGTTTGGTTTGCAAGGATATTCCAATTATTCAAGTTTTGCCTTTTCAAGCTTGCCATTTGATGCAACAGACCACCCATATCATAGCTCCATTAGTATTTGTACTGCATCCACTGTTTCAGATAGATGCTGCCCGAAAAACCGCTGCTAGCTATAAAATGAATAAAATATCAATGCCAAGCTACAACATGCACAGCAGATGTAACCATTCTTTTCTGTAAACTCTGACCACCAACAGGAGCTATGTGAGAAATTGGCCATCAGCTCTTCCAGCCTCATAAACAGGGCTCTAATTAGCACACTGATAAATACTTCAACAACTTAGCAGACAGAGTAAGCATCCTGTCATCTAATTTACACAACCTTTTTCACATGCTCTGACAGGGAACGATAAACTGTTCTGCTGATACTACAAACTTATGAAAGAAATAATAACATCAACATAAATTTATTTACAAAATAATCATAGTATGCTCCAATCCTGGTTCTTCCAACAAATGTTGAAAATGGATTGAGTGGATAGTTGCAATTTACCACTACTGGTCTTATGTAGACATTGAGATTGCTTTACTAACATTTAAAGTATAATAGACAAATGTGCCTGTTGCTGTATTAGGTCTCCTCTAATTACTGAATTACCCTGGGCTTTTATAGATTTAAAATTAAGTCCACTTTAGATCAGATACCAACAAGTAGATTCTATTGAGGCATTCCTTTCAAAATGTACAAATTAAATGATTGAGTACACAGGTTTCTTCAGGCACTATGAGGTTTGGATCTGAAATCAGAGCAGTCAGGAAATATTTGAAAACTTCTAGCAGATGATGAGCAACCAGGTCTTGTGGAGAACTGGAAGTCACCAGGCATTCAAACTGCTCCAGTGGTCCAATAACAACATCCTTACAATTTTCCTCCAATTTGATTTCACTTTCTCTGTGTAATTTGTTCTCTGCACCTGTTTCTACTACTTTTTATATCTTGGGCTATGTCCTGGTTTCTGAATATTCATAGGCATGATTTCTTTGTAGCAACCCCTACCCCCTTTTTCATACTGCATGCATGAATACTCTGTACCTTATACCTAAGTTCGCAGATATAGGGTGCAATCAGGACAGATAAACATGCTCCAGTATAAAGCATCCATAAAATAGATACTTAAGTTTTGTAAATATGTCTAGACTTTGTTTTGTAGGATTTGGAGGTCCTTATACAATGATGCTTCAAGTAAAACAAAGGGGTTAGAGCAACAAGTTCCAAATCACTGTCATGTATGAGTTGTAGCTTAATTATTATATCTTTTATGAACATTGGACTGTGTGTAGAAAATCTTAGGAGTCTGATGAATGACATCAAAGAAAGATATCTACTGAGAAAGAGGAGAAAACCAAGAACAGGCAGCCTTCACACATTTATGAAAGTAGTATTGGCACTTTATATATATATATATATGAAATTGAACCAAATGTGACTTTCAAGGAAAACATTTCTTTAGCCCTCAAAGAAACCAGGGTGTTAAAACGGTTCCTCCAAAACTCAGTGCATAATTGTTAAAATTAGAAATGTTGTGTGTGAGAAAAACTGAGATTGGAGTTCATCTTATTCTTCTGTCATGCTGTTCTGTAGAAAATCTTCTGTAGTGCTCTAGAGGCTTTCACATCTTTTATTTAGCACTGAAGCGAGCCAGTGTGTGGTCTGTCATCTCACAATGCTCGCTACCCTGCCCTGCTTTATGAGGACCAAGTTTAAGCATTCAAAAAAATCATTTCCCCAGCCCCACATTGCATGCTTCTACAAAAGCACTCCAAGCAGCTCTTGTGCCCTCTCTGTAGCCTACACTTCATGTAAGCAATCAACAGATCATGGGAAGACCACAGATTTCACTCAAGATATTGACAAATGATTTAAAGAGTCCCCCCCATCCCTAGATCAGAGCACTCAAAGTCATGTATACCTCCATTTTGTTTACATAATACTTAAAACTTTTCATAAGGCTATTTTACAGTTTTCAAGGAATTTGGTCTTAACATTAATTATAGTAGTAATTCAGGTCACAATTGCCACCCACAACTTCAGCTGAATGTAAGGGCCACATTTAAGGGCCAGGTCTAAGGCAGGGATTATTAGCACATGGCTGAAAGCATATAGCCACTCCTCAGTCTCAATTAATATAGACATTATGATTCATGTGCTCTTGATTACAATCTTTTGATTTTATTTTCATAAGAAATATAAACAGTACACAACCCTAAACAAACCATTTGCAACACAAGAAATTAGATGAGATTGCATAATCCTGGAGTATAATTAATGTCCACTCAGATACTCCATATTTTAAGGTAGCTGGCTTAGTGATAGAGTCTCCCAAGGCCACCATAGTCCAAACCTGTGACAATTCAGCTTTCTACTAGACTCTTGGTCCTTGAGAAAACAAATTTAGTATTTCAATTTCATTTGGGGAATATAGTTTGAGAGTAAAGCTAAAACCTCTTTTCAGTTACTTGCTAACTCCTAATATGAGGCAGAGAATGTGGAATTTTGTAGGTGAACAAAGGAGGAATACTAGAATTTTATGGCAAAAGTAAAATAAATATCCTGAATTTAAAAAAGAAAAAATAACAAAACCTTTCACATACCCAATGTCCACTCCATCCAGTATTTGAGTTTGAAGTGCTTTTTGGCATCGCACTAAACTATCAACTGTAATTACTGGATCCAAACATGTTGTTGATATTCAGAGCCTTGCAATAATTCCCACATCTCAGCTTTGCTCCACTTATACTTGTATTTTCTGTAAGTTATGGCCAACAATCATCTAATATGTTTTGACTGTCAAACTTTTATGCAATTGGTAATGATCCTTTCAAAATGGTTTCTGTGGTCAATGAAGCTTTCACCCATAAACCATAGGAACCCAGGAAGGAAATAAGGAATAGCCAAGGCATTTTCTGTCTGCATTTGTATTCATTTGTATACAGACCCATAATTCCTAATGGTGCATCCTTTCATTCTCTAAATGTCACTCTTAAATGCTATGGTAATGCATATGGTTCTAAATAAAACTAGGACATTAAAAACCCTCTTGTCCTTGTCATATCTTGGAATTTGATTACATTGACCACAGACAACTCAGAATAATAAAACAATTTTGGAAAATATCAAATCTAGGGTTTAACCCTGTCTCTACCTCTATTGTTAGCTGCGTAGGAAGAGCACTATAACACACAATAAGCATAGCCCTGCAGATCCATCCTAAGTCAAGAAAACAGTGTTTATCTGTAAAGGCACAAATGTGATAATGATTGGTAGACCCCAGTTGTGTGGTATCTGGGAAGCAAGACAGCAACTAGTCAGTATTGATCACTTGGAATCTCAAAGGCACTGCTATTAAACTAGAGCTCACGATAGGACCTCAGTTTGGGTTTGGGGAAGACTGAATTTATCTGTCAGGGTTATTCAAAGTGAATCTCAGAATACACTTTGAATGGATTGGGTTATGGTTGTTATAGTAACTCTAGAAACAATGAGAGATAAGACATAAAGCCCTTACTAGATGTCAGGTGCTTTACCATTTCCATACACTAACTCACTGTGTTATTACAGAAGTTGTGTAGCTGAATAAAGATACTGGATTTTTCAACCCAGGCAGTGGGGGCAAAGACTTTTTGACTATTTGTCTATGTACAAATAGTACTAACTAGGCTGGGTGTCTATTACAGGTAAGATGATGTCATTCATGGGATCAGGAGAGTGGTATAGACCCAGATAAGACCCAAGAGCAATTATACTTCTCTTGACATTGAAAGAGTTTGACTTGCTATTCAGCCAAGTCCTCTGGGTAAACAGTCTTCTTTCTATTAATTATTTGATTATCTAATTGTTGTTATGACATTGTCATACAGGAGGGGCTCTCTAAGGAACTTCAAGATGAAGAAATTCTAATTGCCCTACCTGCTCTGAGAGTTATATTATAAAGTCAATAAACAGAGGAGAGATAAGCAGGAAATTGCCAAAGAGGCAGAGTTGTTCCCAGGCCTGCAAAATTTGATAGCAACTCAATGAAATGTGTTAACACATATTTTTTATAAATAAAAATCAAACAAATCTATTAAAAGAGCATTAACAGCCTCAAGGACATATGAAAGAAGAGTTAAGGAGGCAAATAGAGACCTGACCTATGCAGGTATAGTTTGGTGAATGAAAGAAACCTGATAACAATGATAGCCAACGCATCTCTTGACCAAGACCATCTCTACAGGTCAACGGTGATGTCAATCGAATATCAAAAACTTTAGCTGTTTCTCACACTGAAACCTTTGGATTATTGTTGTATTTCCCATACATTTTGTCTTCAGAGAGGAAATTTTCTGACTAGAATTGATGAAATTAAATCAAGCAGATTTCACACTAAAATTAATCAGCTGTAACAGGTTTTATTTTCCAGTTTGTGAATTTAGTTTATGTGAATCTATCTCAGAGACAGCTCGCTCTGAATGCTGTCATACAAGACTACATCTCTTCAAGGCTAAGGTCCAGATGCTATCCTTGGAAATTTTGAACTGATATTAGCTTATAAAGTATCTTGGGAAGAGAACAAACTGGCTTAAGGCGAATGGTTAAGGAGAACCATTCCCCTCTGCTGTACTCTGCCTTCTGGATGTTCATTTTACAAAAAGGTGTTGAGTAGCCACCAAGTATCTGGCTAGAGACAGTATGATGCAGGTGAAGATGCAGGTCTGGCTCTTGAAGAGCTTATCATGCAGTGAATTGACAAACACAGAATACCCCTTTTTAGCCTAAATGCTACCTGGCTGAGGGTGGAGCCATTACAGAAGTTTACTTGGGGAGTGTGCAGTAATGCTGTTGGAGGGGTAGCTAAAGAGAAAGCAACATCTCTGGGTTCACAACAACATCTTGGAAGCTGGGTTTGGGATGTGACAAAAGTATATTAGGTATCATAGGAGTTAGGCTTTACCTCTGCCTGCTCCCTTTGTCCTGAACTTTGAGACCTTGCCAGGATTCTTGGACAGAATTACTCTTACTTGTAATTGAACATATTTTTCACCTGTTCTTTATCAAAACGGACATAGCTTTCCTTTTACATATGATCTGGTCAAAGCAGATATACAGATTTTTCTATTCTACCCTAGAAAAGAAGATAATATTTAAATGCTACCAACACTGTATTATAAATTTTCAGTGTGAAATTTATACATATACATATACATATACATATACATATACATATACATATACATATACATATACATATACATATACATATACATATACATATAAGTTATTTCCTTTAGTTATCCCATTCATTCACCAACTCATCATTTTACAATCTGTGTTGAAAGATTGCTGTGCAAGGCTCACCAGAATTTCTTTAACAGCTTTATCCTAGAAATACAGATAAGCTTTGTATTACAGTTGCAAGCAGATATCCACGCAAACTTACTTGGGAAACCTTGAGGCAGCAGGGATCCTGTGGACCTAGTAGTATTGAGATAGATCTTTAAAGAAAAAAAAATGTGTGGCTTTTTTTTTTTAACAGGTGAAAAGAGAAAAGAGCAAGGTAAAACAAGCTGTGGTTGTGAGGTAGAGGGAAGGATGCTGCAGCTGTTAATGTTCAGGGCTGTGACTTGGAAAGGTCTCTCTCTCTCTTTATTTATTATTTTATTTATGAACATTTCAAATGTTATCTCCCTTCCCAATTTCCCCTCTGAAAACCCTTTATCTCCTCCCCCTCGCCCCAGCTTCCATGAAGGTGCTCCCCCTTCCACCCACCTACTCCTACCTCACCACCCTGGTATTCCCCTGCACTGGGGGATCTAGTCTCCAGAGGACCAAGGGCCTCCATTTATGCCAGATAAGGCAATACTCTGCTAAACATGCAGTTGGAGCCATGGTTCCCTCCATGTGTGTTCTTTGGTTGGTGGTTTAATCCCTGGGAACTCTAGGGGTTTGGTTGGTTGCTATCGTTGTTCTTTTCGGGGTAGCAAACCCCTTCAAGTCCTTCAGTATTTTCTCTAATTCCTCCATTGATGACCTGTACTCAGTCTAATAGTTGGCTGCAAGCATCTTCCTCTGTATTTGTCAGGCTCTGGCAGAGCCTGTCAGCTGTACCAGGCTTTGTCAGCAAACACTTCTTGGCATCATCAATAGTGCCTGGGTTTAGTGTCTGCAGATGAGATGGATACCTAGGTGGAGTAATGTCTGGATGGCCTTTCCTTCAGTCTCCACTCTTTGTTCCTGAATTTCCTTTAGACAGGAACAATTCTGTGTTAATATTTTTCAGATGGGTGTGTGGCCCCATCCCTCAACCGGCGGCTGTGTCTAACCTCTGGATATGGTCTCTACAGGTCCTCTCTCCCCTTTGTTGAGTATTTCAGCTAATGTTATTCCTGTTAGATCCTGGGAACCTCTTGCTTTCCTGGCATCTGGGACATTTTAGTGGCTACCCCCAAGTCCCCATCCCTCACTGCTATACACCTCTGTTCAATTTCCTAATCCTCTATATTTTTCCTGTCTCCTCCCACACCTGATCCTGCCCTCTTTCCCCTCCCCTTCTCCCTTCAAGTTCCCTCCCTCCCTCCAACGCCCAAGATTATTTTTTCCCCTTCTTGGTAGGACTGAAGCATCTACACTTTGGTTTTCCTTCTTCTTGAGCTTCCTTTGGTCTGTGAGTTGTATTGTGGGTATTCTGAGCTTATTGCCTAATATCCACTTATCAGTGAGTACATACCATGTGTGCTCTTTTGTGATTGAGTTACTTCACTCAGGATGATATTTTCTAGTTCCATTCATTTGCTTGCAAATTTAATGATGTCATTGTTCTTAATAGCTGGGCAGTACTCCATTGTGTAAATAAATGCACCACATTTTCTGTATCCATTCCTCTGTTGAGGGACATCTGAGTTGAGGGACAGTAAGGTTTCTATGAACAAAGAGGAACATGTGTCCTTGTTGTATGTTGGAGCATCTTTTGGGTATATGCCCAGGAATGGTATTGCTGGGTCCTCAGGTAGTACTATGTCTGATTTTCTGAGGAACTGCCAGGTTGATTTTCAGAGTGGCTGTCCCAGCATGCAATCCCACGAGCAATGGAGGAGTATTCCTCTTCCTCCACATCCTCACCAGCATCTGTTGTCACCTGGGCTTTTGACCTTAGCCATTCTGTGAGGTGGAATCTCATGGTCATTTTGATTTGCATTTTCCTGAAGACTAATTATGTGCTTCTTGGCTATTTGAGATTCCTCAGTTATGAATTCTTTGTTTAGCTCTGCACCCTGTGGATTGCTGTCTTATGTGCAGGTGAGGGTAGACATATGTTAAGACTAGAGACTGTGATTGGGCAGTTGAAAAAGAAGGTGGGCTGAGAGTTTTAGAGAAGAGTATAGAGAGCTGTAGAGACAGAGAGGGAGATGGAGATGAAGAGACAAGATGGAACTTATAGGAGAGGAATAGGAACCAGAACCATGCAGTCCTGGGAGCCGTAAGTATTGGGGATCTCTTCGATGATTAAATAAGAAGTAGGGTGCCTTCGTCCCATCTAGGTGTGTAGCTTGTGTTCAAATCAATTGAGTTTTATGTTCTTTGTGTGAGTGTTTTGTGGGTTGAGAATTATTGATATAAATCTGACTAATAAATTACAAGCCTCTAGAGTTAAGATTTTACCAGGTTTGTGACAGCTAACCACAGGGGGCTGGGAATGTGAGCAAGATCTACCACAAGAGAACAGTGAGCTGGGAACTATGGAGACACTAGGGGCAGGGAAATTGTCATATTAAACATAGACGGTGACAGCATGGGTGCTTTAAAAAATATTTCATGCAACAGGACCCCATTTTTAATAGGGTTACTTAGTTATATGGAGTCTAACTTCTTGAGTTTTTTTTCTATGTATTGGATGTTAGCCCTCTATCCGATGTAAGGTTGATAAAGATCTTTTCCCAATCTGTAGGTTGCCATTTTGTCCTGATGACATTGTCCTTTAGGTTCCCATTTTCATTTTGATCTAAGTAGGACAAAAGTATATTCATCTCCACAGGAGTTTGAAGATTATGGTCATTATTACATGTTAAATTCTCTGTGAACTTTAAGTGTTGTTCAAAGATGAGATTTTGTTTACCCATATCTAAGGAAAGAAAATCTCAGAAAGGTCATGTGATGTGTCTTAGGAATTCCAGATGTTTGATCTCTGAACTCTGATTTACGGTTTTGGTCTTTCCTCATTTAGGAACTATAGAGAAAAGATATCTATCTATCCATCATCTATCTGCCTGTTTGTCTGTCTGTCAGTCTGTGTATCAATCTATCATCTATCTATATTTAATCATTAGGAAAACGAAAGTGCTATTTTCACTTACCAGTGTTACAGAGATGGCATGGTATCTATCCTGGATTATAATATAAAATGCAATGAGCTTTTGGAAGTAAGATCTCTTGTAAATGAAGTGATTGAGTCTATGTCATAGCAAAGAATATTGTTGATGAATCCTTCTCCTAAATGTACTAATGTTTTTTTACTAGTGAGAAAACAGGAAACTGTGGACAAAGCTATCAAAATGATGGTAGCTTGAGTAAGTGCATTACAATTTTATCTGTATTAAGTAAACTCTCTATTTTTTTAAAAGAAATAATTGTCTCTTAGTTTCTAAAAAATTCACTATTCTAGTACTTGGTTCTGGGTAATTACTATCAAGGTCATTGAAGGCTTTAGATTTGAATTTAATTTTAATAAACAACATCAGCCCAATTTGACAATGATTTTTATTTCAAACTTGAATTTCTAATGCAAATGTTGGAAAGAAGACTCTATAAAACTGAAAGGCATACACGGGAGTTATGTCTTCATAATGTAAGCATAGCCAGAAATTACAGTAAAGATATAAACACAAGCATTTTGGAACAGTCGTTTATGAATGATTGCATAACTCTTAATGTTTCTTCCTTTTGTTTTCCAGAAGCTGATTTTACATTCTACTTAATCCATTTCATTGACAGTTTGGGGTGTTGCGTGACACCTATAGAAGTATTTTCCTCAATATTGCCATTATGAGTAACATCTTGTTATATAAAAAATGCCACGAGCAATGCTGATTTCAACAGCTTCTGAGAAAGCATCAGCATTGTTGACACCAGGCATTATGTAAACCAACCCTATAGTGAGATCGTTACACTGTGGAGTCATTTAGACACTCGTAATTGTATATCATCGTAGTTGAGCCGTGACAGAGTATAATGTCATATAGAAGGGTCTTTGTGTAACTGAGACCTTATTGTGTCGAGTTCGTATTTCTGTATCTTACATCGATAGTCAGTGATTGTAACGATCAAAAGTTAGAATCGTAAGTAAAAAAAATGTAATTTCTATTTCAAAATTAGAACTATTATTTTAAAGAGAAAATTTTGCTATCATGACATAATACATGCAGACTTTTACATTAGAAAATAACGTAAGACAAATAAGTTTAGTGGTAATTGCTTTCCATGATAATTCGAGTGAAGAAAAGTACCTTCAAGGCATCTCCAAAATTTCTCTGGAAGCATATCTAAAATAAGATTTGTCCATGGTTGTTTAGAAATGTGAAAACATTTACACCAACAACCTTCCAACAAGCTTGACATGTATATTGAAAAACATGTACTCACATAAGAATGATAACAATAATGGACATAGAAGAATGGATCTTAATTGTGGTACCACAAAGGATTCATGAGTTTCCTGGTTCTTGAAACTAAATAAAAGCCAGTTGAGGGGTGGGGAGATAGCCTGGTGGTCGAATACATGTTTAACATGCACAGGGATATGGCTTCCATTTCCAGCAAACTAAACAAGACAAATCCAAACAAACAAACAAACAAACAAACAAACAAACAAAAAGAAACAGAAAAAGAACTGGGGACATGTTCATTTTATGCATATAGTTATTTTAATGGAATCAAACAATATCCAGATAATTTATTTCTCACAATCCAGACGAAAGTCATTATTCAAGAGTATTTTGTACACACACATAAGAAGAAAAATACAGAACTTTTAAAGTGATACTCAACCAAAGCCAGCAGTGGAATAGAATTCTATCAAACTTTTTACTGTGAAGAATACATTTAACCAGTTTAAAAAACAGTAACACATGCCAATCCTCTATGAATCTTAGGTGGACTACAAAATAGGGAAATTATAACCATGCATATGACTTTTATATTAGGCAGGTTTTATATTAGGCAACCCTAAATATAGAGGTAGAAGGCTGCATAATTTAAATAGATTAATGTTGAAAAATAGGTACTTTATATAGTTTTTCCTACTGGCACGTTTTTTTTCTTCTTTTTTCTTTTTCCTTTTTTGTTGCTGAGTGTTTTTATCATTATTATTATTAGATATTTTCTTTATTTACATTTCAAATGTTATCTCCTTTATATATATTTTTGTTTTTCCTACTGGCACTTTTAACCCTAGTCGATGTACCTCACATTATCACATTATATATCATTACACTGGAAAAAATGTATTTGAATGACAGTTTTATAACATTCACACACCATGAGCTGATTACGGAAGCGCTGTCATAGCTTCATCCATTAGTGCTTTGCTGTTGGTGAGGATAGTTAATCATGCTTAAGAGTTAGATAATATGGTGCAACAGCTCTAGTTTGCTAAAGACCATCAATGCCCAGTGAGTTCTTTATGACTACATATCATAGAAGCAAACATGATGATTGGTTAAAAGTTTGTTTATAAGAAATCAGTTTGGGCACTGAAATTTATCCCAGTTTTTAATTTTAATGCTAAAGAACCATTTTAATATAAATACTTAGTCTGTTCATTATCATATTTATGCTTGAGAGTTCTCAGACTTTGGCATTTATGCCCAGTATAATGTATTCTTGTCCATTTACAAATACCACCTCTTAGGCTTCTTGGTGGGGGTGAGACTGTCTTCATGGAACCTCCTGCCTGTCAGCAATGTTCTGCTGCTGAACAGTAATCCACAGTGATCCTCACATAAGCTCTCATGCTGTCCGTGTATGCCTCCTCAGCCTTGACTGCATCACTATGTGTTATAGAGGATTAGTACTGATGTTCTCTTCCATGTCATTTGTGTTTGGAGAGTAGTTTACATCAAGGTAATTAAAACTGGTGTCCTGAGCCACAGAGATGACTTTAAAGATGCCTCTGACATATTAATAGGTTCTAACTTGTTATGTTTCTTGAGCACCTGTCTTTTAAAAATTATTTAATTTTTTTTATAGTCCATATTTTATCCCCCTCCTACCCACCCTCTAACTGTTCCATATCCCATACCTCCTCCCCCTATCAGCACAAGCATGTCCCCACTCCCCACTCCTTGCCTCACCAGACCTCCCCACTCCCTGGGCCTCCAGTCTCTTGAGGGTTAGGTGCATCTTATCTTTCTGAGTCCAGACCTGGCAGTCCTCTGCTGTATATGTGTTGGGGGGTCTCATGCCAGCTGGTGTATGCTGCTTGGTTAGTGGCCCAGTGTCTGAGAGATCTTGGAGGTCCAGGTTAGTTGAGACTGTTGGTCCTCCTATAGGGTTCCCCTCCTCCTTAGCTTCTTCCAGCCTTTCCCTAATTTAACCACAGGAGCCAACAGCTTCTGTCCATTGGCTGAGTGTAAATATCTGCATCTGACTCTTTCAGCTGCTTGTTGGGTCTTCAGAGGACAGTTATGATAGGTCCCTTTTTGTGAGCACACTATAGCCTCAATAATAGTGACAGGCCTTGGGGCCTACCCTTGAGCTGTATTTCAATTTGGGTCAGTCACTAGAGTTTCTTTTCCTCAGGCTCTTCTCCATTTTTGTCCCTGAAGTTCTTTCAGACAGTAACAATGCTGGGAAATAGTTTTTGACTGTGGGATGGTAAAATCATCCCTCATTTTATGGCCTGTCTTTCTGCTGGAAGTGGGCTCTAGAACTTCTCTCTCCCCAGTATAGTACATTTCATCTAAGGTCCATCCCTTTGAGTCCTGAGAGTCTCTTACCCTCCCCTCCCCCCCCCCCCAGGCCTCTGGTACATTCTAGAGTGTCGCCCATCTCCTACCTTCCAAGGTTGCCTGTTTCCATTCTTTCTGCTGGCCCTCAGGGCTTCAGTCCTGTTCTCTCCACCTGATCATGTTCCCCTCTTCCCCTCTCTGTACCCTTTCCACTTAGGTCCCTCC
>LR750701.1:112491-144252 GCA_902729485.2 Mus minutoides
ATCACTCTAGCAATGTGACACCTCAGTAAATCTGTGAGCATTAACATATAGTAGCATCAACTCGGCACTGTCTCATATTACAGTATATCTTCCCAGAAACACATTGACTCTGGAATAACACAGCTCAAGCATAAAGACATAGAATGTAGCTATCAGTCACTAACATTGCTAGTTTTCAATCTTAGCATTCATTTTTTTTGTAATTTCTATTTCAAAATTAGAACTATTATTTTAAAGAGAAAATTTTGCTATCATGACGTAATACATGCAGACTTTTACATTAGAAAATAACGTAAGACAAATAAGTTTAGTGGTAATTGCTTTCCATGATAATTCGAGTGAAGAAAAGTACCTTCAAGGCATCTCCAAAATTTCTCTGGAGGCATATCTAAAATAAGATTTGTCCATGGTTGTTTAGAAATGTGAAAACACTTACACCAACAACCTTCCAACAAGCTTGACATGTATATTGAAAAACATGTACTCACATAAGAATGATAACAATAATGGACATAGAAGAATGGATCTTAATTGTGGTACCACAAAGGATTCATGAGTTTCCTGGTTCTTGAAACTAAATAAAAGCCAGTTGAGGGTTGGGGAGATAGCCTGGTGGTCGAATACATGTTTAACATGCACAGGGATATGGCTTCCATTTCCAGCAAACTAAACAAGACAAATCCAAACAAACAAACAAACAAACAAAAAAAAAGAAACAGAAAAGGAACTGGGGACATGTTCATTTTATGCATATAGTTATTTTAATGGAATCAAACAATATCCAGATAATTTATTTCTCACAGTCCAGACGAAAGTCATTATTCAAGAGTATTTTGTACACACACATAAGAAGAAAAATACAGAACTTTTAAAGTGATACTCAACCAAAGCCAGCAGTGGAATAGAATTCTATCAAACTTTTTACTGTGAAAAATACATTTAACCAGTTTAAAAAACAGTAACACATGCCAATCCTTTATGAATCTTAGGTGGACTACAAAATAGGGAAATTATAACCATGCATATGACTTTTATATTAGGCAGGTTTTATATTAGGCAACCCTAAATATAGAGGTAGAAGGCTGCATAATTTAAATAGATTAATGTTGAAAAATAGGTACTTTATATAGTTTTTCCTACTGGCACGTTTTTTTTTCTTCTTTTTCCTTTTTTGTTGCTGAGTGTTTTTATCATTATTATTATTAGATATTTTCTTTATTTACATTTCAAATGTTATCTCCTCTACATATATTTTTGTTTTTACTTTACATGGTTTTTCCTACTGGCACTTTTAACCCTAGTCGGTGTACCTCACATTATCACATTATATATCATTACACTGGAAAAAAATGTATTTGAATGACAGTTTTATAACATTCACACACCATGAGCTGATTACGGAAGCGCTGTCATAGCTTCATCCATTAGTGCTTTGCTGTTGGTGAGGATAGTTAATCATGCTTAAGAGTTAGATAATATGGTTCAACAGCTCTAGTTTGCTAAAGACCATCAATGCCCCGTGAGTTCCTTTAGACTACATATCATAGAAGCAAACATGATGATTGGTGAAAAGTTTGTTTATAAGAAATCAGTTTGGGCACTGAAATTTATCCCAGTTTTTAATTTTAATGCTAAAGAACCATTTTAATATAAATACTTAGTCTTTTCATTATCATATTTATGCTTGAGAGTTCTCAGACTTTGGCATTTATGCCCAGTATAATGTATTCTTGCCCATTTACAAATACCACCTCTTAGGCTTCTTGGTGGGGGTGAGAATGTCTTCATGGAACCTTCTGCCTGTCAGCCATGTTCTGCTGCTGAACAGTAATCCACAGTGGTCCTCACATAAGCTCTCATGCTGTCTGTGTATGCCTCCTCAGCCTTGACTGCATCACTATGTGTTGTAGAGGATTAGTACTGATGTTCTCTTCCATGTCATTTGTGTCTGGAGAGTAGTTTACATCAAGGTAATTAAAACTGGTGTCCTGAGCCACAGAGATGACTTTAAAGATGCCTCTGACATATTAATAGGTTCTAACTTGTTATGTTTCTTGAGCACCTGTCTTTTAAAAATTATTTAATCTTTTTTTTATAGTCCATATTTTATCCCCCTCCTACACACCCTCTAACTGTTCCATACCCCATACCTCCTCCCCCTATCTGCACAAGCATGTCCCCACTCCCCACTCCTTGCCTCACCAGACCTCCCCACTCCCCGGGCCTCCAGTCTCTTGAGGGTTAGGTGCATCTTATCTTTCTGAGTCCAGACCTGGCAGTCCTCTGCTGTATATGTGTTGGGGGGTCTCATGCCAGCTGGTGTATGCTGCTTAGTTAGTGGCCCAGTGTCTGAGAGATCTTGGAGGTCCAGGTTAGTTGAGACTGTTGGTCCTCCTATAGGGTTCCCCTCCTCCTTAGCTTCTTCCAGCCTTTCCCTAATTTAACCACAGGAGCCAAGAGCTTCTGTCCATTGGCTGAGTGTAAATATCTGCATCTGACTCTTTCAGCTGCTTGTTGGGTCTTCGGAGGACAGTTATGATAGGTCCCTTTTTGTGAGCACACTATAGCCTCAATAATAGTGACAGGCCTTGGGGCCTACCCTTGAGCTGTATTTCAATTTGGGTCAGTCACTAGAGTTTCTTTTCCTCAGGCTCTTCTCCATTTTTGTCCCTGAAGTTCTTTCAGATAGTAACAATGCTGGGGCATAGTTTTTGACTGTGAGATGGTAAAATCATCCCTCATTTTATGGCCTGTCTTTCTGCTGGAAGTGGGCTCTAGAACTTCTCTCTCCCCAGTATAGTACATTTCATCTAAGGTCCATCCCTTTGAGTCCTGAGAGTCTCTTACCCCCCTCCCCCCCCAGGCCTCTGGTACATTCTAGAGTGTCGCCCATCTCCTACCTTCCAAGGTTGCCTGTTTCCATTCTTTCTGCTGGCCCTCAGGGCTTCAGTCCTGTTCTCTCCACCTGATCATGTTCCCCTCTTCCCCTCTCTGTACCCTTTCCACTTAGGTCCCTCCGTCCTTTCTCCCTCCTGTGATTTCTTTCTACTCCCTCCCAAGTGGGATTCAGGCATCCTCACTTGGTCCCTTCAGCTTACTATCCTTTTTGAGTTTGGTTGATTGTATCCTATGTATTCTCTACTTGTTTTTAAATTCTTTTTGCTAATACCTACTTATTAGTGAGTACATACCATACATGTCCTTTTGTGCCCGAGTTACCTCACTCAGATGATATTTTCTATTCCATCCATTTGCCTACAAATCTCAGGATGGCCTCATTCTTAATAGCTGAATAGTACTCCATTGTGTAAATGAACCACAGTTTCTGCATCAATTCTTCTGTCGTGGAACATCTGGATTGTTGGATAGCTTCTGGCTATCACAAATAAGGCTGCTATGAACATAGTGGAACACATGCCCCTGTGGCATAGTGGGGCACATTTTGGGTATATGTGCAAGAGTGGTATAGCTGGATCTTCAGGTAGACCTATTTCCAATTTACTGAGGAATCTCCAGGTTGATTTACAGAGTGGTTGTACCAGATTGCAATCCCACCAGCAATGGAGGAATGTTGCTCTTTCTCTACATCCTTGCTAACATGGAGCACATGTCTTTTATGTAGGAAGTCTGAGGAAGAGTCACAGCAATCCCAAGACATTAGCAACATGCTGTAAATAATCTCATGAGATAGAGTGCCTTAATGTACTTTTAGGAAAAAGTCACCCTCTAAGAGATCCATGTTATGTTTTGCAATTGTTAGCAGATAGCCATCCGTCAATATACTTTGGTGGTAAGGCATTCGGTGGTTTGCAATCTTCCTTAATGTATTTTGAAGATAGTGTCTTCATTGAAGGTTCAGGATGAGTAGACCTTGGAATCTAGTCTTGAGGTGAAATCTGTTTGAATATTTCTGATCTAATTTTGCAAAGCGTGTGGTATAATGTTTTGTTAACGACAGCTCTTCTAAATAGAATCTGAGGTGGAATGAGCAGATCTTTTCAAACTGAGTCTCCAAGAATCATGCTGAAGTCACTGGACGGTGAGGCTGTGGACACGTGGTGCTTCTATCCTTCTGGTTGTTAGAGAAGCATCACAATGAAGCTCAGCTTGCCAAATTAATAGTGACTTCACTCTGCCAAGAATATTCCAATGCCTTTGTGGCAGAGTAGATATCCTAGGACAGTTCCTGAAAACATTTGCCAACAAGATCCTAATGCCTGGTACCAAGATAGCATGAGCACCTCCTCTGATGAGCCCTAGTTCTTGACATATCTGAAGAGCGATATTTGCCTCTTTTACAGTATAATCTGGGACATGCTAGGAAAATTTCCCGTCTTGAAACAATAAATAGTATCCAAGTATTTGACATAATAAATAGTGGCCCATTAAAAACAAAATCAAATAAATTATTAAACATTTAAAAAGCCTCCTGGCCTTATGTCATACATTTGGTACAGTCTCTAGGTGATGATATTTACAAAATATTCAAAGCACAAGGATTGTCTGCATTTCCACAGTACTTAATTGTACTATAAAAGATAAAAACTACCATCATATTATATTGGTTGCTGATTAAGCAACTTTGGTGATTAAATTCTGGAAGAAAAAAAAACACTTTATAATAAGCTATCTATAATTAAGGAATGTCATATCCAGGATAGTAACAGGGACTTTTAATGAGGAAGAAGATTGAGGGAAAGAGGACTTTCTCACATGCATAGCAAGCCCATTACAACCACCATTAGGCATGGGTCCAGAGTCACTTGCCAATAGAACCCAGGGATACATTTAAGGAGAGAGGGAGGTCTCCATAAAGGTGAGCACCTGAAAGGACTAATTCAATGGTACACAAGATCCCCTGTATCACCTCTATAATGTGTGTGTTTTGGGGAAAAGATTAAGATTCTAGAAGTTTAATATTCTAAAAGAAAAGTTCCGGGCAGATTTTTCTATCTGAAATAGAGTTTCCATTCTTACACTTGACTCTCACGGGTTCCCTCCAGTTGGGCAGCTCTTAGGGAGAAGCATCCAATGCAATGCAATTGCAGAGATATTAAAATTACTGTGAGATGTAAGCATTAATTTTCCAACTCATAACTCATTATTTGATATTTAGAATTCAGTGGTCCCAGGAACTGAAATTTTCTTTTAAAGTGCCCTAGCTGCTACTCTTATTTGTGAATCATTTTATTGACGATGGCCCACTCTTCTTAACAGATGGGGGAGGGGGGACGGGAGGGCACCAGGACTCACAGTTCGTAGATGACTTACTTTCACGTGTGTGTGAATGATTTTAGATCTGATGGACTTCCTGTGTATTATGTTTTGCCCTTTGATTCATTGTCCATTGATAGAGAGTGAAATAATAGAACCAATAAATATGGAATTCAATGTGACTCCTACAGAACTGATTCATAGAAAGTAAAGAATGGCCAGGAAAGACTTCAATGCACTTGTTCATGTATTTGGTAAAATAATACACAGAAAGCAGGGATGCCTGCTTGTTCCTGAGGGCATGAGTTATTGTGGAGGATTTACAATTGTTTCCTGGAATGGCTTTTTAAAGTTGATTAGCATAGTTCAAATTAAAGCATCTACCTTTATCTCACATTGACAATAAGTGCTAAATGATCCAGGGTCGAAATTAGATTTTTTTTTTCACAATCTAAATTCACTGAAATATTTAATTACCAAAGCTCCACTTAACTTTGTGCTGGCAGGAGGCTGAGGAGAGGCATGGAGCTCTTCAGAACAAAAATCCATCTGCCACCAGTAACAGCCTTTGTGTTTCCAAAGCACTGAGTGACAACACAACATTCTCTCTCTCTGCCCTGGCTTTGTGTTTTAGTTGTTGGGGAAGAAGTGCATTTTAAAAAGTTGTCAGACTATCAAAAATGATGCAATGAAAATTAAATTCTGTGGGTTCTGTGGGGAGACATAAAAAAAAAATTCAATGTAGGGCTTCCTAACCTTGACCTCCCCCTGTTTATCTCAGAGTAATGAACAAACTATAGAAATGTCTAGTTTTGTAGTAATAATAACTAAGTGAAACGTTAACTTCAATAACTTATTGCTGCGTAAACAACGTTTAAAAAAATCTCTTTGAGACAATATTACTTTGGCTGTTATTCAAATGAGCAGAAACAAATGAGGCATTGTGTAGTAATTTTTTTTCTTCCTCAAATCAAGCTAAATCTCATTAAGAATTGACTCTACCAGAATGAGCTTCTGCAATTAAAAATAACTTAGATTAGAAATTATCTGTTTGACAAAAGAGTATGTTTTATTAGCACTTACTTATTATATGAAACAAAAATCAATTTTCTGTTAAGGGTCCTTCACACATAACTGAAGCAGGTTAGATCTAATTAATGGAAACATTTTTTTTTCCTGCTAGGATGTTCTCTCATCAAACAAAAAAGTGCATAAGTGGGAACTAAATTTATCTGCTTAATAAAAAATGAGTTTCTCTTCCTTTCTTCCTATTATATCAGGCATATCCTCCCCCATCCCCAGTTGTGTCAGCACTTTGGCTGTCAGTTGTCTGGAATTCTATTAGGGAAACTTTAATTTGATACTTTAGGTCCAATATCAGATCAGAGTGACTATGGGATGATTCAGGAATTGGAATCTAAAAAGAAGAAGAAGAAGAAGAAGAAGAAGAAGAAGAAGAAGAAGAAGAAGAAGAAGAAGAAGAAGAAGAAGAAGAAGAAGAAGAAGAAGAAGAGGAAGAAGAAGAAGAAGAAGAAGAGGAAGAAGAAGAAGAAGAAGAAGAAGATCACAGAAGCAATCTTAGATTTGTTTAATTATTTATTACTTCTTGGCAGTTCAGTTACATGAGTCCTCATGGGATCTTCATTTTTGAAATGGATTCCTACACTTCCTATCATTCCCATTTGAGATTGGAAAATGATAAATATTCTTCCATCAATTGATGTCTTAATTTCCTAACTAGATTGCTCTCTGTTAGAATACTCTGTTGATATTGTATGTACATGTCTATTTTTCTTTTTATTCCCTTTCATTGACCTATATGACTAATGTGTATGCAAAAGGCATCAATTTAATTACTGTGCCTTCAAGTTTATCACGCAGCTTTATTTTGAGGATTGTCTGGCTTCTTGTAGGAGTTTGTGTTTCCATATCAACCTTTCTGGTGGTTTTTCTTAAAAAGCCTGTTGGAGTTGTTTTTGTGATTAAGTTGAATCTATAGTTCAATTTAGCAAGGCTGGGCAGCCTGACCATATTGAATCTACTATTCCACGATGTACTAATACTACTGTGCTACATCTTTTCTTTGAATGATGTTGCAGAAGGCTCATAGCAGCTTTAAACTGACCTGTATATATTATATATTAGTGACAATTACGTAAATACCACACACAGATTTCTTTGGAGTGTGCAATTATACATCTGACAGCAAGTATGTTTGTGTGCAATAGAATCACTACCGACAATACTGAAATACAATCTCAGTATTGTATGGTATTATGATGTCCATTCCTAAAACATTAAATTGAAAATATAACAAACATTATCCCCAACAGGCTTCCTTCTTTTGTAACTACTGAAAAGTTGGATCCATGATCTACTGAGATTATGATATTATGCAACCAGGCACTCATTAAACAACAGAATACTTTCGGTTCTATTAAGGACCGCTCTTGTATCTGCTACCTGTTACTGGTTCACACATCCTTAAGCAGCACATACCTGTGAGTGGGTAAAGTTGACCTTGAAGATGTCTGAGGACATTTGTGTTTATGCCATGAAGGCTATTGTAGTTTCATTTTCTTACAGCATACTCTTTATATTTTATTTATTTTTACACATGTTGTGTTGACCTTGCAGAACAATGCAGAAATGTTTTCTCAGGTTACTCTTTTCAACAAAGCCTTTAAAAAGGAAGCTAATATTATTTCTACCATAAATATTTGATAAAATTCACAAGTAGAACCACCTCTAAATATTTAGTTTTTTGCACATGTAGTTCATTTTTTCAAGTAATTCTGTTTTTTCCTTTTTTTCATTTTGTTTTTTTTTTTTGTTTGTTTTTTGTTTTTTGTTTTCCAGACAGGGTTTCTCTGTGTAGCCTTGGTTGTCCTGGAACTCACTCTATAGACCAGGCTAGCCTTGAACTCAGAAATTGGCCTTGAACTCTGCCTCCCAAGTGCTGGGATTAAAGGCATGTGCCACCACACCCGGCTTCAAGTAATTCTTTATTGTGTCAAAATTATTAAACTAAATTATTAATTGTCATAAAGGTTCTCAGAAAGTTGTCTTATCAATTTAATACCTACAGGACCCAAATTGACAACCTTTATTATTCATTTAATATTCTCATAGCTATTAATTCTGACAACACATATTTATAGCATCTATTCTTGTATCTTATTCATATTCATAGTTATAGTTTATATATATATATATATTTGGTTCTTCCTAGACAGGGACTTACTCTGGAGTCCAGACTGGCCTAAACTTTGAGATATCCCACATCACTTTTCCAGAAATTGGGATTGCAAGGATGAACTCTGTGCTTAGCTCTAATGCCTTACTTTTGCATGACTGATAATCTATAGATTTTCATTTAGTGAGTGTTATAATGACTTTTTTTTAGAGTGGTAGAAAGGTGTCTGAAAGAGTCTCCTAATGCCTGATAGACTACTTTGGAACTTCAATACTCATAGAAAAGCTAGAGATAGTGGCAGACATCTGTAACCCCATTTCTGGGCAGAAGAAGGATCCCAAACACTTACTAGCTAGCTATGCTAGTCAAAACTGTGGGAGACATGGTCTCAATAAATAAGACGAGAGCAAATAAAGGAAGATTTCCTGATATCAACTCTGTCATCCTCATGCACCTGCCAGGAGACTTCATCAACGTATATACATGTTTGCACCATATGTCTATACCAAGAAGTTTTAGTTTATATCTGACAATGTTCTGGCAAGAAATGTTTGAGAACCACGTTACTGTCCAGTGATAAATGATTAATAATATATTAATTAATACTGGAAATAAATACAATAACAATTATTTCTTAACCAGACAGTATCCACAAATAATCATATAGAGAACTTTTAGTATTTCAAAGCTTAGGCTTTACCTAGGCAGACTCTCAACTAGCTCATCTAAGTTAACCTGACCACATTGCCCCATGAGCCATGTGGCTAGCTATTCCTTCTAGGCCCAAAGTAATGTCTTTCTCCTTTCATGTCTCTTGGAGAAAGCCTTCCTCTTCCTTTTTCCCAAAGTTCGTTTCTTCCTTCCAGGAAGTCCCTTTTTCTACTTCCTGCCCAGATATTTAGCCATCAGATTTTTATTAAAGCCAATCAGAGTTTGCCTCAGGTAGGTGACAGAGACACAGCTTCACACAATGTACCCCAATGGCTGAGCCTAGGATCTTTCATGGCACATGCTACACATGTACTTGCATGATTTGGATATGTTGAGTGTGATGTTCCATAATTATCAAAGACAGGTATGCAGATTGCTTAGACAACTCATCTACTATGGTGCACTTTTATTTTTTTCTTTTTCTTTTTTTCATTAGCTATTTTATTTATTTACATTTCAAATGTTATCCCCTTTCCTAGTTTCCACTCCAAAAATCTATCCCATCCCCCCTCCTCCTGCTGACCAACCTACACACTCCTGCTTCCTGGCCTTGGCATTCCCTATACTGGGGCATAGAACCTTCACAGGACCAAGGGTCTCTCCTTCCATTGATGACCGACTAGGCTATCCTCTACTACATATGCAGCTATAGCCATGAGTCCCATCATCTATTTTCTTTGATTGGTGGTTTAGTCCCAGGGATCTCTGGGGCTACTGGTTAGTTCATAATGTTGTTCCTCCGATAGGGCTGCAAACCCCTTCAGCTCCATTGGTCCTTTCTCTAGTCCTTCATTGGGGACCCTGTGCTCAGTCAAATGGATGGCTGTGAGCATCCACTTCTGTATATCTCTGGCTGCACTGGCATAGCCTCTCAGAAGACATCTTTATCAGGCTCCTGTCAGCAAGCCATTGTTGGCATCCATAATATTGTCTGGGTTTGGTTTTATGGAATGGATCCCCAGGTGGAGCAATCTCTGGATGTTCATGTCTTCAGTCTCTGCTCCAAACTTCATAACTCTTTCCATGGGTATTTTGTTCCCTTTTCTAAGAAGGATCAAGGTATCTACACTTTGGTCTTCCCTCTTCTTGAGTTTCATGTGTTTTGCAAATTATATCTTGGGTATTCTATGTTTCTGGGCTAATATCTGCTTATCAGTGAGTGCATATCATGTGTGCTCTTTTGTGATTGGGTTACCTCACTTAGGATGATATCCTACAGATCTGTTCATTTGTCTAAGAATTAAGCTCAAGTCTAAGTAGATCAAGGAACTCCACATAAAGCCAGAGACACTGAAACTTATAGAGGAGAAAGTGAGGAAAAGCCTAGAAGATATGGACATAAGGGAAAAATTCCTGAATAGAACACCAAGAAAGTGAGGAAAAGCCTAGAAGATATGGACATAAGGGAAAAATTATGCTGTAAGATCAAGAATCTACAAATAGGACCTCATAAAACTGCAAAGCTTTTGTGAGGCAAAAGACACTGTCAATAAGGCAAAAAGGCAACCAACAGACTGGGAAAAGAGCCAATCTGATCCTAAATCTGATAGAGGGCTAATATGTAATATATCCAAAGAACCCAAGAAGTTAGACTCCAGAAAACCATATAACCTTATTTTAAAAATGGGGTACAGAGCTAAACAAAGAATTCTTAACTGAGGAATACCAAATGGCTGAGAAGCACCTAAAAAATATTCAACATCCTTAATCACCAGAGAAATGCAAATCAAAACAACCCCGAGATTCCACCTCATACCAGTCAGATTGGCTAAGATCAAAAACTCAGGTGACAGCAGATGCTAGAGAGGATGTAGAGAAAATGGATCATTCTTTTATCTTTTCCTGGAATTTTTTTTTTTTTTTTTTGGTTTTTCGAGACAGGGTTTCTCTGTATAGCCCTGGCTGTCCTGGAACTCACTTTGTAGACCAGGCTGGCCTCGAACTCAGAAATCCGCCTGTCTCTGCCTTCCAAGTGCTGGGATTAAAGGCGTGCGCCACCACGCCCGGCTGCTGATTCTTAATCACATACTCATGTCAGTGAGTCCTTAGCCTGGTCTAAATGGGGCAATTGGAAAGGATTAGTTTGAAAATGCATGGGAGTTTGAGAAAAAATTTTTCTAAGAAACAAAATAGTAACTGTAATGATATTTGTATAACATTTAACAGGGATGCTGTGCATATACATTTTATGCTATGTGTAATACACCAAACTTTAGTCCAAATTTCTAGACAGTAGAGGTGAGGAGAGGTGGAGGGAGACAGAGACAAAAAGACTAATCCAGCTTCAATAGCCCAGCCTATATGTAAGTCTTGCTGTTCCGTGGCTTAGTGCCATGTCATTTTCAGGGACCTGTCACTGTTCAGAAGAAGAATCTTAATTATTTCTGACAATTAATCATTGAAGGAAATCAGGAATGATTCAAGAGAAATTAGTCAATGTGGATAGACTAATGTAAAATGTGCTAGTTGAATTCCTTTTGGGGGAATTTAAATCTTACTGTTTGCTGTTTTGCTTATGGGACTGCAATTTAGAAGGTATTTAATTTTTCATTCATAGTCATGTTCTTTAAAAGGGAAATGATCTATAATCATGGTATAGTGTAGGCCTCCTTTGTTTTGGTTAGTAATTCCTTTAGAATTCTCAAATTTTAGTCAACTAACTACAAAAGAGTCTTATTGTCTTTCTCAGGACTATAGTCTAAGGCTGACAGTGGGTGTCTGAGACTTTGCATTGGACTGAAACCTACATATATTACATTTTGTCCTGGTTTTTCTTATCTAAGAAAGGCTGTATCAATGTCAGCATTCATTTTTATCTTTCCTTATTACATTGAGAACTTCCAGCTCTCAAAGAGGCCAGCCTCACTGTTTCTGAACTTTGGGTGTCACTATTTTGCAAAAAAGCTCACTTACATGAGACCTTTTTGGCACCATCATAGGGATAAAACGGAGATGGTTCCAATGATTAAAGGGAAGCAAATACAAGCTGATTGTAATGGACAAAGGAATGATCAATTCAAATCCTACATTTGGAGAAAGGTCAGAATGAAGTTAGAAAGATGCTACTAGGAAGAGCACACTCTTTAAATTATGAATTATTTACCTCTGGGATTTTTCACTTACCATTTTTGCTCCTCATGTGAGCCCAGGTAAGTCAACCACAGAAAATGAACCTGCCACCAAGGGTTGGGAAAGAACACTCTATACAACAATGACACATCACGAAGACTGCTTGGTCACAACTCTCCTACTGCTGGCTATTTTGCTCTCAGTGCATCACAGCCCAGATGTTGACTTGATTAATATCTCTGCTTGTTCTTATATATTTTAGATGCTTATTTTACAATTATTTCAATCATAGACTTAGGAAAATGTTTCTCATCTATTTAAATAAAATATCAATCTTATCTCTGGTTATGGAACACACAAACAAGAAGAGAATCACCATAGTTGTTGACCATCAAATCCAGCATCACCCACGCAGAAAGGACTTGGTATTTTCTATCCTGGAGTTGAAGGTGGCTAGTGGTTACATTATCTATAGTAATATGAAATACTTAAAACTTGAGAGTCAAAGTGCCACAAAAAAACTTTAAGTTCTCATACAGATTTGTCAAAGAGTTGTTTGTTAACATAGGGAAGACATGGCATATTCAGGTTTTACATGCATTAATTAGCTGTGCCTTTATAAAGCTTTTATGAGTTAAAGCCACAAATGTAATGTTTCATTTTCAAAAAAATATTTATGCTGTTTCTATGAACAGGATATGGTAATGAGATGAGATGCATTAAATAAGACAGAGTCAAATTTTATAGCCTGGTTAAGGAAATGAAAACACTAGAGATTTAGAAATAAGCCTTTCAGTGAATGTTTATGGGGCTGGATTCAGGCAAGTCTGTTAAGGAACCGTGTGTCTTTAATTCATCAGGCAAAAATAAATAATTTCATCCACCATGATGAAAAACTAGCAGGTCCAAATGTATATATTCAAATTATTTATTACTTATGAATTTAATGAGAAAATTAGTATATATTGGTGTTTCTAGTGTCTAATTCATCTCTTTGGTAGGTGAGCAGAGAACTGGAAACCCCATGCTAGAAACAGTGTGGTTTCTGTTGTGACCAGAAGGTAGGAAAGTTGTGCAACTGATTGGTCCACAGTTGCCTGTATCATGACTTACTTTGTGGGTCATTTTCAGCTCATCTTCCTTTCCTGGACATTGAGAAAAAAAACCATTTAAACATCTGACTATAAAACATATATTCAGAAAAATTTACCCAAATGTTAGTTCTCCAAGCAGATGTATGATCTGCTCTCATTCTTCCAACTTTGATTCAGTTATGCGTTTTAGCTCGCTGTCTGCATCAGTTACAAATATTTTGTTGTCGTGTATAAACGTTGGTGTGTGTGTGAGTGATAGTGAGAGAGAGAGAGAAAGAGAGAGAGAGGAGAGAAATAGAGAGAAAGGGAGGGAGAGAGAAAGAAAGAGGTGTCATATGTATGAGCACACATGGACACACATGCACAAATGCTCACACACACACAGATATACACACTTATGTGTGTACATGAGAGATATGCCAAATAGAAGAGTAGTAATTAGCCAAAATCCTACTTTTATTGGGAGGAAAGCAAAAAAAAATATTTTTTGCTTTTTTTTTCAAGACAGGGTTTCTCTGTGTAGCCCTGGATGTCCTGGAACTCACTCTGTAGACCAGGCTGGCCTCAAACTCAGAAATCTGCCTGCCTCTGCCTCCCAAGTGCTGGGATTAAAGGAAAGCATAATTTTGAGATGGTTTCAATACCCATATTAAATCATGTCCTATGAAAACAAAAAAAAAAAGTTTCTTTACAAGCACAAAATGTCTCATATTCACATGAGTTAATACCTTCATGTTCACCATAAGATTCTTGGACTAAGTCAATCATTACCAGAGTGTTCGGACAAAAGGCTAAAAACCTACCTTTTTTTTTTTTCAACTTTTATTAGATATTTTCTTCATTTACATTTCAAGTGTTATCCAGAAAGTTCCCTATATCCTCCCCCCTCCCGGCCCTGCTCCCCTACCCACCCACTCCCACCCCTTGGCCCCGGCGTTCCCCTGTACTGGGGCATATAAAGTCTGTATAACCAAGGGGCCTCTCTTTCCACTGATGGCCAACTAGGCCATCCTCTTCTATATATGCAGCTAGAGACACGAGCCCAGGGGGTACTAGTTAGTTCATGGTTATTCTTCCACCTATAGGGTTGAAGACCCCTTCAGCTCCTTGGGTACTTTCTCTAGCTCCTTCTTCCTTGGGAACCCTGTGTTCCATCTAATAGCTGACTGTGAGCTTCCACCTCCATGTTTGCCAGGCATTGGTATATTTTCCCCTGAGACCGCTATATCCGGGCCCTTTCAGCACCATCTTGCTGGCATATGCTATAGTGCCTATGTTTGGTGACTGATTGTGGGATGGATCCCTGGCAGCCGCAGTTTGAATGTGAAGCAAATGTTGCCACTGGCTTATTTTCTCCTATTAGTGGTATAACTTTGGAAAGATCACAGAACCTCTTGGACATAGGTTCTATCTGTCAGAAATAGACCCAGCATGGAAAAATTTCGGGGTTATTGACCAGTTTTATTTCTAGATCGAACTCTGCTTCCTTGTTGGTGTTTGCAGTTATCACACCTTCCCACCACAATAGACAAGAGCTGGTCCTACCATCATGCCTCTTTACCACAATAGAACGTATCTTATATCCCCTGGACTGTGAGCCATAATCAATGCTTCTTTAAATTGTTTCTGTTGGATATTCCTGTTACAGTGATGAGAAAAGTATCTAACACATCTTTCTTGGAAGACCATTTTGTAGATGAACTTCAGTTTAAGCCTAGCAATTCCATAGTGTGGATCAAGTAGGCTCTGCATCTTCCATTGGAATTTGCTTTAGTGCTGTGAGATATATCTGAGACTTACCAGGGAGTTGAGCATGCACTTGGAGGGTACCTTCGCTTTAGAGATACTGGAAGCTTGACATTCTTTTGTCTTTGTTCGCTTGTAGTGGTATGATGAATGACTACTGAATGAACTTCCAATCGTATCTGAAGGTGGAAGAATATGAATAAATCATTCATTAAATGATTCGATGAGCCATTTGAGCCTGAGATCAAATAGATAGATTTTTGTAAGAAAAAAGAATTTAATGCTAGGCTTATGTTATATGTTGAAACTTTAAAGAACTATGCTGTGAAACTATGCTGATAGGCATCTTGGAACAGAGGAAACTGTTCCAAAGATTAAAGCCACAATAGATCTAAAACATATTGTTGGCAAAATTTGAAAGATCCTAGATGGTCATCACCCTTGTCTACCACAGTGCATTTTGTGTACTCTTCCATGTTGTTTTCCTACTCAACATTAAACAAATGAAGTAATGGCTATTCTTCTCTGACCATGTTGGTGTACATTTGATGGGTATTAAATTCAAACCACACATTTTCTTTTTAGAACACAACACAGTGTAGAACCATGTCTCCCTCTATTTTTTCTCAAGAGAGTAGTGATTGTACTTTGTTTTATTATCTTCTGTTCTCTGAGGAATCTACTGCTTATCCTCACACAATAACATATTTTTAGCTGTTTCTGAGAGCCCATTAGCTATGGCATGTACTCTATTGGTGGAAAAGATACTGAGCTGTTTATCCTTTCCTAATCACTTTTTCATATAAGCTGATTAGTCCCAACAATTAGCCAGGACTGTTTTTTCTCCTTATTCTATCTTCTCCATCCTGAAACCCTCTTTTCTATGGCTTGCTAAATCTGTGGTTACTTGAACTTACTTGAACTTGAACTCTAAAATCCATGAATGGCACCCCATTTTAACTAACATTTTCCCTAACTTTCACATTTGCCTATTGACCTGATTCTGTAGGTTCCCTTGAAGAACTAACTATGACTATTCTAATTAAATTTATGTTTAGGAGTCATCTCTGTAATAGAAAATGTAGAGTAAATGACTCAAGAGGAAAGAAGACATGTGTCTTTGTAATGAATTATATTATGTCAAACACAGTGGTCAGTACCTGGCAGAACTTAATTTGTTAGCAGAAATAGATGAATACAATATGGCAGTTGAAAGAAAATAAATAGCATGTAGAGGTACTATATTAGAAAGATTGTTTTATAATGCCTGTTCTTAAATAGGGGAATATCTTCGTAGTCAACATAAAGACACATACTTACATAGATATGAGTAAAAATGGCATTACATACCTATATCACATTATTCTCTTATTGCCTTCTTCCATTCTATTCTACTCAAAGAAAGCACAGAGCACAAACTGCCATTGTTTTCCCATTAAACTGAGAATTTCATGGAAGATAGATATAGAAATCCATCCTGTCTTTTCAAAATTAGTACCACCTGCTCTTCATTCAATCATTTCAAGCCAACAATACTGGTCTTCTGGGTTCTAGAAAGTACCAGACACATTTTGACCTTGGAGATTTCATTGTGCTGTGTTGAGACGCCCACTCCAAGCCTTCCCTAAAAATAGATGGCACAGTTTTGAAGGGGAGCTTTTCTATCAGGCTGGTTACTGGATTGGAAGCTTTTTGGACATGTCCCCTTCATCAAGTACAAGAAATTCACGTCTGATAAACAGGCTTAGTGGACTGTCTCATATCCTAAAGCTTTTTTGATAGTTAGCTGAGTCCTTCTGTTTCTTTTGTAAACATTAGCTATAAAAGGGTTTCTGAATTTAGGGAAAGGGTTTAGTTATTGATCAGAATTAGGGTTGATCATTAGTCCATCTTTGATTACTCATATGAGGCATTTTTTTCTTGTTCAACATATGGAATTCATTGAACATGCAATTGGCTATGGACTTGAAGTTTCTTAACTCTACTTATCCCACTCACATCAACTATTATCAAATTAACAAACAATGAGTTAATCACATTGTCTGAGGGTTTTATTGCTGTGAACAGACACCATGGATAAGGCATAGATATCTTTTAGTTGGGTTGCCTTAGAGGTTCACAAGTTCAATCCATTTTCATCAAGGTGAGAGAATTTCAGCTTCCAGGTAGGCATGGGGCTGGAGGAGCTGAGAGTTTCACCTCTTGTTTCAAAGGCAGCTAGCAGAAGACTGGCTCCCACATAGCTAGGACAAGGGTATTTAAAGTCCATGCTTATAGTGACACACCTACTCCAACAAGGCTACACATCCTAATAGTGCCATTCCCTGGGTCAAGCATATACAAACCATCACATACATTTACTGAAACCAAATTTAATATAGGACTACCACCTGTATATTCTCCCTACACAGTCTAAATTTTAGAGATTTTTTTTCATTACTGGCAAATATTGAGATATATCAGCAGAACATGAAGGTACTATGACCATAGTTGAGCAAGTGTCCTTTTGGTAATGTGGAGTATCCTTTGGGTACATGCCTAAGAGTGGTATAGCTAGGTCTTGAGGTAGAACTATTCACAAATTTCAGAGAAGCTGTTGACATGATTTTCAGAGTTATTGTACAAGTTTGCACTCCCACCAGCAATGGCTGAGCTTTCCCCTTGCTCCACATCCTTGCCGGCATGTGCTATCACTTGACTTTTCTATCTTAGCCATTCTGAGAGATGTAAGATAGCATCTCAGAGTTGCTTTGATTTGCATTTCCCTGATGACTAAGGACATTGAATATTTCTTTAAGTGCTTCTTGAATATTTGAGATTCCTCTATAAAGAATTCTCTATTAACTCTCTACCTCATATTTTATTTTAATAATTGGGTTATCTGATTGTTTATTTCTAACATCTTGAGTTCTTTATATATTTGGGGTATTAGCATTCTGTCAGATGTAGGGCTGGTGAAGATCTTTCCACATTCTGTAGGCTGTTGTTTTGTCATATAGATGGTGTCCTTTGCCTTACAGATGTTTTTCAGTTTTATGAGGTCCTATTAATTGGTTGTGAATCTTAGTACCAGAGCTATAGGTGATTTATTCAAGAGGTTATCTCCTATTCCAATGTGTTGAAGGCTATTTCCTTTTTTCTCTTCTATTAGATTTAGTATATCCAGTTTTATGCAACAGATAACCAGGCTACAATACACTGACCCAAAGAAGCCAAATAATAAGGAAGGGCCAAGGGAGGATGGTCGAGTCTTACTCAGAGAAGGCAGTAAAATAGACATTGGAGGGAGATGGAGGGAGAAAAGTCTGTGGGAGAGGGGATGAGGATAGGAAATGGGCAGGAGGTGGAGAAGCAGGTGTAGGAAGAACAGGGGAGAGAGAATGGGGGGTATCTCTAGCACATACCAGAGATTGATGACCTGGATCCAGGGAGGCCCCAGGTGACTCTAGCTGAGACTCTTAGCAGTGGGGAATATAGAGCCTGAAGTGACCACCTCCTGTAAGCCAAGCAGTACTCTCAGTGGAGGGATAAGGACAGGCACAAAACCATTGATTCAAAATGTGCCCTGCAACAAGAAGTTCAGGGACAAAGATGGAGCAGAGATGGAGAGAATGACCAACCAATTACTGGCCCAACTTGAGACCCATTCCATGGGCAAGAATCAATACCTGACACTATTGATGATACTTTCTTAGGCTTTCAGAGAGGAGTCCAGCATAACTATACTCTGAGAGCTCCACCTAGCAGCCAATGGAAATGAATGCAGAGAACCACAGCCATACAAGAGATGGAGCTTACAGAGTCTTGTGGAAGAGATGGGAGAAATATTGAGAGACCTGAAGGGGATGGGGCTTCACAGGAAGACCACCAACAGAGTCAATTAACCTGGACCCTTGGAAGCTCCTAGAGACGGACCCATCAACCAAAGAGCAAGCATGGGCTGGACCATGCCCCCTGTACATATATAGCAGATGTTCAGCTTAGTTTTCATGTGAATCCCCTAACAACCAGAGTAGGGACTGTCCATGACTCTGTTGCCTATTTGTGGATCATGTTCCTTTAATTGAGTTGCCTTATCTGGCCTCAGTGGGAGAGCATATGCCTAGCCCTAAAGTGAATTGATGTGCTGGGGTGGAGGTAGGGGGGAGGAAGGCAGGTGATATCCAGGGGAAGGGTGATGGAGGGAGAAGTTATGTAAGAGAATGGACCAGGAAGAGAGGATGCAATTGAGATATAAAGTGAATAAGCCAATTAATTAGTGAAAAAGAAAACAGAAATATTATAAGAATATGTACTCGTTTTAATTTCAGATGTAGGATATGGGGCTGCTTCAGATTTTCCCCAGCAGCTGACTATGATTTAACTGATGAGATGTTTGTGGGGGGAGAATCAATGGAACCCCCTTGGCCATCTACTCAACAAGAAGTAACTTAACTTTTAAAAGGCAATTATCTCACATAGATATTTGCATTCTCTGGTTCTTACAATCCATCTGTCACTTCCACCTCAATGGTTTCTGAGTTTTAATATGTAGGAGTTGTGTTATAAATGTATTTATTAGGCCAGGCAATCCATGACCAGTTGAACTCAGTGTTTTGACAAGTGTGGCTTTCTATAGTGTTCTCCATAGAGTGTAAAAAGAATATTCTTTGATGAGGGATGAAAGCTATATGTATATATGGATCTAAGAATAAATACTTAGACTGAAGTTAAAGATTATACTTCTTTAGAAATATTGGAGTAATAGTTTCTCATATAAGTTACATGGGTTCACCAACCATGGGTAGTTGGCTAAATTTATAGTGCCAGGTATCAATTCCTTCCTATTTAGTAGGCCTTAACTTCAATTAGGTGGTTGCTGGTTATCCATGGAATATAAATGCCATCATTCACCTTCTGGACTGTCTTGTAAATCACTGACTGCTCTGTTTCATTGGTATCACAGGTGCATAGGATTGCTTTTCTCTGCTGGGAGCTTGCATGGCTCATTCCAAAACTCTGAGTGCCAGTCCTCAGAGTGGAGGATTCCAGATCAGATCCAGGTTGATACCTCTAAATCCTGTTTCTGAAGTGTGTGGTGACTTTAACAATAGGGTTTTACCTTCTTATTTTGGAAGGTACCAAGGGCAGTGGCAATAGTCTCTGTTGTATAGGAGAAGGAGTATCTCTTTCTCTTGGATTGCCTTGACCAACAATTTTAACAGAGATTTCCAGTGCCTGGCACTGAGGTTTTAGGGATAAAACATTATTACTCCAATTGGCATAACATACATATTTATACAGACACATATATGCACAGGTAGAAACACACACACACACACACATATACATGTACATGTATATATATATATATATATATATATATATATATATATACACACATGTACATTTTACACATGTACATATATATTCACACACATATCCATACATACACACTTTATTTGGGACTAGTTTTTGAATCAAGTTTCTCATGAAAAATAACTGGTCTGTAACCTTCAGAGAAGCCACCACACTGTGTGTAGAAATCAGGGACACATATACATTCTATGAAGATAAAACACAGATGATGCTTTTGGTCACAAAAAAGAATATAAAGAGTTCAATTTATATTTTTCAGAAAAATGTTCATTTGCATCAATTGACTTTGGATTTTCTATGTTCCATCTGATGCTTGAGTTGAAAAATTTCCCTTCATGCTTCTTTGGAAGGCTTCCACTTTATAAATAATTTTATTAAAAATTATACTCATTAAAATGTCTCTGTATCATTATGTAAGTTTAAATCTCCTGTTCTTGTATTTTAATTCATATTTTTCTCAAAAAGAAATTTTATCTTCTCTAGCTTTTTAGAGTGGAATCCTGGTTCACAGGATAATAAAACATAGGGTAATGAAGGAGCCTTAGAAATTATGTACCCCAGTAGGTCTTAAGTTTGCTTGTTAAGAATCATAAATGTGGAAACCACTAAATTAAATTGTATGGATGAACCAATGTTTTAAAATGATTAATTTATATTACATGAATTTTCCTTAATGAGAAAATAATGAAAAACATAAAAAGTACTACTTCGTTTTGTCATTGTAAATGTGATTTGATTCTCTAAATATTATCTAAAATGAGAACCAAATGTTATGTCTGGTTAATATAACTGATAGGAAAATGTTTGATTCAAAACTACTGAAGATTTAAGCCATTAATTGGATTTGTTATCTGTAGAGTGGGGAAATGGAGACAAGAAGGCATTGTTTGTGGATTAATATGATGTTTTTAAAAAGAATGTATTTAGATGTCTACTGAGATTATCTTAATCTTCTTTCTCTTACCAAGTCATTATACCCAAGGCATTTCATTTATAAAGAGAAAATGTTCATTTAATGTACAGATTGCATGTTTCAACCTAAACCCAGGTGGTGTCATTTAGTGGAAGGAATGAGTGCTCCTAACTCAAACCTGTGGAAAGAGAGAGACAGAGATTGAGAGGAGAGAGCAGTGAGGTGGAGTGGGTGATGTTAGAGTCCTTTATTCTTTTGGGGAGCACATCCCCAATTGCCTGAGACGTTTTACTAGGTCCTACTCTCTTATGTCTCAGTACATACCAATACTGCTACCCTTGGAATAGGTTTGACCTTTGAACCTCTGGAGGATGGCCACCCAGACTATAATTTTCACAGAGGATGTATAAGCAGTTCTTATGTTTCTTCTTCATGCCTTTCTTACCACAATACCCTCAGAGTAGCAGAAGACCGAATGCTTGCTGACTTGATTAGCTCCTTTGACTGAGTGAAAATGTTCCTTGAAGTCTCCCTTTAAGAGCGAGAGCTCAGCAGTTTCATTTGCTCCATATGTAGATGCCCTGCTTTCCCGAGTCTGATTAGGTTACCAGTTGTAAGGGCAGAACTCATTTTTGGGTAATTACAGCTTTAAATGCACCCAGAAGGCCATTACATATTGGCTATATCCAATGCATATAATAAATAATTAATTGGACAAATAAATAAATAAAAATTACAGCTCATAAAAGCTACTCATTAACTTACCCAGAACGAATCTAGCTCTTGCAATTAATTTCAAGCTCTCTTGTTTCTCCTTTATTAAGTAAGCCGAATGAAACAGAAATGAAATAATTGTTTTTTGCTTTCTCATTTGGAGAAACACAAAGGCTCAGTTCTCTGAGTAGAGAGAAAATGAGCCTAGAAGAATTCTACATAAAAGTATGTAGAATTCTGAACAATAATAAAATCCCATTATTTTATTGAATATGTCTACCTCCTTCCATAGAAAAGATACTCTAATTCCCATAGATTTATAAAACAACCCCCCCTTTTATTATTGATTATAGAATAATTCCAGGGGAACAATTAGGGTCCATATATTTTTGATAATCATTGTTTGGCGAAGCTTCCTCCAGCATTAAACCCTCTTCCTGTCTTTCAATGAGAAGAAATTTAATGAACATGAATGCTATAGATTGACTTCTTAGAAAATAATTCTATTCCCCAGGCTCAATTTTCTGGTGTATTACATGGTTGAGGGATGGGACATGACGTTTTGCACATATGCCATCCAGGAAAATTTCTGAGAGAATAACCATTATGCCTGTTCTGTGGAGTTAAACAAATGCAATCTTTACTCCTTTTCTTTAGGGGGATTTCACAGTATGTGGTGGTGGCCATGGACAGTGTCTGTTATGGTCAGCTCTTTTCATGGACACTCTCAGAGGATGCCGTGAGAGCTCAGACACAGAGTCTGCTCACTTCTGACTCAGTAGGTAGATCATTCATTATCTGTGTATGAATACCTCTTCCAAGCTCTCAAAGATCACTGTTTCAGATTCCTGAGACTTTAACATACAATTCAGTGATTACTATTTTTCTAATCCAAAAAAATCACTAGAGTGAGTAATGACCCCCATAATTCATCTGGAGGGATCTTGATTTGCTTAACATGAATCACCAAGGTTGATATAAATGCCTTGTACATAATTTTATTTTAAAGTGCCAGTATAGTGATGCAGACCAAAGAGACCTGGATTAGAAGTCAAAAGGGTTGATCAGGGCTAGAATCCACTATGACCATTGTAATGTTTTGCTTTGTGCTTTCAGATCCCCATTTCTTTGTATAATAAAATAACTCAGCACCAGGCTCACTGCAGCTCCAACGTTTTCAGTCTTTCAATCTAGCTTTTAAATTGATAATTTACATGGCGTCTATCAGCTCTCTTGAAAGTGTTATTTTGTTTCAGAAGCCTTGGAAAGAAAACAGTATATGCTTTCTTCTTCATTTCATTTCTCCATTCCTCAGAATCGTTAAAAAAAAATCCTACCTGCCTTTTTCTGGTGTCTGTCCTGACCCAGGATACACCAGGGACAAAGGGCCACATTGTTAGCTAGGGAACAACAGTGAGCTGCACACAACTCTTGTCTAAGCTGGCTTGTGAAGGGAAGGGCTTTGTGTGGAGATGAATGGCAGAAATACGTTAGGTTTGTGGGAGGGAGCAAAAGCCAAGTTCAAAGAAATATTGTGGCCTCCGTGTAAGAAGACCTGGGGGGGGGGGGTAACAAGGCGGTGAGCAGATGAATTTTCTGCTATCTGGCAGGGCTGTAGGCATAGCTCTCCCTGGTGAGAACTGCCTGCGCCAGCCAGCCTGGCATTTTTTTTTTTTCTCCTCACCATTGACAGTTGTAGAGGGCAGGAGAACAATGAGCTCCTTGGTTCTCCTCCAAGGCGAGCAAGGTCAGCTTTAAACAGCTTGCTGTCAGGCAGCCTCATATTTTACTCTGGTCTCCTGACCTCACAAATCTTGAGGCTGGCACTGAAGTCAACAAGTCCTCTGCGGCCTGATTCCTCACAGCCTCTCCCCTCCTTCACATCATGCCACGTCCCAGTCCTGCCAAGCCATACATAGTTTTAGGGGCAGGCCTGCAATTAGTCAATTGTAATCATAACTCGACTGGGATATCATGTTTGTTTTAACCAAGCATCCCAAATTAAGTTCCCATGAAAGAAGAGCTGTCCTTCAAAGTTTGGTCCACTGTATTAAAACACAGAGTTAACTTAATTTTGTCGAATGTTTGTCATAGGACACAGCAAGATGATGCCATCATTTGCATATTATGGCTTCATTTAAACATTACCATATCAAATTGACTTCATTTTCCTCAGGGTACAGATATTTAAATTTTCTAAACGCCCATTAAATTGCTCGCTCCCATTTTTTCTTCGGGTAAGAAAAATCGAACAGGTCCTATAGAAGTGTCTGTTAATCATATCCCAGGCAAGAGGAGTATGAAGATGAATGGTTCATGAAGTGATAGATGACAAAAGAAAGAAAGAAAGAAAGAAAGAAAGAAAGAAAGAAAGAAAGAAAGAAAGAAAGAAAGATCTCCAAAGTAAGATGGTTTTAATGTCTGTCTTCTCATGTGATAAAGACAGGCTTAACTATTTATGTACAGCATGTTAGCTTCATACAAGTGAGCTGAAGGATGAGTATTTGTCACTGAGGCAGAACAGACAGAGGCATTTGCTTATCCTCATCTGCTCTTTGCATGTTACTGATGTCTCTAAGTCATGATCAGAAAAATAATTACTCCATCAAATCAGTGGCTTAAAAAGGGAAGACATGGTTTCCATTTTCTTTGTCCCCACATGGAACAGTGGCTCTGGGGTACCCGTGTTCTTATGGATGAGACACTGTATGTACTGGTTTCAAAGGATCAATTTCCAGTTCAAGTACCCTGAAGATAATTGGAGCTAGTAAGAGCTTGGAATAGAAAGAAGAGTGAGTGCTTTGCATATCCAGCCCTTGATTTCTCTGGTCTGCTGTCACTTATGATTAAGACCTATATCAGTCCTGTGGTGAAATAACTAACTATTGGAGCTTTATGAAGGCAGAACAACTAACACTTTACAACTTTTCGGATAGATGAAGCATTGTGATGTTCTACATTGAGAGTTATACATTGTCTCTAATTTTCTTTATGACATGTATGCAGGAATAAACACTACTGAGTTTCATTGCAGTTCATGGCACAGTGATACATACAAAATTTCTTGTATTTATCTTCCCTTCCAGAAAAAGAAATATGAAGAAATATGACTGTAATGGTACATTGAAACTTATTTCTATATTAATGGGTTAGGAGAGAATCCTCAAGATCTCTGGGTAAAATGTTCTCTGAAAGGTTTGATCACTTGTGAATCTACTGGAGAATCAATATCTGGTGAAACCAAGTCAAATCCCAAATGATATGCCCTATGTGAGTGCAGAATTTATAGCTCTTTGTTCTTGGTCTTAACAATTGTGATAGTTCATCTTGGTTGTCAAATTGATTAAATTTAGAATACCCACAGAAACAAATCTCTTGGCATTTTAAGGAGAGCTTTATATAATTTAGTTGGAAAGATCTACTCTAAATATGGACTCTACCATTCAATGGGGTGGGGCCCTTATCTGAAAAAGGAGAAAACAAGCTAGATATCTTAGATGTGTTTATATTGATGTGATAAGACACCATGTCTAAGTCCACTTATAAAGAACGTATTTATTTTAGGGACAGAGAAGAGGGGAATGAAAATTCCAGAGTGCTGAAGTCCATGACCACCATGCTAAGAAATGTAGTACAAGTTAGGAATACTGCTGGAGCAGTAACCAAGAGCTTAAATTTGAGCAAAAAGCTGGAGATAGCAGCAGGCAGTGTGTGTGTGTGTGTGTGTGTGTGTGTGTGTGTGTGTGTGTGTGTGTGTGTGTGTATGTGTAGAGAGAAAGAGAGAGAGAATCTGAAGGAGACAGAGAGAGAGAGAGAGAGAGAGAAAGAGAGAGAATCTGAAAGAGAAAGAGACAGGGAAAGACAGAGACAGAGAGAAACAGAGACAGAGAGGGGACTGGGAACTGGTAATCATGTGGGCATTTGATACCTCAAAGATCACCTACCACACCGTGATTCATCTCTTCCAACGAAGTCACATATCCAATTGTTCCCAAACAGTTAAATCAACTGGGGACAGATATTAAAATATATAAGCCTATGCAGGTCACCTTGTTGCAAACCACTGCCTTATGCTTTGATCTTTCTCAGCTTCCTGACTTTGGATGCAATATGACTAGGCAGTTTCTGCTCCTGATGCCATAACTCCCCTGACAGGATGTACTGTATCAGCTGGAATTGCAAGCTAAAGTAAACCTCTTCTTAAGTTACCTTTGTCAGGTATTTGTCCCTGAAGCAAGGCAGGGAGCCAATAACACTATAAATATAAATCCTCAGAAAATATGAATGAGCTGTAAATATTTTATGTGCCATCCTTCTTTCCCTATATCTTTTCCTACAATAACTCTGAAGTAGTCATTTAAACTTTTTTCTTATGTCAGTTATCTAAGATGGCTTCTTCAGTGTAGTCTTCAGGATAAAATCACAAGTATAAATCCTTACACCTGAAACCTTCCTTTCTAGGCACTGGCTACCTCCCCTTTGCCATTTCTTCCCACTGTCCTTCTCACACATGCTTTTCTCCATATTTTATTTATTTATTTTTTAAAAGAGTTACTTAATGTATGTGAGTACACTGTAGCTATCTTCAGACACACCAGAAGAGAGCATCGTATCCCATTACAGATGGTTGTGAGTCACCATGTGGTTGCTAGGAATTGAACTCAGGACCTCTGGAAGAGGAGTCAGTGCTCTTAACTGCTGATCCATCTCTCCAGCCTCTTTTCTCCATATTTTAAACTGTATTTTATTCCTTGTTTCTGAAGTCCCTTTGCATGTGGACTGGTATTATTATACCTTCTAAACCTGTTCTAGCTATTTTTTTTTCTGTTGTTGTGATAAACACCCTGAGCAACAGCAACTCAGAAAAAAACATGTTTCTTTCATCTCACACTTCCTTGTGATAGTCCATTGAAGCAGGAAGTCAGAAAAGGAACCTGGAGGCAGGGACTGAAGCAGAGACCATGGAGAAATGCTGCTTCCTGGTTTGCTTCCTCTGGGTTGTTCACCTACCTTTCTAGTACAACCAAGCCTTACCTGCCCATAAATGACACCACTCAGAGAGAAATGGCCCCACACACATATCAGTAATCAAGACAATGTCATACAAACATGTATTCAGACCAGTTTGGTAGAGGTAATTTCTATATTTAGATTCTCTCTTCCCATAAATTTCTAGGTTTATGTCTAGTCAACAAAATCTCACTATGACAAAAATTTTTCAACACATATCAGCTTGTTAACACTTATCTGTTTTCTAGAATCTAATTGTCTTATCACAGAAATTTCCCTAAAGTTTTACTACCACCTACCACAATCTAAGATTTTTCAACTTCTTCCATATTCTTTGTTCATCAAATTATTGTTATTTTAGTCAGTTTTTCCTTGCTATGACAAATTTTCCAAACTGTTTAAACATAGATGCTACTCCAGCATGGATGTAAGGCCAGCTTACTCCATCGTTTAGACTGAGGAAAGTCAGAGTGGATGAGGACACGTTGGAGGCAAGTGCTCACTTCATGGCAGTCAGGAAGCAGAAACAAGGAAGACACTGTCTGTGCTAGTGTGTCCTTCTTCTTTGCTTTTATTCCACCTGGACCCCAGCCTCTTGATGATGTCACTCAGATTCAAAATCTGCCCTTATCATTAATTAAATGTCTCTGAAAAACATCTCACAAAGATGCCCATGGGTGTTCTTTACTAAGCTCCTTGGTATTTATCAATTTAATCAATTGGTAATCAACCTCAACAGTTGCCATCATCCATTGTTCCTCTGCGTTTCATTTATATAGGAATCTTAACTTCTACTTATCCTGTAAAGTTCAGTTGTATCTGGTACAGAGTAGAATTCAGTCACTGATCCTTGAAGCAGTACTTGGGGTAAACCAGCTATTAAAGAAGAGTGAGAGACCTAGGAAGAGAAATTTCGAAGTTAATTGGAAGATTAGAACCAGGTTAGTTATCTCAATCTTTAAATAATTGATCAGCTTTCTGTTTATCTATATTGCCTAATTCTCTGCCATGTTATTAGTGAGATCATTTTTTAAAATCCAAACTTCCCTATATTATGCTAAGAGAAGAATAGTAGCTATTTTGAAGGGACAGAGAACATAGCACACCTTGTGGGATAGATATGGTGACAATATCAGAAAGGGGAGAATCGCCATAGGAAAACAAGGACTTCCAAGGCAAAAAAGAGATGACAGTTGGTTATTTTGCTCTTCATAAAATTCTGAAGACACGGGGGTTTTATTTTAGGAAGGGAAATTCCATTTCCATAATTCCTTCTTATCTACTTTTAGTCATGTTCTCTTTGCCTTTACCTGTCTCCTTGATCGTGCAAAGACCTCTACTGAGTTATTACAAGCTATTTTTCTGGCTTCCAACAAATGCCGTGGTTAGCCATTTATCTTGGATATCAGTCATCTAAATCATGTGTTTACTCTTCCTATCTCGAGGGCTTGGGCTTGTAAAGCATAATGTGCCATGCTTCACAGGGGCCAGGTTTTACTGCAAGACCTAGTGGCTCAGTACTGTGATCACTTCAGCATCTCTCATGTTTCCATCTTCCCACAGGTTTACTGTGTTCTGCTGCCTGTCACTAGGCTGATCTTGCTTGAGTTTACTCATGGGATTGTGCTCAGATGATGATGACTATTTGTGAACTTATATATGCAGGGAGTTAGATATAAAGTAACTAAGGAAACTGCAGCTGTATCTTCCCAGCTCCATGGTCACAATAACCACATGTGGTTATACATGCTGTGCTTGGCTGCCTAGCACCATTACTGCTACTAAGTTGCCAGAGGATTTTCCCAGTGGCTTAATGAGAGGACTTCATTATATCATTGCATTTTGATGTTGATTCCCTTGTGGGGTTTTCAAAAGGATCACGGATCGGGATACCTTGAGAACATTGTTTCATCATGGTTTGAGAGAAGAGAAAGGCTCACCATATCTCTTAAAACATGTTTCCCCCAGCTCTTGACAAAACCTCTCACAAAAGTAGGCATGACCAAGGTTTCTCATTGCTACCCACTTTTGGGTCAGTCTGTCTAAGCTTTCTGGAATATACTAACACTTTAATTTGCTTTGCCAAATAAATTCTTGCTTAAGTTGTCTGTATCTATAGCTTGGATTTTTTTCTGCAAGAAGATAAGGACCAAGAACAGCAGCTCTATGTCATCTGCTGGGCAGAGGTTCTGTCTTACAGCTTGTTTAGCATACTAGGGTGGTTGAGCAATCTCTTTTTCTACATGGCTTCTGAATTTGCATGGCTTCTCTGTAAGGTAGCTGGAAAATGGGAGCTGACTTCTTATGTGGCAAGTCAAAACTACATAGATATGCAATCTAAAGAAATACCTGCTGTTCCTCTTAAGACCTACACCCCAAATGATCATATAAAGAGTGGTTAGTTCTGTTTTCAATGGAAGTCACAAAGCAGATAAGGTCAGAGTGGGAGGGGAGGAAACAATGTGATTACAAGGAAGCATGCTTTGCTGGGTATTTATTTTTAAAATAAACAACGCTGAAAACAACTATAAACACCACGGTCTTCCATTCCTTTCTGATAAAACTCTACTTCTTTCATCCATCCCTTCAATTCTTTCCCCCTTTATTCATCACTTTCTTTCTGACATCTACTCCATTCTTTCTTTCACTTGTCTCTTGTGTCTTTAACTAGCTCTTCTCCTTTGCTTCTCTCAACAATAGGAGGCAAGACTCAGCACCCTGGATGCCAACCCCTCTCTTGGCAATCTATTACTGGATTTTTCCTCTCATTTCCAAATTTTTGCATTTCCTTGACTTTCTTCACCGAGTCTGTCTCTCACCACTCCAGGCAGTTCAAACATTAACACTTCCTTGAGTATAATGTACATGCTTACATCTGTTTGCAATTACATATGCTAGTCCTCCTGACAGGAAGCTCTCTGTTTCTAAAGTCCTCAGTATTCTCTATTCTAATTTTGAAACAGACTATAGGCATATCTTCCTGCTCAAAGATGTTGTCAGTATTTCTTTTGTCCTCTGCATTATTGATTCATCTTTCCTCTGCTCCTACACTGGATTGTTTGATGTAGAGTTTATTTTATGATATTATAAATGCTTCGGGCTGTTGGTCTTTCTAGTGGCATGCCTTATTTCTCTCTGTGTCTTTCTTATCAGTATTGTTTAGGCTCCAAACCCAGGAGGTACAATAACTCCAAATTGGATGGCAGAATCATTTCATTTTATTTTCTTCTCTCAATTACTACCTCTGTGTAGGTGACTACCGCATATTCCCTATAATCCTCTAGGTATGTAGTCTTTTTCATATTGTAATTTATACCTAGTATCCTCTTAAATTTGCTCATCATTTTCAGGGAAATGACTATTATCCTAGATAGAAGCTGAACTTTGTCTCTTTCACATACCTATGTTGGTTATTCTCAGCATTTGGTTACTTGCTTGAGACATTGCACAGATTTATTTCTGTGGATATATCTGTACTGCAACTGCCTGCATGATCATTTTCCTCTTCTGTCTAGTCTCTCTGGCTTTTCTGTTTCCATCTCTCAGCACCTTAAGATGGACTCTTTGCAGTGTTGCCCTGGTGTCTCTGGAAGTGCTAGATTTTTTTTTTTTTTTGTCAAATCAAATCTTTTCTACCTGAATCTTACTGCCTTCCACACTCCATCCTCTAACAGTCTGCCCTGATTTCTATTACTTAACAGCACCCACCAGTGTTTCAAGCAATCTCCTCCCTGATTGATTCTGCCTCACATGAACACTTGTTTGATCCCAACTACCTACGAGGTTCATTTCTCTGGCTGTGTCTCCATCGTGCCTCCTACCCCTCTGCCTCCCTTTATCAGGTATTCATCTCCTTCTTGTAGGATGTGTTCAAGGACTCACTTGGTCTCATTTAATTTCACCTTATCCCTGATTTCCACCTCTCTTTCCTCTGAGCCCTGACTACAAATATGTTGTGTCAGAATCATTTTTTTTTCCACAGCGTCAATTTCTGCTCGACCAATATGTGTCTCTTAAGGTTATGAATTATAACATGTTCCCTGTTCCTTTATTTTCATAATGTCCCACACGATTATACCATGTATTCCTAGGAGACAAGTTATATGATATCCTTGGAGGTATGTTATATGACATATATCTTGGCATAATTTAAAGGAAACAGTCAAAAATAAACACAAATTATGGGAGTCTTCTCAGCTTCTCCATTTCCGAGGTGTGATACATCCTGCTTTGGGCCTTCATAGTACTATTTTTTTTCCCAACATTTATTAGATAATTTCTTCATTTACATTTCAAGTGTTATCCAGAAAGTTCCCTATACCCTCCCCCCTCCCGGCCCTGCTCCCCTACCCACCCGCTCCCACATCTTGGCCCTGGCGTTCCCCTGTATTGGGGCATATAAAGTCTGCATGACCAAGGGGCCTCTCTTCCTAATGATGGCCAACTAGGCCATCCTCTTCTATATATGCAGCTAGAGACATGAGCTCAGGGGGTACTAGTTAGTTCATGTTATTCTTTCACCTATAGGGTTGAAGACCCCTTCAGCTCCTTGGGTACTTTCTCTAGCTCCTTCCTTGGGAACCCTGTGTTCCATCTAATAGCTGACTGTGAGCTTCCACCTCCATGTTTGCAAGGCATTGGTATAGTCTCCCATGAGACAGCTATATCCAGGCCCTTTCAGCACTATCATGCTGGCATATGCTATAGTGTCTATGATTGGTGGCTGATTGTGGGAT
>LR750701.1:145758-255758 GCA_902729485.2 Mus minutoides
TATCGGAGAGGATCCATCCAGCAACTGAATGGAGCAGATGCAGAGACCCACAGCCAACCATTAACCAGAGGTTGGGGAAATCCTGTGGAAGACAGGGAGGAAGGGTTGTAGGAACCAGAGGGATCAAGGCCACCAAAAGAAAAACGACCCACAGAATCAGGTAACTGGGGCTCATTGAGGCTCGCAGAGACTGAGAGCACGTATGGGTCATCTGCATATATGTTATGGTTGGGTGGCTTGGTGGCCTTGTGAGAGAGTCCCTGACAATTTTGCCTTCTTTGAGGCTCCTTTCCTCCCGTTGTGCTGCTTCAAGAGTTAATATGAGAGAATGGGCCTGGTCTTATTGCAAATTCTTAGTCTGATTGCAGCTTGTATAGTTGATCCCTGGGAGGCCTGACCTTTTCTGGAGGAGGAAGATCTGGGGGAGAGAGAATGTGGAGGGGGGTGCTGGGAGAAAGAATGGAGGGGAAACTCCTGTCAGGATGTAATACCTGAGAGAAAGATAGATAGATAGATAGATAGATAGATAGATAGATAGGAAAAATAGAAAACTGTTTCTTCAAGGTTATTAAAAGAAACACTTTCTATAGGCAGACAGAATATATAAGCCAGATAATGGAGAAGAGTGCTGTACAATGCTGTCTTGTGAATATGATATGGCCTTTGTACTTCAGGCACCAGAACAGCTTTGATGACCTGCTCAATTATGGGTACAGGAAAAACTTACAAGATCCCACTCATAGTTAAGGAGCTAATAGATGACAGAGCAGGGAGAATCATTTTCTTCAGTGCGGTAGATACCAGTAAATTTCTTGTCTCCTGTTAAAAACCTTACACCCATGCTCATTTGAACAACCCTTATCAACTCATAAGGTAATTTTTAAGAAATCATAAGAAAAAGAGACGGTCTTTTGGAGAAAGAAAAGTTCAGAAGGGATGTAAAGGGTGATAGAAGATAACAGGGTGTATGCAGTAGTGTCTGCATTTGGTGGCTGAAAGGACCCTGATATAGCTGTCTCCTGTGAGGCGTTGACAGTCCCTGACAAAACAGATGAGGATGCTCACAATCATCTATAGGGCAGAACACAGGGTCCCCAATGTAGGAGCTATAGAGAGTACCTAAGGGCCGAAGGGGTCTGCAACCCTATAGATGGAACAACAATATGAACTAATCAGAACCCTCAGAGCTCATGTCTCTACCTGCATATGTATTAGAAGATGGCCTAGTTCCCACTATTGGGGAAGAAAGGCCCTTGGCCTAGCAATGTTTATATGCCCCAGTACAGGGGAATGCCAGGGCCAAGAAGTGGGAGTGTGTGGGTAGGGGAGCAAGGCGGGGGGAAGGTATAGGGGACTTATGGGATAGCACTTGAAATGTAAATAAAGAAAATATCTAATAAAAAAGGAAAAAAGAAGATAACAGTGGATGAATATGACAAAAATTCATTATATACACACATGTATTTGTCAAAACTAAACTGAAAATTTTAAAGAAAAAAATTTCTTGAGTATCAGGGAAAAACTTTATAAGTGTTGGAAAATTCTATCATGTCAAGACAGAGAAGAAAGCATTGCCTAGCCCTTTTTCTTTTCTTTTCTTTTCTTTTTTCATTTTTTAAAATTAGATATTTTCTTAATTTACATTTCAAATGCTATCCCAAAAGTTCCCCATACCATCCCCCCCGCCCTGCTCCCCTACCCATCCACTCCCACTTCTTGGCCCTGGCATTCCCCTGTATTGGGGCATATAAAGTTTGCAAGACCAAGGGGCCTCTCTTCCCAATGATGGCCGACTAAGCCATTTTCTTCTACATATGCAGCTAGAGACACAAGCTCTGGGGGTTCTGGTTAGTTCATATTGTTGTTCCACCTATAGGGTTGCAGACCCCTTCAGCTACTTGGGTACTTTCTCTAGCTTCTCCATTGGGGGCCCTGTGTTCCATCCTATAGATGACTGTGAGCATCCACTTCTGTATTTGCCAGGCACTGGCATAGCCTCATACGAGACAGCTATATCAGGGTCCCTTCAGCAAACTCTTGCTGGCATATGCAATAGTGTCTAGGTTTGGTGACTGATTATGGGGTGCATGAAAACTCTCTAATCTGATCAGATTATATAGCTTTCTACTTCTCTCAAGGAGAGGAAGATAAACGATACAATCTAATCAATTTCTCAATTCTGAATAAATAATACTAATTGTTATGCTTTAATAATCAAATTATTGTGATGATGTTATTGAGTCTATTGCTGATTATGAAATGCATGTTTATTTTAGTGGAAATAAATTCATTCTCAAAATATGGTGATTTCTACCTTAAGATTCTGATGATATGAGCTCTCTTATAAGTATGTCTATAGAACTGTATCTACGATGTGGTTCTTTTGAAATCTGAAAAACTAAGTTTATCTCTGGATGAATAAAAGCAATGAAAGGGTGAATACAATAAACAAAATGAGTACTATGCATCACATAGAATTGATGTTACTTCTTGTGGCCAATAGGTAAGATAGGCTATTTAATGTGCGATAGATAAATCTCGACTTAGAAGATGCAGAAGAAACCTCTTTGCCTCAGTCTCACTCCTCTCTATCTACTTTTCCTGCCTTCACCTTCATCCTCCTTAGATGTCCTACTCTGAGACTGTGGTAGTTTGAATGAGAATGGCCTCTGCAGGCTCATATATTTGAATATCTTTCCTAGATGGCAGACTGTTCAGGATAGGTTCGGAGGTGTGGCCTTATTCGAGGAGTCTTGTCACTGAGGTGGGCTTGAGTCTTTAAGAGCCCATACCAGGCCCAGTTTCTCTGTCTCTCTATCTGTCTCTGTCTCTCTGTCTCTCTGCCTCTCTGTCTGTCTCTGTCTCTCTGTCTCTCTCTATCTCTCTCTTTCTTTCCCCTTCCTTTTTGAGATAGAGGCCTCAAATTTTCTATTTAGTAGAGGGTGGCCTTGAACTCCTAATCTTACTGCCTTTACCTCCTCAGTTCTGGGATATAAGCATGCATCAACCGTTTTGGGTTTACACAGTTCTGGTGATCCAATACTTTGTGTACTCCAGGAAAGTACCCCACCAGCTGAGCTATACCACAGCCCCAGTTTAGGTAAATTGACATTAATTTCTCTGTGTCAACACGGTTGATTTGGGGGAGATTTCTAGTTGGGCATAAAGAAAGAAACTGGGGTGAGATGAAGAAGGAGGACTTGCCCCTTATCTTCTCTTTTTAGAAATAATTGCTTTGCTCCCTATTTGTAGCTAGTTACTGGGAGGAGAAATGTCCCTGAGTGTTATCCATCTGGATATTAATCACTGAAGAGGTGAATAAGAGGAAGGAAAAGAGCTAGTATGAAGAAAACTTCTCAAATGACCATTTCCCAAGTCAGCAAACAGGGTCTCATTTATTCCTTGCTAACATCTTACAATGTTTGAATCACTATTTCTGTTTCAGTTTGAAGAGCAGAAAACTCAAACGGTAAATAACATTTCCAAGGTTGTGCAGCTAACAAGATAAGGGGGCTAGATCTGAATGCGAGCTTTTAAGACTCAAAAATCTATCACTCTTAACAACATGTCTGATTAATGTCATATTACAGTAAGGCAGGAAGTAAATGGGATCAAGATATTATTAGGATGGTAATTGTGGTTTCTTGATTTACGGTCTCATGTTCTAGCTCGATTATATCTTTTGGATGAGAAGGTACTTGTCCTATGAACTTTGGTAGTGGCCAGTAATGTTAAGCATCTCCCGAAAGGCCATACACTTAATTAATTTGGCACATAGCCCCACTCATATCTTTTTCTTAGAAATGATTGAAAACACTGCCTAATTTTTGACTACTTTATATAGAACTCACTTCATGTATCCTTATGAACCTTAAAATTATTCTCAGTTAAATATCTTGCTCTTTAAGCAAATCTAAACTGAATGGATTGCACTAGATATGAGGGCACAGGTTTTTGTTTGGCTGTTTGGATTTGGAGTTTTCTTGAGATAGGTTCCTGTGTAGTTCATACCTACCCATCAAGCCAAACTGCAACTATTTTCCTGAACTTGGGTGTGTCTATTTCTAAAATATCCTTATCACTGGGACTGCTGTTGACATCCCCTTATGGAAGGAGGGGCAGGCAGAGTCATGACACTCTGATTGCCAAATCTGGCCTTTCCCCCTAACAAGTTATATTTAATTCTTCCTTCATCACATGTGGCCTTGATGAGGAGCTGTAGTACTATGCAGGAAAGGAATAGGGGAAGGACTACATCTGTGTGTACTTAGAATCATCATCCATGCCGACCTTCCAGAGTGGCTGCTTCAAGGTCATCTACATTCCTGCCTGTAACCCTTTACTCATTGCTCTATAAGTAAGTTTAAGAAACTCCCTGGTTCCCCAGAGTGAACGTTGTTGGAACTAAACTTTGGTTTGTCATTGGGACCTAAAGAGGAAGGAGTGTTTAGACATGGTCTAATCCAGAGAGAAACTTCATACAACACACAAATCAAACTGAAACTTGCTACTCTTTGTCAAGGATGACCCCGAGCAAATGATTGCCCTATATCAACCACACCTGGCCTGACTTTAACAAGCCACAACCTAAAAGACTTAAGGATTCCAAATTCTTCAAATATAGTGTTTAGAATTGCTGTGGTAATGTTTTTGCACAGTAATAGTAAATATAAATAATAAAAATGTTAGAGGAGAACGATGCTTCTATAATATTGAAAGTGGTTGCAAACACTGAAAAAGTAAGCTTAAGCTTAGATGTCCAACACTATCAGTCAATAGCAGTACAAGAAGAAAAACTGTAGTAGCAGTATTTTATGTGGTGAAACTGTTTTGTTTTATCTAATTCTGATTGCTGTAAGAGGGTTGACTTCAAATTCATTGGAAAATTGAATTCTTTTTTTCCAAATAATATTTTCATTTATTACTTGGGAAATTCGTATAATGCACCTGGCTTCCTATTTCTGTCAGGTTCACCTTCCCACCTTCTCATTACATCACACCCACACACCCAAGCAATAAACCAATCAACCAACCATACAACCAACCAACCAACCAACCAACCAAACAAACAAACAAACAAAGTCTAATTTGTGTTGCCCATACACTCACTGGAGCACGCTCAAACTCCCATGGACAAGCACCTTAAAGAAAAGTGAATCCTTCTCCAACCCTCATCCCCACCAAAATGTGGAAGTGTAGCTCTTCCCAGTTGAAAAGTAAGGTCTTATTCATATCCCCAATAAGGAAAACGGATCCCAGTGATACGAACCATTTTAAAACTACTGAAATTTCAAGTGGGCCCCTGGATTGTAAGGGTTAACCTCTTGCTCTTAAATTTTCTCATAAACTCAGTAACAGGCTGTTAAATGTTTATGAGCTTGGTGCTGGTTAATCATTCTAACTCTTTCTTTTCTGGACTGCAGTAAATGCATATCAACCAAAACAGCCAGCACATGCATTCTTTGTAGGGAACACTTTAAAAATAATTTATCTACTCCCACATTTTTGAGTTCTCCGAATTATAGAATTCTCCACATGAACAAGTACCTCAACTTGTTTGCCAAAATAGAAAGATGAAAAGAAAAATGAGCACTCTTACAATACCCTCTGGGACTAATTACCCGATCTGCTCAATCTGACTAGACTGGTTGTTAGATCTGAATTATAGTCATGAATAAGTTAGATCTTAATTAAAGTCATGTACGGGGTCCAGGAGGCAATGCCATACAGACAAAAATGCTGTTTTCTAATAAGTAGAAATTAGTATTATAATGCTTTGTGAGAAACTGGGTTTCAGATATGTAAGAAATTTTAGAGTTGAAGAATTAACCCATCTTATGCTGGGGAAAGTGTCATACACTGTAATTGCAACATTTAGCAGCCTAAGGCAGGATATTCAGAGTGGCTTCTAGCACAGACTGGAGCAAGAGTGAAATCCTATCTCAGGAAACAACAAACAAGCAAAACAAAAGGTATTATCCCATCTTTATATATAATATATTTTAATCTTAGTTAGGAATCATATTAACTGTTAGTTATCAATAACACAAAATCACACATTTTCAAAAGTAGCTTATTTTATCTTCACACCTATGGTAACTTTTATCTTATGTTTCAAAGATTTTTAAAAATAGCTCACAACATCTACACAATGAAGCTGAAAATATTTTGGACATATTAGATAACATGCAAATTTAAAATTTTTTTCCACTTATTTATTTATTTAGTCACTTTAAATCCTGATCACAGCCAGCCCCCTCTCACACAGCCCCCCACCCCAATCTCCCTGTCCCCTTGTCCTCTGAAAAGGGGGAGATCCCACCTGGCTACCAACCTGCCCTGGCACCTCAAGTCACTGCAGAACTAGGCACATCCTCTCCTACTGAGGCTAGATAAGGCATCCCAGTTAGGGAAATAGGATCCACAGGGAAGCAACAGTCGGGGTAAGTACCTGATCCAGTTCATGGGGGACCCATATGAAGATTAAGCTGCACACCTTTAGATATGTACAAGGGGCCTAGGTCCAGCCTATGTATGCTCTTTGGTTGGTGGTTCATTTTCTGGGAGTTCCAGGTCAGTTGACTCTGTTGGTCTTTTAGTTCCATCCCTATCCCCTCTGAGTTCCTCAATCCTTCCCCCAACTCTTCCATTAAGACTTGCTGAGCTTCATGTTTGGCTGTGGGTCTAAGCATCTGTTTCAGTCAGCTGCAAGGTGGAGCCTCTTAGAGGGCAGTTATGATTGGTTCCTATCTGTAAACAGAGTGTCAGGAATTGGTTCTTGGCTGTGGGACGGATCTCACTTTGAGCCAGTCATTGGTTGATCTTTCCCTTGGTTTTTGCTCCATCATTGTCCATGCACTTCTTCTAGGCAGGACAGATTTTGGGTCAAAGGTTTTGTGGGTGAGCTGGTATCTTTATCTCTCCACTGTTAGTACTGTTTGGCTACTGGAGGTCCATATGGCCTCTGCTAGGATTCTCAGCTAGAGTTATTCTCATGGACTCCCTGGAGCCACTGCCATGCCAGGTCTCTGAGGTTTATTCATTTTCTCTTTAAAGGCCTATATCATCTTTATAAGTTTGGATTTACAGTCATCTTCTTGTGCTCCAGCTTGCTGTACTAGGGTAGCTGGGCTCTGGTGGTGTTATATTACCCTGGCTCTTGTTGATCAACTTCTTACACTGTCCTTTAGCTCTTTGGTTGTTGTTGGTGTTGGGTGGATGATCCTGTCCTAGCAGGACTCCTTGGAAGGCAGACAGATCCTGATAATGAATCTCAGGGACCAGGATGCTACTTACGTGTACCAGCTGTGTCCCTGGTGGACCAGTTGGGAGAGTAATTGGTTGGAGTGGTGTCTAAGCTGGATACTCTGGGCCCCAAAGGCTACTCAGGAAGTCAGGGTGTTCCCAGGGCCAGACAATTGAGGTCAAGGGACCATGTGCATAAAACTCACCTTTGGTAGCTATGCCCCAGATGGACAGACTGGCAGTGGATTGGTGTGTGGGGGGGGATCAGAGAATTTTCCATTTTTTTATTCATTCTTTCTGTTTTTTGAATCATCACCACATGTCTAGGATAAAGCCTCTTTGCTCATGATGGATGATCTTTTCAATGCGTTCTTGGATTCTGTTTACAAGGATTTTATCATTTCGCAACTATGTTCATAAGGGGAATTGTTATAAGGGTAATTCTTTTTCTTTTTGGGGTCATTATGAGGTTTCAATATCAGATTTACTGTGACCTCATAAGACGAATTTGGTGATGTTTCTTCTCTTTCTATTTTGTGGAATAATTTGAGGAGTATTGACAGTAATTCTTCAATTACAGTCTGGTAGAATATTGTGCTAAAAACCATCTGACCCTGGACTTTTTTTGTTTAGGAGACTTTTTTTTTCTTTTTCTTTTAATTATTTTACTTATACTCCAGTCATTGTCCCACCCCACCTCCTCCCCCCTCCTCCTCCCTCCTCACAGTTCCTCTTTCCATTCCTCCTCCCCTTGCCTTCGAGAGAGTGCTTCTTCCACCAGGCCTCCCCCTTCCCTGGGGCCTCAAGTCTCTTGAGGATTAAGGGCATCTCCCACCATGGCCAGACCAGGCAGATCTCTACTATATATATGTGCTAAGGACTTTGGACCAGCCTGTGTATGCTCTTGGTTGGTGGCTCAGTCTCTGGGAGCTCTCTGGGGTCTGGGTTAGTTGAGACTACTGGTATTTCTATGTGGTCACTCTTCCCTTCAGCTTCTTTAATCCTTCCCCTAATTCAACCATAGGGGTCACCAACTTCAGTCCAATGGTTGGGTGTGGGTATCTATGTTTGTCTCAGTCAGCTGCTGGTAGGGCCTCTCAGAGGACAGTCATGCCAAGCTTTAGTCTATAACTCTGTAATAGCATTAGTAATAATGTTAGGCCTTGGAGCCCCAGAGAATTTTCTTATTGTAGAAGTTATTCGTGCCTTAGGAAATTATCTTGAGATTAAAAAGTAGAATAGCCTTTTCTAGAGGCATTCATGTTTAGAAAGGTTCAGTCTAAATGGAAGGAGATTGATGAACACCATCTGTATTTCAAGATCGATCTTTCTCCATGACAAAAAGAAAATGTTCTCAGCTTGATGCAAATCACCTGAAAGAAGTAAGAGTCAAATCCTCAACAGCTATCATCTTGCTAGGATGAGGTTCAGATACACAGAGCTTTCCATCAGAGAGAAGCCAAACTACCAAATTCTGTGTGAGTTAATGACCTTTCTCTATTGAGGAGAGACCATAGTTCACCATGTAAGAGTGGCCTGATGACAAACCAAACCTAGGACAGGGTTCCAGAAGGAGCCATCTATTGGGAATATGTTAATAGTGTCAGAAATTTCTCCAGGAAATGTAAGTGGTATATTGTTATATGTTAACCAGACACATTTACAAATTCTTACATGGACAGTGAATGGTAAGCAGAGCTGCAATTATTTCCATTTTACATGTGGAGACACTGAAATAGAGGAATTTATAGAGCTGAAAAAAGACACTGGCTCTCAAATGCATGTCTTATGACAAAAATGTTCAATTACATTTTTCTTTTTTTATTATTTAATTTTTATTAGATAATTTCTTTATTTACACTTTAAATGCTATCCAGAAAGTTCCCTATACCATCCCCCGCTCTGCTCCCCTACCTACCCACTCCCAATTCTTGGCTCTGGTATTCCCCTGTACTGGGGCATATAAAGTTTGCAAGACCAAGGGGCCTCTCTTCCCAATGATGGCTGACTAGGCCATCTTCTGCTACATATGCAGCTACAGACATGAGCTCTGCTTAGTTCATATTGTTGTTCCACCTTTAGGGTTGCAGATACTTCAGCTCCTTGGGTACTTTCTCTAGCTCCTCCATTGGGGGCTCTGCGTTCCACCCTACAGATGACTGTGAGCATCCACTTCTGTATTTGCCAGGCACTGGCATAGCCTCAATCGAGATAGCTATATCGGGGCACTTTCAGCAAAATCTTGCTGGCATATGCAATAGTATCTGGGATTGGTGGCTGATTATGGAATGGATCCCTGGGTAGGGTAGTCTCTGAATGGTCCATCCTTTCGCCTTAGCTCCAAACTTTGTCTCTGTAACTCCTTCCATGGGTGTTTTGTTCCATATTCTAAGGAGGAATGAAGTATCCACATTTTGGTCTTAGTTCTTGATTTTCTTGTGTTTTGTAAATTGTATCTTAGGTATTCTAAGTTTCTGGGCTAATCTCCACTTATCAGTGAGTGCATATCAAGTGACTTCTATTGTGATTGGGTTACCTCACCAAGGATGATATCCTCCAGATACATCCATTTGCCCAAGAATTTCATAAATTCATGGTTTTTAGTAGCTGAGTAGTATTCCATTGTATAAATGTACCACATTTTCTGTATCCATTCCTCAGTTGAGGGACATTTGGGTTCTTTCTAGCTTCTGGCTATTATAAATAAGGCTGCAATGAACATAGTGGAGCATGTGCCCTATTACCAGTTGGAACATCTTCTGGGTATATGCCCAAGAGAGGTATTGCTGGATCTTCCAGTAGTAATATGTCCAATTTTCTGAGGAACTGCCAGACTGATTTCCAGAGTGGTTGAACCAGCTTGCAATCCCACCAGCAATGGAGGAGTGTTCCTCTTTCTCCACATCCTCACCAGCATCTGCTGTCACCTGAATTTTTGATCTTAATCATTCTGACTGGAGTGAGGTGGAATCTCAAGGTTGTTTTGATCTGCATTTCCCTGTTGATTAAGGATGTTGAACATTTTTTTTTAGGTGCTTCTCAGCCCTTTGGTATTCCTCATTTGATAATTATTTGTTTAACTCTGTATCCCATTTTTTAATGGGGTTATTTGAATTTCTGGAGTCCAGCTTCTTGAGTTCTTTGTATATATTGGTTATTAGTCCCCTATCAGATTTAGGATTGGTAAAAATCCTTTCCCAATCTGTTGTTGGCCTTTTTGTATTATTGACAGTGTCTTTTGTCTTACAGAAGCTTTGCAATTTCATGAGGTCCCATTTGTTAGTTCTTGATCTTACAGCACAAGCCATTGCTGTTCTGTTTAGGAATTTTTCCCCAGTGCCCATCTTCGAGAGTTTTCTCCACTTTCTCCTCTACAAATTTCAGTGTCTCTGGTTTTATGTGGAGGTCTTTGATCCACTTAGACTTGAGCTTTGTACAAGGAGATAAGAATGGATCAATTCGAATTCTTTTACATGATAACCGCCAGTTGTGCCAGCACCATTTGTTGAAAATGCTATCTTTATTCCACTGGATGGTTTTAGCTCCCTTGTCAAAAATCAATTGACCATCGGTATGTGGATTCATTTCTGGGTCTTTAATTTTATTTCTGTCTGTCTTTGTACCAGTACCATGCAGTTTTTATCACAATTGCTCTGTAGTACAGATTGAGATCTGGGATGGTGATTTCACCAGAGGTTCTTTTATTGTTGAGAATAGTTTTTGCTATCCTAGGTTTTTTATTATTCCTGATGAATTTGCCAATTGCCCTTTCTAACTCAGTGAAGAATTGAGTTAGAATTTTGATAGGGATTGCATTGAATCTGTAGATTGCTTTTGTCAGTTTAGTCATTTTGACTGTATTAATCCTGCCAATCCACGAGCATGGGAGGTCTTTCCATCTTCTGAGATCTTCTTCAATTTCTTTCTTCAGAGTCTTGAAGTTCTTATCATACAGATCTTTCACTTCCTTAGTTAGAGTCACACCGAGGTATTTTATATTATTTGTGACTATTGTGAAGGGTGTTGTTTCTCTAATTTCTTTCTCAGCCTGTTTATCCTTTGTGTAGAGAAAGGCCATTCATTTGTTTGAGTTAATTTTATATCCAGCTACTGCACTGAAGCTGTTTATCAGGTTTAGGAGTTCTCTGGTGGATTTTTTATGCCACTTATATATACTATCATATGATATGCAAATAGTAATATTTTAACTTCTTCCTTTCCAATTTGTATCCTCTTGATCTCCTTTTGTTGTTGAATTGCTCTGGCTAGGACTTCATGTACTATATTGAATGGGTAGGGAGAAAGTCTAGTCCCTCCTTGTCTAGTCCCTGATTTTATCAATTTTTTTTTTTAATTTACCTTTCAACATTTGTTTAAAGGGTTCCAAGATCTACTTTGGGTTTGTGTGGAAAAGGAAGCACTTTCATCTTTCCTAAACATAATTATTAGAAATCAACAGAGGAGAGTTCATAGACTTGGATTTAGAGAGTAAATAACCAGCTACTATCACCTCTAAAAATCCCAGCACATGATCTCCTACTGCCAAGTAGCAGAAGGTTCTTGTGTAGAATGTGTCCCTAGCTCTTAAATACTCTTTCAATATTTAGGTCCGTGTGTTCATATACTTAGAGAATCAGGTGGGACCTTCAATAGAATTTAATTAAGTGGCTTCATTTACATACAGGCACATGTGTCCTAAAAGCATTCATACTCTGCTTATTGGATACATCAAACAAATAAGAAAATGTCAGGAAAATGTTTTAAATATGAGGAAAATTTGAAAATAGAGCGAAAGCCATATTTCTTTACCAAGAAAAAGGAAGGAAATTATAGGTTCTTTCATATATCTCCCTTATTGTTAAATTTGTACATAGGTGTGTTGAAACATCCCATAATGTTTGAGGAGGTGACAAATTATGTAGAGTTCAAGTATATTTAATCTACAGAAGTATACACTCATCTAGTTGTAGATTTCAAGATTCCCATAGTATTTTCTTTAGGACTTGGGAGTACAACTGACAATTTAATCTGCCTTTGTACAAAAGTGTTTGGATGTATGTATGAGGAAGAATATTAAAATACAAATGGATGTAATGCTTTCCACTCTCCTTTTTTGAATCATTCATCTTTGAGTTTGGCTTATTAGTATGTTTTATTCTTATCTTGACCTCCTCCTGCAACAAAATAGTCTACTGTTTATTATGCTTGTTAGTGCCCTAGGCAACTTACATGGGCAGCACAAGTGCATCATTCTCAACATTTAGAATGTAAAATAAAAATATCAGGTAACCCTTGTACAAGCATGTTCTTAAAGCAGCCTGTAAAGTGAAGCACCCAAGAAATCTTAATGTGCCTTCTGTAGCTCATCCTCTCACCCTCCCCCATCTTCCTCCCTTTCTCCACCCCTTCTTCCTTCTCCATCAATGTGTGTGCTCACACATATAATGCAGGTTCTTGTATGTGCTTGTTCCTGTGTGTTTTGGTACAAGTGCATGTGTATGTATGTGCATAGAGGTCAAAGGTGGACATTGGAGCTCTTCTGTTACTCTAAGCATTAGAACCAGGAGCTTTCTATTTGGCAAGAGGGGCTAATCAACAAGCCTGAGAAATCCTCCCAGGCTGGGAGGCCAGGGGTGCACTGCTGCCCCTGTGAGCTTTGTCATCGTGCCTTTTCATCCCTGGGTGTTATGAAGAGAATTAAGGTCTTCATGCTTACGCTGGAAATATCTTAGAGCTGATATATTTCCCTAGCTCTATATTTTCCTTTCCTTTCCTTTCCTTTCCTTTCCTTTCCTTTCCTTTCCTTTCCTTTCCTTTCCTTTCCTTTCCTTTCCTTTCCTTTCCTTTCCTTTCCTTCCCTTCCCTTCCCTTCCCTTCCCTTCCCTTCCCTTCCCTTCCCTTCCCTTTCTTGTTCTGTTATTTAGGACCCATAAAATAGAGGAAGGAGGTGACTTTGTTTTAAAGAGTAGATGATAAAAACAAATAATGAAATCTAGCAGCATTAAACATGACATTAGAATAAGCCCAGGGTGCAGGCTCAGAATACCAACTACTAAGGGATTGGTGAATTCCTCCTCTCTTCATGATCACACTAGCCTACTTCTGGATTATCATACTGGCTTAACACAGTGGCAGCACTCACTACTGCATTTTAGTAGGTTTTCTTTTCTCCCATTTTGTTTTAAGGTACACAGAATTAAATCAACCAAATAAAATGTGTAAATATCATTGATCTGCTTGATTTGGTTGTTTTTAGTACCTCTGATCACCAGTGAGTGAAATAGTATTATTTATCAAATAAATGTGACTATTGTCTTCGTGCAATGTTTGTTTCAACGGGGTTCCCCTTGGCAATTTTTCTATAAATTCAGTTTTGTCATCCTGAATATTCACAGTGATGTAGTTGGTGGTGCTGTGAAAGGAGTTAACAATGGCAGAGAGGTTTAGCATAAATTATCACAGACACCGTTTGTGGCTTGCAGCATTTAAGAACTTCTGCTATCTATCAGCTTCCCACACTTAACCTTGACTCCCAGCTTGACAATGAGATGTCTCCATAGCTGAGACATAGGCAGGTCTGAACAAAACCCTTGCAAAGCAGGTAGAATGGTTCCTCCGATTGAGGTTGCTAAGCTGAGCATGATATCACTTGCCACCATTTGTGTATTTTTCCTAAATTGACAGCTTTCTGAAAGCAAAGAGTCTCCTGGTCCTGGAAATGTGTTTGATAGAAAACTCTTAGTAAATGGATGCTTGCAATCTTCTCTGCCTTTATTTGACACTCTAAAATGTCTGGATATTTATTGTTTTTCCTGAAGATTGCTTAAGTATTTGAATTCAGGAATCAGCTCACAATTTTCAGGAGACAGGGATCACACAGGCATGGGATGAACCCCCGCTGTCTGTTCTGAAAAATTCTGGTCTAAAATTTGTCATTTTAATGGGGGTTTATATATTTTTCTCATGCACATTTCTCCACATCTATATTAGCAATTTATTTTAGACCCTAGGTTTGCAGTTTTAAATCTGCATATTCTGTAATCACCAATGAGGACTTCTCATTGGGTCTGAAACATGTCTTTCCAAAGTTCTCCTTGAACTTAAAATCTGCCTCTCACCCCCCACAAGAATGGTTTTATGTTTAAAGGAATTTTTGGTGGTTGTTTTTGGCCTTCTTTGGTACTTTGAGTTTGAAAAGCAGTAAAAACAACTCAACTGGCCAGAGAAAACAAAACAAGAGTAATGGAGTATGTCTGGAGAACTCAGGGGCACTTCAGGTACAGACTGGATGTGGACTGGCATGAGGCTAATGGCCTCTCCATCACTGAGATAGCTGTCATGGCTGGAACTCATTGAGAGCCAATGAGAAGCATCCTATGCTGTCCAGTATTTCAAAGCTCTTTATTGCTTTATTTGTTCAGAGGTGCTTCAGGTAAATGGAGTGCTTATTATAGGTGTAGTACTAGCCATTAAAGCAAATATATTTACATCCTCGGTAATTATATTTTGGTAAAAGTTGTTCTGGATGGCTCAACAGGACTCCTCCCTGGGTAATATTTTTGCTTCAATATTTCTCTACTGAGGCAGAACAGCTTACAACCAAAACACTTCTCCTCATGATACTTTTATTTCTGCCATGACCTTCTTCTCTTTTAAATCTAGGGGAAAATAACAAAATATAGAGAGTAACATATGTACTTAATGAACTCCAGAAACTTATTGATTTATTGGCTATAGTCACTTAAAAAATCTATAGTCCAAAGGCTAATAATTAAAGAATATAGAGACAGTAAATATGAGGTTTAAGTAAAGTATATGTTTGCCCATGGTGCTTGAATTCTTATGCCAATATAATTTTGTCTTAGATATTCTTACACAGATTTTCCACTACTTGAGAATTTATGTAGAACAACATGGCAGTACATATTGTTTAATGGAAATATTGTATTGTAGCTTTCTGGTTAGCAGTAATGTGAGCTTTCTCTTTGGAGTGTTTTAAGGTCTACTTAATTAGGTCACCTTTGGCCAAATTGTATTTCAGACAAATTGAAAGGCATTTAAATTCTTTCAGATCACCTGAATAGCATTCAATGTCCTGGTATGTTAATTTGCCAACTGGAACCTCTGGGAATGGAGCTAATTAAGTCTATAAATAAAGCAAATAAGCAAATATCTGTGAAGGAGTGTATTCTACAGTTGTGTAATGTCTTTGAGTTAGTTTGTGAAATGTGATAGCAATTATTTACCAAAGCAATTTTCTTATAATTTTAAAACATTTTTTGGCAAAAAAATGTGTTTCCATATTCTCAGTGGAGGCCTCATAGGTTAGAAAGTCATTAAATGAAACATCTTTCTTTTATATTGTAACTTTATAAAATGTCCAATATGACATTCTGAATTAAATGGTAGCTAGCTGCATTATTTTGGAGTGGTAGATATCCATTTTTATAAAACCTGTTGTCTCTGGACTCTGGTGAGAGACCATGGCAGGATGCCTTGTGGAACTACTTATTCAGTATTTGATCCGTGGAAATCTATGATCTTCCACTTGCTCAGATCCCTCTTGTCATTGGGAAACAACCCTCCATCCTTCTAAATCACAAAATGTGTTCATTAGTTTTTAGTTCCCAGCTATGGATTCTCTGCCTCAATCTACTCTAATTACCTCACGGCTCCAACTCCCCGTATGACTGTTACTCTGTAACAGAATCAGAAAAAAAAATCTTTTCATAATGTTCGATCACTTGAATGTATGAATGTTAAGAGAAAGCAACTTTCAGATTAAGTTAGAAGCAGTGAAATTATTCACTGGGACAAGCCAACATACAATTTTCTCGAGGTTGAGATAATGAAGCCACTGTGCAAACAACAGCAGGAAGTGGAGCTACATGTTAGGGGATAATTTGTGATGAAAAGGGACAGATTGCTTCACTTTTGAGTAGTTAAAAATTTTAAACTAGACAGAAAAACTCAAAAAACCTGGAATGATTCATTCCAATTTGTAAACATCTATTATTTTATTTTTAATGTGTATGTATGTGTTTGTGTCCATATGCTACATTTGTGCAGGTGCCTTCAGAGTCCAGAAGTATGTGCAGCTGCCCTGAGTGCAGAAAAGGCCACTGAATCCCCTGGAGCTGGGGTTATAGGACATTGTATGCGACTCTGTGTGGATGCTGGAAACAAAATTGATGTCCTCTTTAAGAGAATCAAGTGCTCTTAACCACCAGGGAACCTTTCTGGCCCCGACCTTAGTTTCTTGCCTTTCTATATATATACATGTTGTTTAATGTGAGTAATAGTGAAAGATATTTTTATGTCCTTAAGATTGGCAACCCCATATTTTGCTTTAGATAATGAGTATTTTCAGTAATTATGAAATAAAAGCCTAAAATGTGAAAGAAATCAATCAATCAATAAAAGAAATAGAGCCAAAAGACAGAAAGAAACAAGAGCATTTGACTCTTTGCTATTTAAGTTCCTACTTATAGGATAAATCAATAAATTCTCTTTATTAAAATTGTTTTCAACTATGTTTTATTTACATGTGACTAAAACTATTCTATTGTTCAAGAGAAATTAATCTTCCTCCTAGAAATTCTCTTTCTAGAAGTGGGTTATTGAGGAAAGAATGGCAAATGTATAGACTACTTAGTATAATTGAAAATTTAAATTAAATGTTATAATTATATTCATCAATAAAGAAGTTAATAAATTAGCAGTAGGAAATTTATGTGTTTTCTTATAGTGATGGATAAAAGAATTCAGTGTTCAGTGTGTAGTAAACTTTAGAGAATATCTTATAAGTACTGCCATGGCACACTTACTACTGAAACAAATGCTGCCAGTAATTGCTTAACTAAATATTGGCTTTTATTCTAACCCATGAAAAGCATTTTACTGTTTTCACCCATTTAATTTTATGTCTGCACATAGTTCCATTTGATTCTTCCTTTTGATTTTCAGTCCACTCAATGAAGTGCCTCTTTAGATGCTGCAGTTACTTCAGATTTTGAGGTAAAAGAAAACATTTAAAGCTAACTAGTTTCAGAGAGATAATTTTGATTTGCCTTTTGTTCCTATGTAGAACTCTCAAGAGGAGAAGGAAACTCCTGGCATGTAGTTTGCTTTTCTAGTATATAACTCAGACACAAGCGAGCACCTTTCCTTTTTCTGCCTTTCTGTGTTCATCTCTCTATCCCTCTTTGTATGTGTCTGTGGATCTTCTTGTTTCTGTCTCTCTGTTTCTCTGTGTCTCTGTCTCTCTCTGTCTCTGTATCTCTGTCTCTGTCTCTCTCTCTCTTTCTTTCTGTCCTTTTTTTCTTTCTGTAGACCAAGGTCAGAAACAAAGACCAAGACAAAAACCAAACAAAACTTTTATTTTAGATGGATGGGCTGAGTTGTGTAATACCTTGTGAGCTCTCTTTAATTACAGAAGAGATTGTTTTCTCAGTCATCCTACAGACTTTCATTTTTGTTTCTTAAGTGGATAGGTGCCCATTGCCTTTATAGTTCATATAATTTCTATGCATATGTTAAATGGGTACATGGCTACAATTTTTGAAAGCATATACACATTGATTTTTGTGTATATAGTAAGGCAGGTGAAGATTTGTAGAGCAAATGCTCATAAATTGTAAAGTTACTTATAGATCTTTTATTATGTTTTCAGTTATTATCAGTAATCATTACCATTGTTAATATTTTTGTTGTCTCCAAAATACAGTATTTTTAATTTGAAAATAACTCTTTCAATACAATATATTCTGGTGATGGTTTTCCTTGCCCCAACTCTTCTCAGATCCTCCCCTTCTCTCCACCCACTCAAGGTAATAAAATCTCATTAGAAAACAGATATCTAAATAATGATGATGATGATAAAATACGATAAAACAAAAGCAAACAAACCAGTATAATACAAAATAAACAAACAAAAAAACTGAGCCAAAAAAAAAAAAAGCACAAGAAACACAGACACAGAGGCATCCACATCTGCACACACAGAAATACCAAAAAACCCACAAAACTGGAAGCCATAATGAACAAGCAAAAGACCTGGAAGGCTGAAAAAAATGCACAAAGTATTTTGATACAAATAATATTTATTCAATGCCCCATGATTCAGAGTTCTCCCAATGAACAATCATTTTACAATGCTTTTTTAAACACTGGAAAGCCTGCAGCAAATTTGAGACTATATTAAAAGATGTTTATCATATCCAATATCTAATAGAGGTAATCATACAAAGGTTTCCGAGCCACTTCAGAAGATTCATTTTATAGGCACAGAGTTATGGTAATTTATCAACAGTGTTATCTTCTGGGTGCTGTAGTGTTGGTGGAGGTTAAGATTTGCAGCCCTCCATGTCTCTACATGTGGCCAGCATTCACCCAAATAGCCAGATTCCTACCTAGCATTAGATTTATGCATTTGTTTTTGGTTCAAGGTTTCTTGCTCCCGCTGGCAAACACAGATTCTTCTTAACTCCTCTCCACCAGAATGTGCACAGAATATAATTATGAGAGGAACTAACATTATCTGAAATGCATTTCTGTTTATGCCTGTAGACCAAGGTCAGAACAATTAATCTGAATGATGGTAGCCCTGTGGATTATGCTAGATAATATTTTTCCCAGGAATGTGATACCATATATTACAAATAGGCAAAGTATTCAGGCAAATCCTCTGCTGGCCCCTCTGTCAACGCAGGTTTAGTGTCATTAAATCTGAAGTGTAGAAAATAGATTGCCAGGAATGCAGATGTTTCTAGTGGTGAGTATTTCATGCATATGCTAAAATAATAGTGTGAGGATTATTTTTATGTATCAAACTTGACTGGGTGGTGGAGTGCCTAGATGTGAGAAAGTCTCAAGCTTGTTGTAAATTCCCAAAGTAGCAGGCATGGTGATGTTGAATAATACCATGCTTAGGGCCCCTTTACTACATTGCCCAGAGCAATTTGTGACACTGTGACAGCACTGTTGAATCATTAAGCTTCTTTCCACAAAGCCTCTTTTTTAGGTTAGTGAAGTCATAAAGGTTCAGTCCTCCTGGGTCCTGATAATACATTGTCCCCGGAAGAGATCTTCTACTTCTAATTTATCAGAACAAGCAATGTATTTGCACCTTAGAAAATAAAACTTACATGTCACTTGATTTATTTGGAAATATTCTGCATTAGCATTTTTGTAATTACTCAACTAAAGCCAACTAACATAATTTTCTTATACCTCTGGCTTTTGGGAAACAACTTTAAAAAAAAAGAATCATGTAAAAGGAAATGGCTTGTGCTAATATTCATATGCTGTGTTAGAGAAGGTCCTGGGAATTTCAGACATCTTGAGGCATCCCATTATTTGCTCTATTGTGTGTATTGTAGGGGCATGGAGTGTGTATTTGGACATCTTCCACCGCTCCTTTATTAGCTATAACTTTGGGTTAAAAACAACTGGTAAATGAAGTTTCTGTGGCGGTAATCATTTGACAGAAATGGAAGCTAATGTGTTGAGCTATCACTGCTTTTCATAACATCATAGAAGTAATCAGTTGTAGAAAAATTCCAGTCTTGTCATGCCATGAAAGTTTCAGTATTCTTTTCTCTTCACCCCTATGGACGTCAATCTCTTCCTCCTGGGGACACAAAAGTCAGAACTCTTGAGTGGTAGAATACAGAAACTGGTTACCTGGTGACTGTCCTTTAACAGCAGACTGTAACTATATTTTCAAGTAATCTTTTCTATATAAATGTTATGATTTTCTGCAGCTTAAAGACATTTTATATCAATTGAAAACTCATTTTTAAAAATGGATACTCTCTAGGATATATAAGCCGAAATCTGGAGTGTGAGTTTCATTTCTAGTTTTAAATTTTTATTTAAGAAGCAGGTGTATGGTGGTGGGAGGGGAATGCCTTTATTAAAGAACAGAGGAATATGATACTGGGAGTGATTGTTGTTACGGGACCATTTCATGCAAATTAATCAGTAAACATTTAGCAGCTAGATGCTTGATGGGAGGAGGGGACAGGGGAGAAAATTAGTCAGGTAGAGAGTAAAACTATTACCCCTGTCTGATTAAAAAAGATAATCATAATGTTTTCATGCAGACTGGCAATACCATGGCATTTCTTTCATTTCTTGCCTTGAATTGCAAGGAGGGAGTTTCCAAGACTGTGGGAGAAATACTTGGTGGAAAACTCCACATTGGCACATTTCAGGCTAAGACATAACTATTAAGGTTTTTGATTAAAGAGAAGATGAAGAGTTGAAAATGAGCTTCAATAATTTCTCTTTAAGCTCAATGGAGTTTTAGAATTCCCAGCAATTCCTCATTGAGTTAGAAAAATGTAATTAAATAAGTGTGGTAGCTGATGACCCTGGTAGGCTACCTGCTTTTCATCAGCTATTGTGGTCTTTTCATATTACTTACATTAAACACCAATGGTGAGTCGTAGAAAAACAAAATGGAAACTAAAAGTAAAGTTTTTATAATGATAATACTTCATTTTATTCTTCATAATCCTGTTAGTAACTTTGAGAGTCATACAATGAGCTTTGATCATATTCATCTACTTACCTCAACTTAGACCTTTCCTCATCCCCTTAGCCTATGTTCATATTCTCTATCTCTGTCTGTCTCCATGTCTATCTCTGTCTTTCTCTTTCTCTCTTTCTCTCTGTCTCTCTCTTGGTCTCTGTCTCTCTCTGTCTCTGTCTTTCTCTCTCTTTCCATGAGTTTTATACATATTATTGTACTGGCAGATACTCCTAAGTGTAGTCCAGGCTTTACCTGGACTGTGCTTGATACAATAGATGTCACCAGTTAAACAAAACTGACTTTCTTTTCTCCCATCAGCTACAGGTAAGATTTTGTGGTCACCTTTCCTCCTCCATCATGGGAATCTGCCTTGAGTCCCCAATAGTCATATGCATGCTATCACAATCTCTTTGAGTTTATAGGTGCAGTCCTATACCTTGTTGGATCTGAAAAACATCTTCCTTTAATTCATCTAGCACTTTAGGTTATTAAAATCTTTCTGCTCTCTCTTCTACTCAGACCCCCGAGCCTTCAGGGGAGAGTTGAGCTTTAGACCTCTCACTTGGTGCTGAGGATTCTGATGTCCCTTATTTTCTGTACATTGTCCAATTGTGGATTTTGTATTAAATGCCACCAACTTCAAGAAATTTTACCAATGAAGAATAAACAATGTACTGACCTATTGGCCACAGAATATAAGCTCTGGATAATCTACAGGACCCCATTGGCCAACAACTCAAATCAAACCATACCAAACCAAACCAAACCATACAAAACCAAACCAAACCACACCACACCACACCACACCACACCACACCACACCACACCACACTAAACCAAACCAAACCAAACCAAACCAAACCAAACCAAACTAAACCAAACCAAACCAAACCACAAACCAAAACAACATTAATAAAAATCAATTGCTTGTCTTTGGGCTTCTATTTGATACACATGGTTTCTTTTTGGTGTTCCCTTATTATAGGATAATTCCATATATATTTTAGGAAGCTTCTACAGTGGTAGGTTTCTTTATGGATTTTTTTATTAGATATTTTCTTCATTTAACTTTCACATGTTATCCCGAAAGTCCCCTAAGCCCTCCCCCATCCCCCGCCCTGCTTCCCTCCCCACCCACTCCCACATATTGGCCCTGGCGTTCCCCTGTACTGGGGCATATAAAGTTTGCATGACCAAGGGGCCTCTCTTCCCAATGCCCTCCCTATACTCCAGTATGTCCTCCCAGTCCCATCCCCTAATCCTTCATGTTCCAAAAATGGAAAAGGAGAAAAATGTCTCAGGATGGAATAGTGTTTTATTGTATTTTTAAATTTTGCTTACAATGTAACAGGGTTCCATGTGTCATTTTTATATGTATTTCACTTCGTCGATTCTCCTTCCTGTTCCTCATCTCTCTCTGACCCCACCTTAGCACTGTATCCTTCAGTTTTGCCATTTCTCCTTGTACTTTGTCCTATTGTCTTTTCCATCTCCCTCCCTTAAAACACTCCCCAGCTCATGAATATATCCCCAGTTTTCTGTCTTTTTTCACATTTACTTACATCTTGAAAAAGATTTGATTTTTGGTAAATTTCAAAAATGTTACAGAAAGAAATGTATTTTCCAGTGTAAAGTTGGAGCCACCTTGGGAAGCAGCATATAGCAAGAACTAATATGAATAAGGGAGATCATTTGCCTAAAGATACACAAGTCACCTCCATCCAGGGAAGAAGATATACCATACAAGGGTGAATTCCATTGCAAAGAAATCAGGATTTTTGAGGATGAGTGAGATGTATATGTTTAACAAAACATATTTGTAACCCAATTAAACTTTGAATATCTGTAAATATGTATACAGCCATGCAGTGTTTGACAATGGGGAACATGTTCTGAGAAATATGTTGTGAGGTGATTTTATTTTATTTTATTTTTTACTGTGAAAACATCAAGGAGTATGCTTCCTCAAAGTAGATGGTATAGATTATTCCCTCAAAATAGCTTTGTGTTTCAGTCAATGGGTTTGGAAGACAAGAGACTCGGGAAACTGCAGTGAACATGTTATATACTTCATTTATTTTTATAAATAAGAATACAAAAATTACACTCTGGCCTACTGATAAACACACACTACAGTGAACACACACCAATAAAACCTATTTATTGCCATTGTCATGCACAGTGCATCATTGTATGTAATATAAAACTTTGACAACAGTAGACTTGTGTCTGTCAGCATTACTATCAACACATTCCCAATTCATTGCACCAAATATGCAATAGCGACTGGGTAGTTTAGTTTCAGTAGGAATGAGAATCTTTCAATTTTATTAAATTCTCATGGGATCATTGTCCTGCATGACTTCTATCAATGACTCAAATATGGCTTCACAGGAAGCTATTGGAACACTTCCTGCCTATCAAATCCTACTTGTACACTACATCACAATTATATTGGCATATCCCACAGTCTTTTATACAGGATATCACTTGAGTTGTTTGCTGACAGTCAGACTTTTTTCTTGAATTTTTTTCCTAAAAATCATGATAATGATTGCCAACCAGAACCTAGTTCTTCCAACCTAATCTCTAGAGTTAACCAAGTGCTAAAAATTTGATCCCTGAAACTCTCAATCCTGACTTCTCTTTCATTGGCATGATGTTCATGTTCCTCTTTTAGGAAATTATACTTTCTATACATTTCATTTGCTGAAAAGCACAAAGCTACTGGAGCACTATAGTGTAATATCAATGCAATATTTATAGCAAGGTTCCTCAATTTTAAACCTAGTCAAAAATTGGAGCACTCTGCCAAAACAATTGTTGATTTGCGAGTCCCTGTTTTAAAAGATAAGGCTTGCAACATGATACACATTACCTCTGCATTTGGGGTGGACATTACATTTGTTGAAAAGCATTTAGGCAATAAATGTCTTCCTAAGTAAAGTAGGAACATTTAAGGCAAATTTTAGAAAACGGCAATGGCAATCCTTCTGTTTTAACAGCTGCCTGGGATGGGAGTGCTCCCTCAAGAGTCTACCTTCCTGTGAGGTTTAGGAGAAAGGGCATGGGCTTAGCTATTATTGGCAAAAGTAGAACAGTCATCCAGGGAAATAAGGCAGACTGTCTCAGCTTAAGGCTTTCTGTATCTGCAAAATGAAGAAGTGCCATTATTATTTTTGGGGTGACCAGCAACATGGATATTCCCGTACTGAGTGCTCATAAGTGAATCTCATTTAATCTCATGAGTATCTGAATCTCCACTTTAAATGGGAAGACACTGACACCCAGTTTGTAGTCAGGTTGAGTAATGAAAAGAGATAGAAACAGCTGTCTTTCTGAACCTCAAGCTCGTGTTCTGATGATCAAGCTACACTAAGTAACCCATTGACTTTCCTAAGTGACTATATGGATTCACTCAAAACACTAAATGACTTTGATAACTCCTAATTCTGAGTTCATGGACTCTGAGGGTTGGACCTCATAGCTATTGTATGACCTCACAATTTATATAGCTAAAGCAAAACTCATATTCTAGATAAAGGCATTAACTCACCCACATTATGAACGTTCAGTATTAATCAACAATAGTGATTGTAGTATAGGAAGAGTAAAGTGTTTCAGGGGCCCACCATAGTTCTAGTAATATTAACCTGTGTGTAAGTATATTTCCACTGAGTTGAGTAAGGCAGAGTTGGCCAGACTGAAAAGCATTTCTTAAATTTAAGTAAGAATTTTTAAAAAATGCAACATCAGCCAAGTGTAGTGATGCACATTTTTAATCTCAGTACTTTGAAGGCAGAGACAGGCTAGCTTGGTCTACAGCCAGAGCTGCATAGTGAGAACTTGAAAAACACAAAATAATAAAAATATAAGTAAGTAAATAAATAAACAAACAAATATCCTTTATTGTATTGACTATGTTCATATATATTACTATATATACATGTATGAAAATTATATAAAAATTGCTTTGCCATAAAATAAGTAACAGGAAATACTGTTGACAAAAGAGACATTATTTTGAGATTGGCATGTTCCCTCATGGTGTCAAGAACATAGTTTCTTTTCTTCTTTGCCATACACTGGCAGTCATTGTCAGATCAGCTCTTGCACTAGATATTTCTTAAATTTTATTTTAAAGTCTTTTTTATTGAATATTTTCTTCATTTACATTTCCAATGTTATCTCCTTTCCCTCCCTCCTGGAAACACCCTATCACATCTTCCCATCCCTACTTTTTATGAAGGTGTTCCTCTAACCACCCATCCACACCCACCTCCCTGCCCTTGATTCCCCTACAGTGGGACATCTATTGAGTCTTCACAGGACCAAGGACCTCTCCTCCCATTGGTGTATGAGAAGGCCATCCTCGGCTACATATGCAGCTGGAGCCATGTGTACTCCTTTGTTGATGGTTTAGTCCCTGGGAGTTCTGAGAGGTCTGGTTGGCTGATACTGTTGTTCTTCCTATGGAGTTGCAAACCCCTTCAACTCCTTCATTCCTTTCTCTAACTCCTCTGTTGGGGACCCCCCCTGCCCACTCAGTCCAATGGTTGGCTGTGAACATCTACCTCTGTATTTGTAAGGCTTTGGCAGGGCCTCTCAGAAGACAGCCATATCAGGCTCCTTTCAACGCGTACTTCTTGGCATCCACAATAGTGTCTGGGTTTGATAACTGTATATGGGATGAATCCCCATGTGGGGCAGTCTCTGGGTGGCCTTTCTTTCAGTCTCTGCTCAACATTTTATCTCCATATTTATTTCTATGAATATTTTGTTCTCCTTCTAAGAAGGACCAAAGCACCCACACTTTGGTCTTCCTTCTTTATGAGCTTTATGTGGTCTATGAATTGTGTCCTGGTTATTTGGAACTTTTGGGCTAATATCCACTTATCAGTGAATACATACCATGTGTGTTCTTTTGTGATTGGGTTACCTCACTCAGGATGATATTTTCTAGTTCTATCCATTTGCCTAAGAATTTCATGAATTCATGGTTTTTAATAGCTGAGTAGTATTCCATTGTTTAAATGTACCACGTTTTCTGTATCCATTCCTCTGTTGAGGGACATCTGGATTCTTTTCAGCTTCTGGCTATTATAAATAAGGCTGCTATGAACATAGTGGAGCGTGTGTCCGTATTAACAGTTGGAGCATCTTCTGGGTATATGTCCAGAAGAGGTATTGCTCTATCAATTGGTAGTACTATGTCCAACTTTCTGAGGAACTGCCAGACTGATTTCCAGAATGGATGTACCAGGTTACAATCCCGAAATCAATGGAGGAGTGTTCCTCTTTCTCCACATTCTCCCCAGCATCTGCTGTCACCTGAATATTTTATTTTAGCCATTCTGACTCCTGTGAGGTGGAATCTCAGGGTTGTTTTGATTTGCATTTTCCTGATGACTAAGGATGTTGAAGTTTCTTAAGGAATCACCATCCCTGACCTCAAACTGTATTACAGAGCAATAGTGATAAAAACTGCATGGTATTGTTACAGAGACAGGCAGGAAGATCAATGGAATAGAATTGAAGACCCAGAAATGAACCCACACACCTATGGTCACTTGATCTTCGACAAAGTAGCTAAAACCATCCAGTGGAAAAAGAGACAGCATTTTTACAAATGGTGCTGCTTCAACTGGTGGTCAGCACATAGAAAAATGCTATTCAACCCATTCTTACCTCCTTGTACAAAGATCAAGTCCAAGTGGATCAAGAACCTCCACATAAAACCAGATACACTGAAACTTATAGAGAAGAAAGTGGGAAAGAGCCTGGAACACATGGGCATGGCGGAAAAATTCCTGAACAGAACACCAGTGGCTTATGCTGTAACATCAAGAATCGACAAATGTGACTTCATAAAATTGCAAAGCTTCTGTAAGGCAAAGGACACTGTCAATAGGACAAAAAGGCAACCAACACATTTGAAAAAAGATCTTTACCAATCCTATATCCGATAGAGGGCTAATATCCAATATATACAAAGATGGCACACCAGATTTAAAGCTTGCAAGAACTATGAATTCAACTGTGACCAATGTTTCCTTGTAGCCATCCACTACCTGTGGTGCTTATACTATTTCTGGCTGCTGTTCCACCATGGTCTTTGATCTTTGGTAGGGGTTTGTGATTCAGATGTCCCACTAAAGGTTGAACAATGCACAGTCATGCAATCTATGTACTATAACCAATTATGGGCCTCTGTGTTAATTATCTACTTCAAGAAGACTCCTCTAAATGAGTTTCGAAGATACACTAATATATAGATATAATGAGAAATCATAAGATGTCACCTTAATACTATGCCTCATTAGCAAATATTAATAACAGGTTGTCGCGAAGATTTCTGCCATGTCTAGTCACAGATTCTTGACACCAATAATGGTTCCAGGCATGGGTTTCATCTTGTGAAATGTGTCTTGATTCCCATCAAAAGGTTCCTGGTTATTTCCATGGCATCTGTGTTACTGTTGCACTGCTTAATCAAGGACTGGAATGTTTTTTTTGTAGCTGGAATGTTTTGTAGTTAGATAATATTGCAGATTACATTTTTTTTTCTCCTCTGGTATCAAGTATAGCACCTCACAACGCTGTGAAAGCTATTCAGTATGGATGAAACTTCCAGGTTGATATCAGCTTGAGTTTTCCTCATTGTGTGACTCCAGTATGTGATATCTTTAGCAATAGGGTCTTACTGTGGCATGGTAAAGGGTAACCAAGTGCAATTCTACAACCTGTAATATTTAGAGGTCTATAGGACCTGATTGACCAATAATTCTATGAGAGGCAACACAATACTGAAATTGGGTTATTTGTTATCTTGCGGTACCATTCCTTCTTTGTTCCCAATAGCCCCCAAATCGCAACAGCCTTGATTTTTGAAATTCTTTCTTCTTCTCCTTGGACTATCATCTTTCCATTGTCACCTGATTCCTTTCACTTGTAGAGACCCCCGGAGGAACTTCTCATGTTCTACTATACCTAATTTCTGTCAATTTTTAGTCTTGTTACAAACGATGAAGAGAAAACAAACACAAATCAGTCACCCTTTCAGTCTCTGTTCAGAGATTCCCCAGTATCTAACCACTGTGTCTCTGATGCTTTCTCAGTTTGATCTGTGTGTACTTCGAAATCTTCTTTTCACTTGTCACCATCTATATTACTTTTCTCACACCGCTCTTTTGGCTGCTTTGTGTCTGTCTCACTTTTATAGCTTGGGAACTTGTTTTTGATGTCACAGGCACTCACAGCTGAAGGTGTTTTCCTTCATTCACACAGGAGACTGTAGAGTTGAATTTTTGACTGTGCAATAGTCAAACATTTGGGATTGTCTGAGACAAAAATGAATACATTTTGCACTGCAAGGTGCACATAACCGACAACTGGAGGAGGAATGCTGTGGTTTTGAATTTGCTTTCCAATGATTAACCTGTTGGAAATTTGGTCACTAGTTGTAGAGGTAGGATGTGGTGGGAACTACAAGGAACAAGGCTTAGTGTGATGCCCTTAGATAACTAGGTGAACTACCCTCAAAGGAATTAAGGTATCTCCTATATGATTCTATGATCTCTCATGAAAATAAATTGATGTATTAATTGACTTTAACCCTTGACTCACTCTCTTGCTTCCAGCTGGTAGATGTATATATTCTCCTCACATGGAATACTTCCTTGCTATCTACTACCAGGTGATGAAGCTGAGGGCAAAAAGGGATGTCTCACCAGGGTTGATGAAACAGTCTCTCAACTTTCAACCTGCATTGCCTAAAGTAAAAAATTTCCCTTGATAAATTTAGCCTGCCTCAACTGTTTCGTTAAAGTAAGCCAGCATTGCCTTTGATGTGCATGAAGTTAATTTTGATGCGGAATATTTTACTGCTGTCTCAGATGCTTTTTGTCTATTTGTTTGTTTTTAAAAATCACTCGTGCCCTCAGTTAAATATTAATCCTATTCAAATCTCTTTTTTTCCTATTCAAATCTTATCTGATAGTTCTGGCTCCAATAGCACAGCATAAAAATGTATTCATTCATTCATTCATTCATTCATTCATTCATTCATTTGCTTCTTTGTTTATTTATTTATTTAATGGTGATAGGCATTAAACCCAGGATGCTGTACAAACTGGACAACCGGGCTAACACTGAGTTATAGATCCCAGCCTGGCCTATCCTGGCACACTGTAATCCTTTTTCTTCTTGTTTCTAGATATAACAGTCTAATTTACTTGGTTTATAGCTACCTAGTTCCTGCCAGCCTATTTACAGGGCTATCATACTTACCTCAGTGTTATCAGTGAATAACATTTGATGCATGATTTATCAGAACATATGTACTAAGTCAAGGTAAAATTTCATGCTCACATCATCAAAGTCTGGAAGCATTTCAAACAAAGGTTAGCATTTAAATTTTCTCTCGTGGTCTAATTCTCCATTTTGTTTTTCATGGGGTTTGCTTAAATTGAGTCAGCTTTCATATCTTTGCTATTTATTTAAACTTAACATTTGATCAAAAATTAGACTTAGCCTGATAAAATCTTTATGCGATCCTCTAAATATGTCCAGTTCATTACAGTGCCATCACATAAGGTATATTTTGAAACAGAAAAACATTATTGCAAGTATGTGTTCTCTCTTCATGTAATATATACTCACAAAGTTGAGCTGTAATTATTTTTCAATTTTAGTCTGATTCTAATCTATAAAATAAAGTTCCTTAGCCATAAAAATAACACTCTGAAGGATTTCATTAAACAAAGGAGAATTTTATGATGTGAATAATTGGTCTCGAGGTTTCAGTACTTTAATAATCTAGAGAAAAAAATCTTAATTTATTAGACTTCTTTTGTGTATGTTAAAAGAAAAAAAGAATGGTTCTAAGAATAATATTAATAACAATGGAAGGATCACAGGGTAATTATCAGATGAAATAAAATAATTATAACAGAACACAGTATAAAGTGCAATGCTTTTTAAATACTAAAAATTATCCTTCAGATAAAAACAGGAAATAGTTGAGGACCTATGCTGGAACGTGCAATGTTGGAGTCAGAGTGAATGCTATTTTAGTTCTAAAATAAGAAAACGGATTTGAATTGAAAGTCACAAAAACTTTCTGAACTGGAAACTAATTAGTATTCTGATAATTCTGATTGGTGAATCTTGGCAATTAAGTAAGTTTTATACTCATTTTCAGCTTTTCCTGAGTTTGATTTTTTTTCCTCAGTTGATTTCCTATAAACTTGGCTTAGATATCAACGTCTGAATCTTTTATCTTCCACTGAGAAAACAGACACATACTGCTTGTCTTTCTATTCCTTGAAAATATCTGAAAATACAGAGCAGGTGGGAGATCCAACCACGAACTTGAGTGAGAATCTGTAGTTCTTTCTGTCTTACCCCTCTTTTTCCTCAGTAGCCTTGGGTCACAAATGATCTCACAGTTTTTTTTTTTTTTAACCCAACTGAGGAAGACAGACTACTTCCTGACATTCTTCTTTGCCAGAAATCACTCTAACAGAGAAGGTTTTCTGTGCATTTCTCAAAGCCTTCACCCTCCCTCCAAAGAACTTGTCTCATAGGACTTCAGAAGAAAAACTCTGTTGATTTGGGCATTTTCTTGCTCTATTGTCTGTCTGTGGCTATAAATGCTGCTGACGATAATTGTGAAAGATGATTTCTGCTCTGTACAGCTTGTTTTGGCTGGTGATGCCACAGCTTTCTATAGGTCATTCTTGGTCATCTTTGTACTGGCTGCTGCAGAGCTAGGCTCTGCCCTCCCTATGTGACATGCAACACTGTTGTGTCTTCTGCCGACAAAGATGAAAAGCTCTTGCCACCACGCACTTGCGCACTGCTCCCACATGGCCAGAAGTATAAGTCACTCCAGGAATCACTCTTAGCTTTCACTCTTTGTAGCCTTTGCCTTTCTGGTTCCAGTCGCTGGGATCATCCTCCATCCTCCATCCTCCATCCTCCATTCTCCATCCTCCATCCTCCATCCTCCATTCTCCATCCTCCATCCTCCATCCTCCATTCTCCATCCTCCATCCTCCATCCTCCATCCTCCATCCTCCATCCTCCATCCTCCATCCTCCATCATCAATTCAAATTCCTGACTACTAGTCAGTTCCTAGAATGACGGACAGTGAAGATACAGTTTTTCACTACAGGGGATAATTCTGTCTTCACCCAGCAGGTCACGGACTTGATCCATGCCTCCAATAAAGTCATTAAAATTAACTAGAGATTAGTAAATTCCCTGAAATAGAAAAAAAAAGCAGCCTTTCATGTGATCACTGTCTTAATTATATTAAAACAAGAATGATATAGTTTGAAAGACTTAAAATTTGAGCTGAATGATTGTCCAGGCTACATAGAATAAATCTTAACAATGAAGCTTTTTCTGTAAAAGGTTAGTAGGCATTAAGGAGGCAATATTTTATAATTCACTTGAGTTTTCAAAAAATGATTTAACTAGATAATAACTAATATCTACAAGGTTTCAGCTTTTTATTGGTACTTAAAGCATATACGTTATAATTTAGTGATCACATCACAGGTTTCAATGGCAGCAGATTTGAATTCGCACATTTCTCTAAATAAAATGTACATTATGAGCAAGCATGTTCAGAAAAAATTGCTTCTTGTTTGAGATATAGGTATGGATGTTGTATATAATCATTGTCTTTATAGGCTACTATCTGTGATAAGAGCTAATGGCCTCAAATGGAAACAAATCTTGTACTCAAATGCTCTTTTCCCATTCCTATAATTTCGTTTTAAGATAATTGACAAACACTTGCTAAACATCTGTCTGAGAACTTTGTGTAAAAGGAATTACTGGACTGTTTTCAGGTCTCAGATGTTCAACTTCATCTTGCATGTTTTTTTTTCACCTATTATTTGTTATATGAACCATTATATACAAATGCAGCTAGTGAGTTTGCAGAGTATCAACATACTGATGCACGGTGACAGGAAGCGAGTGCCAGATAACCCTCTGGGATCCCAAAAGAGACTGTAAAAAGATGGCTATCCATGTTGGTGCCCCAAACATGCTCCTTAATTACCCCCTCCCCTTTAAAAACATTTTTTTTTGCTTATGTGTGGGTGTGGTATTCAAGTCTCTGTGTGATTGCATATGGATTGGTATACAAGCGTGTATGTGTGTATGTGTATAAACCCAAAGTGAACATCAAATGTCCTCCTGTATTTTACACCATTTATTTGTTTATTTGTTTAGTCAATACTCTCACTGAATACTAATTCTGCCTAGCTAGCTAGACTCATCTAGTGAGCCTCTGTCTCTACCTCAGGTGCTGGAATAAGAGGTAGGTGACTATCTGCTCAACCTAAATCTGGGGATTCAAACTTCTGTCCTAATACTTGAGGTAGTGAGCAATTGCTTTATTGACTGAGCTGTCTTCCCAGTCCTCCATTGCTTTTTTGATTCTGTATTTTCTTCAAGTGAACTTTTAAGTTCCAATACTCAGGGATTAGTTGCTCTATGGCAAATCTACTTGTGTTCCTAAAAGTTAATACCATTCAGATTGGAAACATAATTCTAATTTTATTTAGCGTTAGGCAACATAACTTCATATACAGTCTTAATTTTGTGCATTTATTTGTAGATTCATATCTTGGTAAATAAAGTGCACACAACTGCTGATGAGAATATGCTTTAATAGCTACTTATTTTGGGAAAAGATCCAAAAACTGTAAAGTAAAGAGAGTTCTATGTGATAATTGAGAGCATTTGTAGAGAGAATCTCATCACATCACCTAGATTTGGTAATATAACATAAACTTTGGGGAGTCACTGAATTTAAGAACATGGAGAGGCTGCATTTAAACCAGCTTTGCAAGGTCCCTTTAAAGTTCTTGTTTACCCTTTCAATGATGGTAAACTTTAAAAATTTTACAATCTCCAACAACCTAAAGTTATAATTTTTGTCCAATATAAAGCATGTTTGAGAGTATGGGGGCTGGTGTAGAAGCATCTAATGTTTAGTCTAGTCCAGTCAAATTGTGATATTGTGATGTGTTGTTACCAAGTTTAAATAAACACAACAGCAGAATTTCACTTAATGAGAAGAAGAAGAAGAAGAAGAAGAAGAAGAAGAAGAAGAAGAAGAAGAAGAAGAAGAAGAAGAAAAAGAAGAAGAAGAAGAAGAAGAAGAAGAAGAAGAAGAAGAAGAAGAAGAAGAAGAAGAAAGAGGAGGAGAAGAGAAAGAGGAGGAAGGAAGGAAGGAAGGAAGGAAGGAAGGAAGAAAGAAAGAAAGAGAGAGAGAGAAAGAGAGAGAGAGAGAGAGAGAGAGAGAGAGAGAGAGAGGGAGGGAGGGAGGGGGAGGGATGGAGGGAGGGGGAGGGATGGAGGAAGTGAGACTCTTTGCAAAATCAGTTATAGCCTGTATTATGACATGGAGCCTGGTAGATCTAGTATTGGCCCTGAGTGTCCATGTCAGATTTAAAGTAAAACAGCACCACTGACTAGGTGGCAAGTGAGTGAGGGACGGACGTAATAGACATGGTCTTGGCAAAATCACTTATGTTGTTTCTTAGTGTGTGCTGATAAACCCATATTGAAATTGCCCCAGTACAGGGGAATGTCAGGGCCAATAGGGGAGAGTGGGTGAGGTGGATGGGAGAGGGTTTAGGGGATTTTTGGGAGAACATGTGAAATGTAAATGAAGAAAATATCTAATAAAAATGAAAAAAAACTTAAATATGAAAAAAAAAAAAGAAATTGCTGTGTAAAGAGCCAACGGCTCATAGAGCTGACTCCATCTTAGCTACCCTTCTTGTATCCTCTCCAAGACTGGATTACTCTCAACTTTTAAATAATAAATTTTATAAGTGATTTATAATCAATGCTCATTTAAAAGGTATAAACATAAACATCTAAAGAAAGACAACTTTGTTGAAGGTTCAATGTGAAAAACCTCCCATGGATCAGGCAGAGACTAGACTTGATTAAAACCCTGATCATACCCTATTTTCTCAAACCTGACTGTTTATATAGAAAGTACTCCCTTAGTAAATAATATGCACATTAGTCTTTGCCATAGCAGCCTCTACTTCTACAGGAAGTGTCCTAAGGCAATGTGATGATTAGTTTAAATTTTCAACTGGACACAAGCTAGACCACCTAGAAGAGAATCTCAGTGAGAAATAGTCTGCACTGATGTAGCCTGTGGGCATGTCTGTGAGGGAGGTAGCTTTGTTTTAATTGATATAGGATGATAAAGGCACTGTGGGCAACACTATTTGCTAGGCATAGGTCTTGAATTATATAGGAATGAGAGACCAAACTGAGCATAAAGAACATACATTGATTTCTCTCTGCTCTTGACTATAGATACGATGTGACTAGCTGTTTGAAGTTCCTACTGTCTTGATTTCCTGAAAGTGAGCACTGTAATTTGGAATTGTGAGGTAAAATAAATCCTCCCCCCAAGGTGTTCTTGATTAGGATACTTTATCACAGGGAGAAAAATTGAACTTGGACACTGAACCAATGTCTCTGCTGTTCACTGTGGTTTCATGACTAGTTGAATTTCCTGACTTGACTTCTTCACAGTGATGGCCTGTAAGTTGGGTGTGTGTTTGTCTATGTGTGTGTGAAATGCGTGTATGTGCATTTGTATGTTGAAATAAACTGTCTTCTGTAAGTTGTATTTAGTTAAGTCATTTTATCACAGCAACAGAAACGGAGTTAGGAAATTAACCTCTTTTCATACTTAGAGCATCCTAATTTGGGTGGTAAACGTGTATTAGGTACAGAAGTTGAGTATAGAAAACCTTGGTGGAGAGAAGCAGAAAAGATTCAAGAGAGCAGCGGGAGGCCAGCAAGACATGCAGAGTGACTGTAGCAGACCATGTGGGAGAACCCCTGAGAGCCCTCACAGCCAAACCCCGAGAGCATGAGAGAGAGCTGTTGTTGCAAAGGATTCGGATTTTAGCTATTCAAGTGAGTTCATTTATTTGCCATCCAATCGGATCATCTTATATTGATAGTAAGTGCCCAGGTCACTCTGTCATTATAAAGGTAAAGGTAGCAGAGACTTATATCCTTATCCCTTTAGTTTAATATGCTGCTCCAACAGCCATGTTACGTGTTTACCCACTACATCCTGCTTTGAAGTCTACTTTTTTTTTTTTTTTTTTTTTTTTTTTTTTTTTTTTTTTTTTTTTTTTTTTTTTTTTTTTTTTTTTTTTTTTGTATTGTAGATCACTCACTTCAACAAAAGAATGACCCTCTACTGGTGACTTAATTGGGTCCTGAATGGCATAATGAGCAGGTCTAGGGAAATGCAGGTCTGAGGAGGGTCCTCTTTTGAAGAGAGCTTCCTACAAAGAGGATCAGTGATATGAAGCTTTAGAAGAAGATGGCTTATTGGTGAAAATCATTTTTTTAATATGACAGATACTGAATTGTATTTTCTATGTGGATAAGAATTTCTGTTAACAAGTATTCAAAACTGCCTTGCACATTTCATTCTGAAAACAATTCAATTTTCACACAAAAAAAATCTCTCACCACTTTTTTGTTACTTTAATCAAAATTTAAAATTTTCTACTGTATGTGGGTTTCACCTGTACGTATGTGTGTGTGCCACATGCCTACCTGGTGATTAGGAAAACCAGAAAAGGCCACTGCATCCTGTGGAGTTACAGACAGCTGATTGTGAACCACACGTGTCCTCCAGAAGACACAATGTTCTTAACTGTTGAGTTGTCTGTCAGCCCTGGAATGCATTATTAAGATAAACACCAGTACACAGCAAGTTTAAGTGAAAGCCTAATGTAGCCCCTGGGCAGATAAGGTAACCTCAGCTTTCTTCTTCCAGAGCCCATGCTCTTTATCATACAGGGTACCACGTTCAATAAGTATAGCAGTGCTCCTCTAAAGAGTGAGAAGGTGATGAGTGGAGATAGGGGCGTGTCACTAGAATTCAGCCTTGAAGATGCAGAGGGTTAGAATTAATGGACAGAAGAAAGGGTTCATCCTTGGAAATCAGAACCACCTATAGGAGACACTGTGAGTCTTCATGATGGCTTCCCTCGTTTATTTTTCTTATTTCCTCAGTGTAAAATAAGTTAGGAATGAAGTAGACAGGAGTAATGCTAGAGTTCGGGAGAGGAGAGAAGTGTGAAATATATGTAAAATAGACACCTTGTTGTTTTTCTTTGGAGCCATAAACCTTGAAGAAGATACCAACTGAGCCCGGCACTTCCGAAATTTAGGACCTCAGCTACTTTTCACCAAAGAGTGTGCCGGACCTCATTTGTCTGTGCTGGTTACTTTCTTCATGATCCACAAATTCTCTTCTTCAGGAAGTTAGAACTCCTTTGCACAGCCTACTTTCATGAGAACAGAGAGAAGTGGTTTCCTACGAACCCTATTAGAGACATATGGGATTAAAGAAATGTTTTAAGGTGGCCAAGGGGTAAATCGAAGTGTTTCATGTGCCTCGTTAAAACAAAATAACACAATTACAAAGAAAGATCCTTTAAAATCAATTGTCTGACGCCTCACCCCAGGAAGTTTTATTTCCCTACAGATTAAGCATGCCTTTCTCATTTCCTTAGAAAGAGATCTGCTTGTAAAAGTATTTTATGTACAGTTTGAGTGTGACTTGTGTGATGTCTCAGGGAAAGCGTGTGCAGTATTTGGTGAGTATTGTCTGAATTTCCCTCCTGCTCCTTAACCAGGACATCTGAATTTTAGTGCCCTAGGTGTTCAAATAGATGTATTATGACTTTTGTCTAAAATTTGACAAATAAGGTCAAATGCTCTATTGCACCTTTGAGCTGAGTTCCTCGGACATTTCTCGGAGTAGCAGGACTGGTTTTAATGCTTTTTCTTTTCTTTTTCTAATTTTTAAAATTTTTTTAATTTTCAAAAATTTTAAAAATTTATTTATATTTCAAACATTGTCTCCCTTCCCAGTCTCCCCTCCAGAAACTCCCCATCGCATCGCCCTCCTCTTTGCCTCTAAGAGTGTGCTCCACCACCCACCAACCCACTCTATCATCCCCCTATGCTGGGACATCAGACATCCACAGGACTAAGGGCCTCCCCTCCCACTGGTGTCAGATTTGAGAAGGTGAACAGTACACTGAAGGTTTACCTTCACAGTTTAAATGAGCAACTATATTTAAGTCAGTGTCAAGTTTCCTAAAATGTGTTCTAAGAAGTTTTTAGTTCATTTTTATCTGATGAGGATCTTCAACCAAATTAACCAATCAGTGCATGTCTGAAGCTAGCCACAGAAATAATGTCCTAAAACTCTCATAATCCACCCCTCACCCCCACCCAACACACACACACCAGAGACACTGCATCTTAATCTGGTGATGGGCCCAATACAACCCGCAAACAGTCAACTTCCTCTGACTGGTGCTTTGTTAATTTTCTGTTAATGACATGGCTATGTTACCATTTTCTCCTTTAGCTAATGTATTTACTTTGCAAACCAGCCTTACATTTTTATGACTCTATGCTGACTTATTGGAGTATACAAGCACACCGCATTGGAATCAGACAGACCAAGAATATTCTTTTGATTCTTTTCTAAGGTACATGATCTCACTAATCCTGGGAAGTTGGCTAGGCTTCCAGTGCCAGTCTTTACTTCTCTCCCATTGTGTGGGCCTTAAGTTCAATTGCACAGGCATCAGTTACTGCCATCAGATGAGTGCCATTATTCCTTTATGGATGTCTTGTCATTGGTCTTTCATGTGGTTCACAGACGCTGCAGCTTGGCACATCTGTTTAATTGGTCCTTTTCCTTTGGAAACTTGCATAGTATTTTCTGGAACCATAGAAAATTAGACCTCAAGAAGGAGTATTTGAAAGCAGTTCTAGCATAATTATTCATTTGTCCTAAATTTATTGTGTCCTCAGCAGTAATGTCCTGAGCAAACCACCCTCAACCCCTGAGAGGCAACCAAAGGCTACATTGATATTTGTATTGTTTTGGAAATCACTTGGACTACCAACCATTTAGAAGGAAGAATTTGGATTCTCTTAGACAATGGTCCTCATGGAGAAAATTATCAACACAATTTGTATAACTTCTTTTAATACACATTATATATTTTAATATATATAAATTTAGGTAAATATAATTTTTTGAGTCTTTATCAAATAACCTTGGCATTATTGACTCATTATTTCTCCTTCTCATTCTGTATTGACCTTCCTTTCTTCTCCCTAGTTGAAGCTTTTCCCCATTTTTCCATTTTCTATTTTATATCCTGCTACTCCTCTTTCAAACCACCTGGACCCCCATCCCTATGGTGCCATTATATTTCCTTGTTTTTTGTTTAAATGTTTTATTGTTTTAATTTAAAATTTACCCTTATGCCTACAGATAGTACCTCTCACTAAAGACACCTTTTCTTAAAACAAACGAAGACCATTACTGAATACAATGCAGAGATCAATGGATTTTTTTTCTTTTTGTAACCTGGTCTCGATCAATCTCAGTTCCTGGATCTATGGCTCAGGGAACACTGCACAAGAGGGAGTGGAAAGACTGTGAAACAGAAAACCAGAACGTCTACTATGAAACACTCTCTTCTAGAAATGGCTGCATTGTTCAGGATAACCACAATATCAGTGGACATGGTAACACGGAAGGAAGGTTCATCCCTAGACAAGGAAGTAGAGGCAACTAATGGCTGCTTGCAGAAGGATAATCAGCCTGCTCCAATGGTAAGTCACTGATCACTGTCCAGTACAGAGTGATAAACCCTGAAACCGTATACAGACAAACAACAAGAACAGACTCAGCAAATTGTATTTATATATTTGTGCATACAATTACATACATGAATTTGTCTATGACAACAATAATAATCTAAGAAAAAGGTTGTCAACTCCAGAGTAAGAAGTGCATAGGAAGTAGGTATTGTAGGTACCTGAGAGGGGAATTGATGGAAGGGGGAAGAGATGCAATTTTATTTCTATGTAAACTACTTTAAAAGGTGGATTATTGGAGCTGGAGAGATGTCTCAGTGGTTAAGAGCACTGACTGTTCTTCCAGAGGTCCTGAGTTCAATTCCCAGTAACCACATGGTAGCTCACAACCATCTGTAATGGGATCTGATGCCCTCTTCTTGTATATCTGAAGTATACTCCCATACATAAAATAAATAAAATATTTGTCAAAGAAGAAATTGAGAGGAGAGAGAGAGAGGGAGAGAGAGAGAGAGAGAGAGAGAGAGAGAGAGAGAGAGAGAGAGAGAGAGAGAATTCATCTGCACACACAATTTGGAATGAGGAATTTACATTTCCCCACTAAGGAAAATGTGTGCAATATATTGATAAAAGATATTTGTTTATTAAAGAGTAAATATGATTCCAATTTACATACATTATTTTTTGTATAAAATAGTTTGTAAGGATTGGTATCAGAATATAAACTAGTTGTCTCTGATTGTATATTGATAATCTAATCCTTAAAATGTAATCATCAATAAAGATAATTTACTAGATAATATAGAACACAAAAGGTGAAATATCAAGGAATGGTTTCCCCCTCTCTGTGTGTTCCTACTTAGTATTTTAAGTCATCTGTGAATCTGTGTGGGGTGGTTTCCAGTGAGTGTTTAGTTTAGTATGTATAGGCACTTAGGCATCAGAGCTAGGTAGTATGCTTTGTAACTAATTTTTCTATGCTTCAGTTTTCTTAGTATAAAATGGGATCATCTAAGAAACATATTATAACATTCATCTGAGAACCTGACATATGTGAAAGGCTTAGACTAGTAACTTAAACATGGGGGCTATTTCTCTTTGTTCTGAAGGATTTAGTTTCAGCTTCTAACTAATAAAAGATGACTGGAAACCAGCACCTGGAAGAGTGTAGATTTAAAGCATATTTATGTTTTGGAGGAAGAGATAGACAAATAGGTTATTCCACTGACTACACCACTTGTAACAGGAAAGGTATATTACTGAAGGCCATTACTGAAACCTACAACTGAATATAATGCAAAATCAATGTGTTTGGGGAGTATTTGGGAGTCCTTAATAGACAACAGCTCCAAAGAAAAGAGCGTGGGAAATGCATTGTCCAAAATGTGCTAATACCATGAAAAAACAAGTCATTTTTGAGGAGGAAGGGTTCAAAGATTTGAATCCATAAAGTAGTATTGTATTCCTACCTACAACCCAATGTGCTATGAACACTTAATTCTTCTTTAAACACTTAGTTCTTCCACCCACTTCTACCCTTCTGTGTGATAGAGACATTAATTGGTTCTTGTCTTCAATAAGAGCTACTGAAAATTATAATAATTTGTTTTAAAAAAATAAAACCTTGAAAACTCCTTTTGTGAAATCTCTTTGGGAACGGACTGATTAGTTCTTGAATAAATAACTTTCTAAGTCAGAAGCATAAAAAGCAGATCTCACAAATAAAGCTAATCTACAAGTCCCAGACTCTGGCTTTTATTGGGCATTTATCAGAGTTTTATAGTAAAGGAGAAGTATTTAAACTTCAGATTGAAACCTTTGAATGAAAAGGAGATAGAGCAGGCACAGCCAAGTTCTGCATGTACTGAGATAACATTTAATGGTTTAATTAAGATGCAGATTAAGCGATAGATACAAAACCTCACTATTCTAGGGTCTGACCAGAGAGTTAAGAAGATTGGGCTTTCCTTTTGGATTAAGAGATACAAACGCAGAAAATTATAGTTATTAAAGAGTGGCACTGCCAGATCAGGAGGCTGCATGCCATGTGTATGGGTATGCATTGTAATCCTTTTGTAACTTTGTATTTCTTTAAGTTTGTTTACAACATATTGTTGTCACTTTTATAGTTTTAGATATATAAATGTATAGTAGGCATACTCCTTTTCTCTTGAATTAGATACAAATGATTTTAGTCTTAGAGAAGCTATGACTGCCTGCTTTCCCAGCCTCCTACTTTTAAAAATAATATGTTCCAAATGCTTTTATTTTTTATTTGAACTTCAATTTATCTGTGCGAGACACAGAGCCAGTGTTGATTAGATTTCTAAACTACTCCACGAAAGTCCATTTATAGACCATTTCATAAATCTACAGATTGAAAATAGATAAATTATTATTCTTAGAAATAATAATTGATGAAAGGTTAAAATTAGAGTCAATATGTCCATACATCTATAACCCTCATTACCAGACAAATATGATCCTTATATAAAATATAAAAATGGGTATGTATGTGGCATCTGTCATGACTTTTGTTATATTTATTTTTTATACCCTGATATTTTTCTCTCAAATTTCTTGGTTCTTAGTCGCCCAGGGCTATCTCTGTTGACTATGGCCCACACTTCAAACTGTTCCTAGGAAGATATGAACAAATGTCTATTCACCAAAGATAGAACATTAATATCAGACCAAGGATGATTCACCTAGGGGTAGCATGGCTAAACAACAGATCTACTGGGATTATTTAAAGGAGCAGCTACACCAACCAAGAAAAGATTCTCCACAAGGGCTCCACCCCTGAAATTCCTCATTCAACTTGTCTGTAGCATTAGTCTTCTTTACTGCAGAAATTCTTCACTCATTACATAGCCCTGGCTTATATAAGAAGAGTAGCCCCTTGATATTTCATGTTGATGATTTATATACTTTCCTCAGAGTTTCATAACAGCCTACTTAGTGCTGTTGGCTGCTACAGACTCATAAGAACTGATAAGGTTTCTGAACCAATTACTCCTTCTCACTATTCAGGCTAGTGTAGTTCTATTTGCACATGTTTAATGCTTAATTAACTCTCTCTGTCTCTGTCTCTTTCTCTCTCTCTCTCTCTCTCTCTCTCTCTCTGTGTGTGTGTGAGTGAGAGAGAGACAGAGACAGAGAGAGAGAGAGAGAGCATCTCTACATATTTGTTTGCATGTCATAACCACAGGACACCCTCAGGTATCATATCTAGAAAGCCACCCATTCCAGTTTTTACACTCTTATCTAGGGCTCCAAGATTTTGCTATGTTGACTACCAGCAAGGCCAAAGTATCTTTTTGCTTTCACCTTGTTATTTCTAGGATTATAAGCTTATGCTTCCATGCCAGGCATGTTTATGGAGGTACTGGAGATCAAACTAAGCTTCTAATGCTTGCTTATCTCCATTCTGAACTCCTCTTGTTTATCAAGGAAACCATTGTTAACCCCTGTCTCATATTTGTTTAAAATCATCATTTGTTTAAAGGTCTTCCCACAAGTTAATGTTATAATTTCTGGCTTGTTTTCACATTTCAGCAAATTCCTTGATTCTAGAAAGGAATAATACAAGTACTTTAACAGAAGAATTTGTGGGTTTTGCTTTGTTTTGTTTTTATATGAGACATGATCAACTTTATCATGAGTACTTGTTTCTTTGTTTGCACTTTAGATGTGTAAGAACAATCATTTCTTTATTTGCAACCTTTCCATTTATATATCTGGAAAAATATTTGTCCAAAAGGGTTTTCTTCTTGCAAATGGAATTTTAAATTTTTTGCTAATGTGATGTGTGGGTAGGAAATGAAGTCTTGACAGGTACGTCTCCTTTCCTACTGCTTTGAGACTATTTCAGTAACATTTGCTGATGGAGGTCACAAAGGAACACTGAAAGAAATGATTTTAGAACATTCAGAAGAATGGGGAAAGATTTGAAGTTGCGTTTGTGAAGACATATAATTAGCCTGACTGTAGATTTCAGTCACTCTTGCGGTATTGGTGAAAAATTCCATTATCTTCAAAAGTGTTTCACTGACTTTCAAAGGGAGAAAAGGGCCTCAAATAAGTAAGAAATAAACTACAGTCATCACAACTTCACCCAGTGGGGAAAAAAGCCAATTTCAAACATACACCTGGCCTGCAACAACTCATAGCAAGCATAAGTATGCAATTTTATTGGTTATATATTTATGTTTCTGAGATAGAACATTCTTTTTAGGGTTGGAGAGATGGTTCAGCTGTTAAAAGCAAAGATCCACAGACCTACAACAAGAAGAACATTCACTTTATTCATTTCAGTTGAGTATCTACAGCATGACTGATATTATGCTAGACCTTAAGAAGAAAGAGATCCTTAACCTCAGCGACTTTATTTTCTTTTAATAAAGGAAATAAACATGAATACTGCAATAGAGAATACCAAGAAAAAAAGCTTAGTTTAGATCATGTGTTGAGAGGAACTATTCTCTAAGAGTGTATTAAATGACTCTGAGTGGTAGGAAGAAGGCAGTCAAATGAAACAATGCAGTTCTAAAACACTGTCTTGAAAGATACATGAAGTACTTCAAAGAATCCAGGAAAGACCACAAAGCTGGGGATTAGTAAACAAACAAACAAACAAACAAGCTGATTTTAATAACACAGAGTTAAGGATGCAGCAATATTTTCCTCTTAAAGAGAGCGTTTTCAAGAACTGCTGCTCACTGAGTCTAAATGGTAAAGGTGTCATTTCAGGCTCCCATTTTTACATCATCAGTAATGATCTTTACAAGCAAGAGTCACAGTTTGGGGTAAAAGAGACTTGGAATTCCTTCCTCTACTCTGGAAAACTGAGGCTTTGTTTTTTAATGGGAAATTATCTCACATCTTGTAGAATCAGCTACATAAGTAAAGTGTTTGCCATATAAGCCTGAGGACCTGAAGTCAGATCCCCATTATACATACACACACACACACACACACACACACACACACACAACCTTTGTATGGGTGTGGGATTGGAGAGATGCCTCTTGCTGAGAACCCAAGTTTGATTCCCAGTACTCATGTTCAGTGATTCATACCACTATGACTCCAGCTCCACAGAATGTGACAGACCTTTCTGACTTCTACATATCCCTGCACTCTTGTGCACATATCCTCAATGACTCACACACATACACACAGTAGTATAAAGGCTACTGAGAAGATAATAACCAGTGAGTTTCAGACTTAGTGAGAGACTCTATCTCAAGAAACAAAGAAGAGAGTGATCTAAGAAGACACAAGACATCAACTTCTAGACTTTGTGTGCATAAATGTGTGCATACATTCACACATGTATGTGTACATGCATACACACACATACATATACATAAAAATTTAACACATTTTTTTAAGTGAAATGAAAGTCACTCATGGATTATCATACTCCTGAAATGGCTCCATCCAGGTGATAGCTTAAAGACTTTTGTAAGTCCTGTGAACAATTAATTAATATTTGAGATATATCTATCAAGTATTCCAGAGGCTGGGGAATTTTTACCTATTGAATTTTCCAAACCTTGGTCTTGATAGTAACTTTTTTACTATTCTGGATTTTGTCTGAATTTTAGCCCCTTTCTATCGTTGTTGGAGACAGAAATATCACTTTGATAATAGCTTGGACTAATAGCTAAGAGAATTAACCTTTGTTCTAGATTCTGATATGCATAGCTTATCTTTGCCTCTGTTTTCTTAAGTCCTAAGTAATGGATTATGCTAGGCACTACATACTCTGAGGAGTCTATATAGTCAACTTTAGGAAATTACTTCTCATGTATAAAACAAGTTAGTCCAAATAATTCCTATCTCACAGGGTTTTGATAGTACTTTATTGCATAGGCTAATGTGTAGACTGGATGCCACCCTGAGCCACCTCAGGATATTCTGTTTACTGTTGGAGATTATAGTATTTTCACTTTAGTCCTTCTAAAGGGAGAGAGAAGATTGAAATATGTGATAAGTGCTATATAACTTCAAAAAGCCATTGGGTTTACAAGTGGTTCATATAATCTCCATCCTGCCAGGTGCCTGTGTGTTCTGTATGACTTTTCTTCACTTCATAGGATTCATGGTCATAGTCTGCTCTATAATTCTTCAGTGTTGGCTGGATTTTGATTCGAAGCTCTACAGATTTTTCTATACATTTAAACCTTCTCAAACTTCTCTAGTATAACAATCCTACAATAATAAACAAAGCTTTCAACAGAGTTTTGTTGACATTAGTTTTATGTTATCTTTTATTAATCGATAAAAAATTGCATGATGACAGATACAATTAAGCACTACATGTCATATATTTGCAGTTAATTTCGGCTTTGAAACATAAATAGTATGTACACACCCAGAGAAACAGAATTGCATTGGTTAGGCTTCTCTGGAGAAAATTATGTAGTATAATTATTATTCTTGGAGTACCAGTGATTCAATATGGAACTTTGTGGACACTCAGCAAACTCTCTGCACCTGAGTTTCATCTCTAACCTCTGTTAGAGCCTATGTAACACATAGCTCCTACTATTCTTGAGGATGGCAAGGTGAGTAAGTTTGCTAGAAGCTTTTGAAAAAGAACTGAGGTAGTACTAGGGTAGAATTACTTCTTCTTAGGGATATTGCAATTTTGATGTTAAATCTTTTCATGTTATTGTATAAGAACCACATAGACAGTAAGGAGGGTGGCCTCCTTTAATGGAAATCAACTAATTGTGGAACTGACCACATTCTCAAAATACCTTCAAAAATAACTCAAAGACCAAATTAGTGTTTGATTAAATAATTGTATATGGTAACCTAAACAAACACCTAGAACTTATCAAATCAATTACAATTTATCAAGAATACAGTATGTTATATATGCTACAGAAATTTTCCAGTATGCATTAAAAGACACTTATAGTCTTCCAAAGAGTGTTGACCCTAAGTTGGGCTCAATTTTATTAAATTACTGAATATGCATGATTCTTTAGAATCTATGGTCCAATTTATAGCAAGTAGTCCAACACATTAGGTTAATGTCTAATTGCTTGTCTTGGGACAGACAGTGATTTTACTTAAACCAAGGTTGGTGAGTGTGTCCTGTGGGCACTTCCTTGCAGAAGAGCAGACTTCTGAGAGTTCTGCATTTGTCATTTGTGATTCCTGTTGTGTTGCTTTATACTGTTTCTAAAAACCCTGGCTAGTAAGCTCTATCTGCTCTAAATGGCCAACAAGGCATCACAGAGAGGATAATGCATTATTACTAAGGCATATTGATTTTGTTGAAATGCTTATTGAGATTTAAAAGGAAACAGAAATGTCACATCCTTGGTTGGAGAAATATAGCCATACCAGAAGTAGAAGAACATCTTTATAAACTTTTCTGGAAGAGAGATTTACCTTTATAACAATAAATAAACCAACCCTATAAGCAATTTTTCACCTCTCTGCTTTTTTCTCTCCTATTTTAATATTCCAGACAAAAAGCTGTGTGGATTATTTCAGAATTTATCTAAATATTTTAAGAGTAGATAACAAGCATTATTTTTGAACAAACATTTATCTAAAAAAAATCTATGTACCATATTATAGTTTTAAAAGCATGTGTCTACTTAATTTTAGACTGGCTTTAAACAAACAATTATATAGTCATTTAATAAGCAACTTAAATAAGAAAAATAAAAGTGGTCATTGGAACCAAATGTAATTGTATACACCTGTGTTCTCAGGAGTCATAAGATTAAGACAGGGAGATTGTGAATTTGCATCCAGCCTTGGAAAAATAGTGAGATTATGTAAAAGAAATTAATAAACCAACAAAAGAATCCTCAAATTCATTTAGGGAAAGAATTCAAAGTAATTTAAGGAAAAGTTCAACTGTGCTGAAATCCTCAAAGATTATCTTGATCATTTATTTGAGAATTTGTAAGATTTTGTAAGGGAATGAGTTAAAAATAGCCACCAAAGCAGTGATTTCTAATCTAAGTGATTACTTTTGGTCAAGAAATCACCATATTTGATTTCAAGTTACAATAGAGAGCTGTAGTATCAAATCCAGAATGGAATAAGCACAAAACCAAGGTCACTGGGAAAGATAATGCAAAATGAAACCCACGGAGCAGCAGCCATTTGAAATTTGAGAATATGCTTAAAAACTTCAGAGAAAGATAACCTCTTCAACAAATGTTACTGGGAGAATCAGATAGCTAGATGTAGAAAATTGTAAGAGGATTTCTGTTCTCATACTGTAGGAAATGAGGTTAAAAGATTTCAATATAAGACTTAATAGTTTGAAAAAATTTTAAGGAAAAATGATTCAAGATATGGATATGTATAAGATTCTTTATTTAAAAAAAACTAAAAACTATATTAAGATAGAAAATAAAGCCAAGAATTTATTGACAAATTATATTGCATAAAATTAAACATTCTTTTACATAATAAAACAAACAAATGAAAATTGCCAGAAGAAATAGCCTACAGAATGAAAGTATTTTAATATTTTTGAATATATAACTAAATATCAATAGTTAGCCTGCAAAGAACTCAATCAACAAAAACAGGAATGAAATAAACAAATTTTAAAATAGCTAGTAGGTGCAGGACCCCAGGGAATGTCAAATTAGAACGATATTGAGATTCTGTTTCTCCCTTGCCAGAGTGGGTGATATATATATATATATATATATCATGCAGCTATACATTCATGCTTATTGGCACAGTACTTACTATAATCAAGTTATAGAATCAGCCTATATGCTGTATATGTACATAGTGGAGTTTTATTCATTCATAAAGAAGAGTGGGAGATGAGTCGAAGGCTCAGAGGGTAAAGCACTTTATGGGAAAATACAAGAATGTGAGTGCATATCATCCAGAAACCTCATAAAGCTGGACATTGTAGTATTTCTGTAGTCCCATTTCTCCTACCAAAGTTGGCCAATAGAGAAAGAAGAATATAGAAACTCTCAAAGGCAAGTTAGCCTGGAATGCACAGTTGTGAACGGTAAGAGACCTTGTTTCAGAGCAGAAGACAAAGACAAACAGTAAAGGAAGCTATCTGACTTCCACAAGCATGAAGTGATGTACATCAATCCACAATCACACACGCACACATGAACACACAGACATGCACACATACAAACACACTCATGCACACAAGCATACACACAAAGTATAATTAAATTATATAGTTTGTCACAAAATAGTTTTGTTTTTGTTTTTGTTTTTATTTTGTTTTTTTTAGAGACAGGGTTTCTCTGTGTAGCCTTGGCTGTCCTGGAACTCACTCTGTACACCAAGCTGGCCTCGAACTCAGAAATCCACCTGCCTCTGCCTCCAGAGTGCTGGGATTAAAGGCGTGTGCCACCACACCAGGCCACAAAATGGTTTTAACTTGAGAGCACTATTTTATAAACAAAATAAGCTAGTCCCAGAAAGACAAATATAATGTTTTCTTTGGGACACTGAAAAAGGATTACACAGTAGAAGTTAATGAACAGATGAAGAGAAATGCAGAGAGAAGGGAAAGGTTTGAGGTAAAAATGAGGCATGGTTTAGCTGAAAGTGATTGTCTTTATGAGTTTATAAGAGTAGTACTATGTACAATGAATATATACTAAAAATATCTCTGTGAAATGCTGACTTAGAGTCCTTTGGTTATACATTTTAAAAATGGCATAACTAGGTTCTCTGATATGCCTAGTTTTCATCTTGTGGTGATCATGCATACTGATTCCTTTAGTAGCCAAACCGACTACATTCCCACCAACTGTGGTTCTCTTTTCCCAAAGTCATTTTGTTTCACCTTCCAAAGTAGATGCTTAGTGAATATAGAATAATATATTAATTTTCTGTGGTGCCATTATAGATAACCATAGATCTAGTGACAGCACAAATCTTACAGTTCTGTATATTTAATACTCAGGACAAAAACAAGCTTCAGCTGTTGTCAACCACTGTTCTTTTCAGGTCAAGCTCTGAGAAGACTATGCTAGTTTATGCAGATTTTCAATAGAATCTGGTTCTTTGTGGCTGTGAGCTGAGGACCACCCCACTTTCTCTGGGATAGTCCTTCTATGCTCCTTGTCTTGTGACTCACTTTTTTTCTATCTTTACAAACATCAGTGTGATGTAATGATTGAGACCACCTACACAATCCAAGATACTCTCTCTTTTAAAATAATTGATTCCTTTGGGGGAATGTCATAAAGATTAGATATCTGAACTCATGTGCAATCTCATTTCTCTTTTCTCTGTAACAGTATATTCAGAGTGTTTGATGACTAGGGCATGCACCTCTGTAAAAGGTCATTACCTTACCTGTCACAACTACTGTAACAGTATTAGTTTTTAATACAAAAGAAAAAAATTTCTTCTAAAAAAGCAATCCTATCATTCTAGGATCATATAGCCAATTAGTTAATTCATTATCTTAGGTATACAATTTCACCATGTGTGTTTTCATATGGGATACTATGTTTTGCTTAAAGACCACATAAGATATTAAAGGTATCTTATAAGTAAATATAATATTTGATGAATTCTAGGATAGAGCACTTAGTGAAATGACCAATTTTGTTTATGTTTACAGTACTGGAAAATCTGAAAATGGAGGTGTTTAAATAGGATCATTAAAAATATCTGGTAGACAACACTCCAAACTAAGGTAACCTCATACATAAAAGAAAGATAGTGGCAAGAAATTCTAGGTAACTGAGGTCCACGGAACTTGAATTTATCCTGTTGGAAACAAGACAGCTGAAAGGATTCTAAACTAGGAAGTGATTATTAGATTTTACAGAGTGGTCATTAGAATAATACGAACAGCCACAATAAAAATGAGTTTGGTGTGCATGTGGAGGGGCATAATTCATTAGTTATTTACTAAGTAAGAGTAAGATTTGGTGCCAGGTTTTATGTGATTGATGAAGAAATGAGAAGAGGCAAAGTTGTTTACCAGGTTTCAAATTTGAATGGTTGGGTTCACCACCTAAGGTAAGGAGGGAGGAAATAAGGAAAGATTCATCTGAAAAAAATGTATTAATTCTACATGTGCTCCATTGAAGGGGCTAATGAAAGATCCAGCAACACACAGTTGAAGCTCAGAGAAGAGTTTCATATGAAAAACAGTATAGATATGAGATACAAACTCACACTGGAGCATTTCCTCAGGAGTCACATAGTGAGCCCACTGAGGAGGGAAAAAGAATGGCCATGACATCATGGTATCAATGACTAACACAGCTGTAGACAGCTACAAAAACAAGGCCTTTTTTTTTTTTCCAGAGTCATTTCTCAATAATGTCATTCTTTATGGCTGGATGAAATAGATAAACATCTAGATTTAATTACTTAATTTGTAAATTAGGTCATTAGTGACAGTTAGTTGGTTGTTTCAAGGACATAAAGTAGGTTCTTTAGGTTGATGAATGAAAGAAGAAAAGCCATGCATGGAGGTAGTAGTGGGCAGAAATAGTGTGGATTCTATGGTGCTAATCATATCATAGGATTGGTTTGAATTGGGGTATGTGTTACTTGGAAAAACAAAAAGTATATGAGAGAGATGTAAAATTGAATTTGTTGCCTAAAAATGGATGAAGTAGAGATCAATAAAGGTGAGCAAGGAAGATCTTATAGTTACAGGAAAACTCCATAACAGACAACATAACAGCTGGTTGAGGTGGGTCAACTGTATTTGTCTAGTAGTCTAAGAGAAACTAATTCTCAATAATAGAAAGCATGAGAATTCATGTTGAAGAAAGAGTGAGGCTATAATGTGTAAACTGAAGTGATTAATAAGAATTTATCCCACTGACCACAAAAGGCCTTGGCTTCTGACCAGGCTCAGACTCAAAGGCCAGCTTGGCTACAAACATCTGGATAAACAGAACATTAACCATGCCTTCGCCTTTGAACTCTATAGTTGCTGTGATCACCTGGTAGGTACATAAGTCTTGGTATTCAGCAGCCTCAGTGACTTGTCATTTACTTACACAAACACGTTGTCCTGGACTCAAAACTTTTCCTTGAAATACAACATTATGATCTGAATGGCGTCATTTTCTGGGGCAATAGCCTCCTTTTAGTCCATGTAAAAGAGGACAGTTGCTGAGTGAGGTATTAGTGGTTACAATTGGGCATAGCCCTCCTGATACTAAATCTCAGGCCCAAGAGGAAGCCACCTGGTGATGTGGACCACTGTGGGCCTAGCTATAGCTGCATCCTTTCTTCTTTGCTGGTGGATACCTTTGGAGGTCATAAGGAATTTTGAATCAGAATGACAGGATTAAAAGGGCATTTGGTATGTGGCATGGGTAAATCTCCCAGAGAACAAGAACCTCTCTCTTCCTTCTCTAACTAAAACTTCTAGTCCTGCCAATAAAGAAGTCACTCCTTGGGGGATATTCTTGAGAAACTGAATGCCTTCTGGTATTAATTAATCTTCACAACAGCTTAAAAGAATTGCATTTATATTGTGGCACTAGTATACATGAAATAGTTCATGTCCTAATAGTTTGGTAAGCAAAACCATGAAAAATGTCCTGAGTCTATCTGCCTCTAAAGTACAAGGAATATAGAATAAACTGAAAGGAAATGCCTTCTCCCTCAAAGATAAGGACTTAGGAAAACCATGTATGAATAAAGGAAATAATTTTCTTTCATTTCAAATTACAGTATAACTGCAAACAGATATCACTTACAGGACATAACATAAGAATGTTCAATGTCCTTTTCTTGTGTTGTTTCTTCTTGCCCTGTTAGTTTTACTTTCTAAGATTGTCAGTGTCCCCAGCTTAGTTGGGAGGCTTCTTAGTTGAAACTGGCACTCTTGCTTTTATATGTCTGAATTATAATTAATGGTTGACCGCTCTTCATCACCAGCATCCCCAGAAAGGGACTGCTATTTGTTTTATTTTCAATTATCTTTTCCTTTGAGGCAGAGTTTGACTATTCCTCCTGCCCCAGCTTCCTGAGTGTGATTCCAAGCTTGCTTCAGCGTGCCCAGCTCAGGACTTTGTTGTTTATTTCTGTATCCCTACTGCTTAGCTCTAGTGTAAATAGCAAATAACTGATGCTTGTTGGACAGATTAATGGGTGATAAAATACTAAAGAATCAATAAAAATTCGAAATGACTTCTGAGTTAATTTAATGAATGTTTATCACTGCTCATTACTTTCTACATGATGGCTTCCAAACTATATTTTCTGCAGTATAGATGTTGAATACCATACACATAAAAAATTGTAAATGAAAGTCAAGCTGGGACAAAAGTCTCCAATAAATGCACAGAGGACTCTGGAGGAGAAACAGTGCTGTGATAACACTGAGACTCAGCTTCTACTGTCGTGGCTGCATCTTTAAGAATTTAAGATTTAAGATGCTTCAACAATTCGAAAGATCATAAAACATTTTAAGCTCAGAGTTTCATTCATCCCACTAGAAATTTTGAGGAAGAAAACCATTGTTGTTGCTTGGATAGGTATAGGCAGAAAGCACGGACAACTCCAGCCCAGCTGAGAACACTGGACTCCACCTCATGGCCTAATTGTCTTCCTTCTATATCTCTATTTCTTCATATTAATTCTTTTTCAGTGTATCTAGAAGCTAATCTCTTATTATCAGGTTTCTTCTCAGATATTTAGAGACCAATTTGGAGATCTTAGCCTGTTGTTGAGGTCACCGAGGCACAACTCATCTTTGACATTCACTTCCTTTCTCTCGCCTACTTTCTCCACACTGTGAGCCACAATATTCTAGGCCATCTCCTTCACTGCCTCTGTATCTTGGCTCATGCTATTCTTTCTGATTGGAAGTGCCATAGCCCATTTTCTCTCCTGCAAATTCCTCCAGTTGTCAGTGAAGGAGTGCCTGTCTTTTTACTTAACCTTTTATTTTAAAGGTTTCAGTGTCAGATATGGGTTCAATAGGAAAGCTGATATGGATTATTGGGGTTATAGAATATAATAAAGAACTTACTAATGTATGGCAAACACAGAAATATACAACAGCATCAGGGAGGCTCTGAAGAGAAGACATGAAGGCCCAAGTGGCATAAATGAAAATCTTCTTATACCTTTCTGGGGTGGTTTCAGAGGCACAAGTCTCTAGCCAGGCTCTCAGATTCCCCAGCAGGAGGCAGGGGAGGAAGTGGGAAGCAGGGTGTGTGGCCACAGTACTACATTAAAGTAAACTCACTTCCCCTGGTGAGAGTTCTTGGCTCCTGGAAGCCTGTTAGCTAGGGACTCACAGACAATAACTCAGTAGGTTGCCCATTGGCATCACTTCAGAGGGAAAGGCTTTTTGGTCTCAGCAGCAGCTGGGTTCTAACAAACATTATATTCTTACAACCTTATTTTGCAGGTCTAATCTTTCTTGCTAAATTGAATTTCTTTAATGCCCACATCTGGCCTTGATTCACCTTTGAATTCATAAATGCCGGAAAGACTATTGTTTAAATACAAGTATAAATGTTCATTTGATACACATTGCTGAATATGTAATAAATGAATGCAATCTCTCTCATCTCATCAGCTTTTAGAATGTTTCAAAATGATGATGCAAAGGATGAGAGGCCCAGTATACTTCTAAATCAAATAGTCATTTGTGGCATGGACTCAACCTACCCACGCACTTCTTATGAGACAAATGCTATCATAATGTTAGACTTGGATAAAGACCAAGGTTTATATTGAGGAAGTCCCTATTCTAAGTGCTGAAGAATCAGCTTCTTTGATTTCTAAAAGCTAGCAGGTTGTAGATATAGCTGGGGCAAACAAGACTCACTAAGTTAGCCACCAGTTACCAGGAACACATGCTAAGCTTCTGGATAGCAGGGTATCCAGTGAGTACTTTTGGAAACAAATGTTTAGGAAACACCCATGAGGTGGTTATGGCTCAGAAAAAAAGATTTTTTGCTATTGGCAGACTTGAGTTTGAATCCTGCTTCTACCTTAGGTAATGGGCTCAATTTGTAAATTACTTAATTCTTAGATCTTTGAGTTAATTATATTCTACTCAGACTGGTTCTTATATGACCATTTACATAACCTACAATGGATAGAGTTCTATACAGAACATGGAAAAGTTCAAGTATAGATAGTATAAATATTTGTCAGTGTTTGCATAAACTGAAAAGCAGGGAAAGCTTTCTAAAGAAGGTATGGACTGCAAATGATAAGAGAGCTTTTGTGGGCTGCGAAATGCATAGAATGGAGGATAGAATAGTGGAAAATGAGATGTTACATCTGCACCTGCCAGGCGTGGGGAGGTGAGCGCCATCTCCAGGTTGTGACAGAGACCTGGGATAAGGGAGGAGCCCAAGAATCAATGGGGATGTCCTTAGGGGAAGACAGCAGTGGGGATATGGAAACTGAAAAGGTTACCTATTATAGCCAGGCAGGAACCCCAGTGGAATAATAGGGGCACCAACCCACCCACAAACTTTTCAACCCCAAATTTATCCTGTCTACAAGAAATGCAGGGACATGGGTTGGAGCAGAGATTAAGGGAATGGACAACCCATATTTCATTGCAAGGACATGGTTTGGAGTAGAGATTAAGGGAATGGACAGCCCATATTTGGGCAACCCAATAACGGGCCCAACTTGAGACTCATCCCATGGGCAAGCACCAACCCCTAATACCATTAATGATGCTCTGTTATGCTGGCAGGCAAGAGTGTAATATGACTGTCCTTTGAAAGGCTCCAACCAGCAGCTGACTCAGAAGGATGTAGACACCCATAGCAAAACAATGGATAGATCTTAGAAGCTCTTATGAAAGAACAGGTGATAGGAACCTCAAAGGGGATAGGAACTCCACAGGAAGACCCACAGAGTCAACTAACATGGAGCCTTGGGGTTCTCAGAGACTGATCCACTAACTGAAGAACATATAGGGGCTGCACCTAAGCCTCCCCCCACACATGTAGCAGATGTGCTGCCTGGTATTCATGTGGGTACTAAGAAACTGGAGCAGGGGCTGTGCCCAAGACTGTTGCCTGTCTGTAGGATATGTTTTTCTAGCTGGCCTGCCTTGCCTGGTCTCAGTGTGAGGATGAGTCTATTCTCTCAAAGATTTGATAAGTCAGGTTGTGTGTGGGGACACACAGAGGTCCCCACCCACTCAGAGGAGAAGGGGAGTGGGATGGGGGCAAGGATTGTGGGAGGAGATGACCAGGAGGGAGATAGTGAATGGGATATAAAGTAAATTTTCTTTTTTAAAAAAAGCATTTTTTCTTTCTATTTTACCTCCACAAATTAAAGTGCTTTTGGTTCATGGAGGTTAAGGAAATGTAAGAGGACACATGAACTTTCTCGTCCAATATTACTTGTAATGTGTTTAAAGATTGCTTTAACTTTGGTCTAGCACTTTTAATGAGGCCAGTAGTTATCAGGAAATGGATATCAGTAGGAATAATGTGTCTTTCCTTTCTTTTCTTTTCTTTTTTTTCTTTTTTCTTTTTTTTAGAGAAATCTATAGTGTTGAAAGAGTACTCAGAGAGACCTGCTGTGACATTAAGTGCTTATGTTGGGTCATGGTGTCACAGGCCAGGTGGCCTGGGTAACCTGTCATTTCTTCATCTAAGGCACCGGGGGAGTTACATCCTATTTCAGGACAAAAGCCCATCAGGAAACACAAACTTTGCTCTTGTAACCTGGAGCCCTCTTGGTGAGAGAAGTCTTTCTCTCTCTCTGAGAGGTCATTCTGATACAAAGAAGGGCACCCTCCTGCCACATTCTACAGAAACCAAAGTGGGGCATTCTGTTCTTAGGATACTAAGTGAGATTTCTGGCAAATATCTAGTGATACTGAGTCGGATATATATGTTGTATGAGGTAACAGTGTATACATAGTGGACTAGTTGTGGGGAATTCAGACTTTATCATGTCTCAGTGAGAAGGGGTTTGGGGCTGGGAAGATTTAGCTTCCTGACATCTCTTCATCAGCCAGCCTAGGCTCCAATGAGTGAAGAGGCTTTCTTAAATTTTAGACTCTCAATGACAAATTGACATACATTGGATAAAGTGGTAGAGTCTATGATCCATATTAACAGGTTCACCTTGGACAAATCTCTTAATTTTTTGTGTTCAAATCCTTTCTTGGTAAAGCAAGAATTACATCATTATGTAATAATAGATTTGCTGGATATCATTTCAAAAATAAGTCTTAGCATGCAAGAAAGCACTGATAATGACTGTTCATTTGTGTGTTTTCCTACGACTATTAAAGATTGAAACACTTGGTGTGTATTCCAGAACTATGAGTTCTAGGAACCGAAAGCTCTGAACTACTTTCCCTGGGTTGAAATTAAGGTATTGATATGTATGCACTACTTTGAGAGTAGTGCTCTAGGAGAGACTATGTTCCTGTATTTCCCTGCTTCTGATACTTTTGTTTTTCCTCTGGCTCATAGGTGCATCTCTCTTACTGTGACCTCCATAATCACAATACTTTCTCCTCTTCTGTATGTGGTACAATCATCCTTAGCATTTCATTAATAAAGTCACTAGTGATTACATTTAGAGACAACCCAAGGAACCCGAGATAATCTCCCTATTTCAAGATTCTTAACATCATCCCATCTACAAATAAAGCAAAATGTGATGGCTTCTATTATTGAGACCTGGTAAGGTTGTGGACTTGCAGCATAAATAGTGTGTTATTAGATTTGTGTGACTTTCTGATTTTTTCAATCTTTTTCTACTCATGAGAATGGCACAAGTATCTACCTCAGAGTCTGGTGGGGGTCACATAATGAAATATGCATGGTGAACATATTTGATGCTCATAGTAAACCGAGCTTCTCAGCTCATTCCATTAAGAAACTCTCTAATAATTAAAAAAAATATATATATATATATATATACAAAAAAATATCATATACATGCTCACATACCCTGAATAGAACTTGAACTTTTATATACTGATGATTTGAAGCTAGGATTTCTTTGGAAATATAATATGTGTGCGTGCATGCATATATACACACACATTCTTAATATACATATATTCTTAAATATAAAATATATTAGGTATATAGATAATATAGATATTTTCTGTATATATGTCAATATATCATATATGTGATGGATAATAAATATAGATAAGATATATTTTCTGGGAATACATACATATACACATATATATCTCAATATCTCACTCTCCATATATATATATATATATATATATATATATATATATATATATATATATATATATATATACACCTTTGTGTTTCCAAATCAAGCCTTTTTAAAAGCCCCATGGTTATTTGTCCCAATCACAAATTCTTCATACAGGCACCCCTCCTCTCCTTTACAATCTCTTGTATGTTTTTGCAGGAATACTTGGGGAAGAGTGAAAACTGAATGTTTTACTTAACCACAGAGCTCTTAATGACCCTAAACTTCCAAGATGTCACTAGAACTGATAAGGCAAGCCTATGACTAACTGTGAAACCCCACAAAGTACACAGTGACCACTGGATAATTTAATCCTCCAAGAGCCATCATTTTCTGCTTTGGAAGACTGTAAGAGAAATTTCTCTTGCCTTTCTAACATCCAGTTTCTTTGTATTCTCACCAACAGTGATGTATTAGTTTCCTGGGGCTGCCATAACAAAGTACCACAAATCGAGTGGCTTAAAACAACAGGGATTTATTGTCTCAGTTCTGGAGACTAGCAGCCTGAAATTAAAGAATCAGCAGGGCTATGTTTCCTCAGTAGCTTGCAAGAAAGGGTCTTTTTATTTTTTTGGTCTCTTCTAACACAGGTTAGCAGAAATCTCTGGCAATATTAGTTTAGAAGCGTACTATGTCAGCCCTGCCTCCTGCCTCTGTCTTACCATGTCTGCATTCTCTGTATGTCTATGTCAGATTTTCCTTTATCTTATGAGGCCCCAAGATTCACTGAATCAGTCATGGTCTAAGCTAATAATCTATATTAATTAGATTATGTGCAAACTTCCTATTTTCTTATAAAACGATGTTCACAGGTATTGCAAGTTAGAGTATAAATATAACTTTGGGAGCAGGGAGTGTGACAACTCAACCGAAAGCTGGCATCTTGATTTTCTTTGGATAAGCTGCTCGAATCCCTTTGTTAAGTGCAAATTTTCAATAGTATGGAGTAACTCCATTCTCATTTCCTAGGAGGGACTTTGTCTAATTTAGGCAGTGAGCCCTGTCTATCTATGTGCATATATTTGAATCACATTCATCAAAACATTAAAATGTTTGCAATGGTTTTTGAGAAATGTATAACTTACTTCCTTGGAAGCCATCTAACTAGTATTATAGGCATCTGAAAATGAATAAAGCCAAAATATGAGGTGATGAAGAATAGGATACCTTGATTGGATGCTGCCATTGACACCCAGTCTTTGACACAATCTCATCACTAGACTTCCTACTTCTTGAAAATAAGTTATTTTTCTATTTAAGACAATGTGCTATAGTTTTTCTTCTTTCAACAGAAGTATCACAGCTCTGTTGGGCAAAAGTTGGAGAGTCACAGTCATCAAGCCCATAGCAGGTACCTAAGACTGACAGCAGTTGTAACTCATTGAATGGCTACTAATTGCCCATTTTGACACTTCCTATGGTTAGGTCATTTAATTGTTCAACAACCCTCGGAACTATTATGTCTATCCTATAAATTAGTGAGTTGATGCAAAAAAAAAAAAAGAATGCAGATTCTCATTCTGAATTTAGACAGTGATTAAGTGGCATCCTGGTAATTCAAATTCTTCATCTTGACTCCAGACTTACTCTTAGCCACTCTGTGGCTACATCCTTCTTTGCTACCAGACCCATGAAGAGTAGATTTAAGAAAGAACAGCTATATGATATATAGAAGAGTCACTGACATTATTCAACTCCTCAGTTATCCCTACTTTCACCATTTTCTCCTCCCCTTGATTCTTCCTATTGCTATGAAGCAAACCAATACAAACTTAGCAACTTAAACAGTACATGTTTATGTTTTATAGTTTTATAGTTTTTTATGGGCAGGAAGTAACTGAATTCCCTGCTCAGACTCATGAGGTTGAAACTGAATCATGACTTTGGCTACATTAGGCATTTACTTAAAATATTATTTCTAAATGTGCTGTATGTGTGCACAGGCACACATGTATGTGTAGGCATGCACATGTATTCACATGTATGTGTAGGCTAGAGGACAATCTTGGGTGTTGTTGCTCCTCAGACACCATGGGCTTTATGTTCTAAGACAGCCTCTCACTAGCCTTGGGCTTATCAATTAGGCTAGAGTGTCCAGCAAGAAAGCCTCAGGAATAGTCAGCTCTTTAACACAGTGATTATACATTCACAAGTATGGTTGACATTTTTAATGGCTTCTGGGTATCAGATGCATGTCTTCAACATTGAAAAATAGGAGTTTTAATGATGGAGCCCTCTCTACAATCCTATATATTTGTGTTTCTTTAGGGAGATTGATATTCTTTTCCATATTGACATGGTTATTCACAAAAATTCATTTCACTTCAGTCATAGAACTGAGGCTCCCAGTGCTCAGAGTCTACTTGATGTTTCTAGTCATGTGACCAGTTTTATACTGTTATTTTGCTTCTTTAAGTCTCTCGCATTGACTAGCCTAACTTGGCCATGTAACAAACTTAAGGAAGAGGCCAACTCATCACTTTTACAAGCTTCACACTTAAAGGGAAAGAAATACACAAAGGCTTGTATGCATACATACATCCTTTCCATGATGGAATAGACTTACAGAGGCAAGTCTGCATTCTCACTGTCAATGGTCTCACAGAGAACAGAACACAAATCTACTCCTCTCTGAGATGCAGAGGACAAACATGGCAATGCATATAAACATCAGGGAATTAAAGACCAAGTGATTATTGAGAATTTCTAAATTGAAAGGGATTCAAGGTCACCCTTGTCTAAAAGTATTACCTACATGGATGTGGTTAAATTGGGCAGAAACCACCTTGCAGAATGCTTATTACAGTTAGTTACAGCTCATTAAGACTGCTTTGTGAGTAACTCTATTAATGTTTCTGAATTGCTTTTGCTTAGGGGGTCAGTCTCACTAAATACAGCCTGTTACAGAAACTTTTTTTTTTTTTTTGGTAAAAATCCATTTGGACAAGTACTTAAGCTTAGCCTAAATTTATTAGCCTGAATTCAAAGAGGATTCTTAATTCTAAATCTGTTTAAAATGGGTATTAGTTAAAATAGGTTTGTTTTTCATTAAAAGGGAATTTCCATGAAAGAATGACCTTAAATTACTTTTTAAAAAATTTAACTAGAGTCTGCCTAAGAGAATAGGAGGTAAATAAGCACACTGTATTATTGAGTAACTTTTATCTTTTTGTTTACATTAAGTAGTCCCAGCAAGACTATCATAATTGCAAAGATATTCATGTTATTAGATTGCTAGCTCTAAGCACTGCAAGAGAAACTAAATGCAAACGTTTTAGCTATGACATTCAAGCATAGATCTCTGAAATGATTTGAGTGATCATTCAGAATTATTTCAATTATTAATTGTGGCCATTTTTATCCTCTCTGTTAATTTTATTTTAGACTACTCTGTGGGAAGAAGCCAATGTGATCTGGGAGAGTTTGATCTTATACAGAAGCTATAAAATTAGTATTGATCACTGTCAGTGGGCCTTATTCACTCAGATACAATATTAGAAAACCAGTTATCGCATATGCATATTATGCTGTCATTCTTTCTTGGCCCTGATTATATTGACATATTATTGACTTAGTGCAAATGTGTCCCTAACTCTTCCTTTCTCTCCTTCTGGAGTTTCAGCCATTCCTGCTGACTGCAATAGATTGTATGGAGCATACAGTTATATAAGTAGTTTTCTGATCCTCCTTGGGTATGAGAAGGGCAATAATTAGCATGCTAATAGCTCTTGCTTCAAGAATTCTCAGAAGGCTTGTGATGTGGAAATTACATTATATATTACATCCCTTCTATCCATGGGTCTCTGGTCACCCTTTCAGTATATTTCTAGGTGAATTGGTAAAGCCCCAACTTCGTTTTGCTTATTGCCCAAACCCATTCTTATCACCTCTTGCTCTTGTGATTATAACCATTTTTGCCTTAGTGATTACCTTGATCACTGTTCTTTTTTCATCTTCAAATGAGTAACCAATTAACTGCCTCAGGTGGGAATGTAATTTAATGACAGCAGGGAAAAATAATCCCTGTCCTAGAAAGGAAAGAGGAAAGTGTCCAGAAATCAGGAGCATTGGTTAGGGAGAGAATTCTACCTGAGCAGTACTACTCAAGTGTCTAACTACTTGTCTTAGACAGTTTCTACTGGAGTGATCATGCAATTTTTTAAAAGGAAAACATTTAATTGGAGTTGGCTTCCAGAAGCTTAGACTATTGTCATCATGACCAGAAGCATAATGCCATGCAGGCAGACATGGTGTTAGAGAGATAACTGAGATTTGTACATCTAGACTGGCAAGCAGCAGAGAGGGACACTGGGTCTAATTTGGGCATTTGAAACCTTAAAGCCCACTCATAGTGACACACTTCCTCCAACAAGGCCACACCGACTCCAACGAGGTCATATTTTCTAATAATACCACTCCTTAATGGCTAAACATTTAAATATCTGACCCTATGCAGGCTGTTTTTATTCAAACCACCACACCACTACATTCGTACAAATGACAGCACAATTCCTTAGAGACTAAAATCATCATTAAATGAACCTAATGAAAGAGGTTCAATGCTTGAAGACAGGTCATTTTAATACTCAGAGTATCTACTATAGAGAAAAATTCAGGAAAATCTATAGGAGGATTTGATTCTCGCAGTCATGAGTTTAGTCTTCACTGATTTCATGAGTTCTAACAGTAGTTTTCTATATGTTAAATCCTAGTTGACCCTAATCACTGCATGGTTTGGATTGGATTTCTTAGATACATTCTAAGAATTTCTATAAGTGGATTTATTGGAGTCTATAAAATTGAGATGAGGGAGAAGGTAATCCATAATGGTGTAACCAATTAGACCTCAGCCAACCTTATGCTGAGTTGGAGTGGCACTTCAGAGTAGTTAAAAATTAATGTGAAGCTTCTTTTTATCCTTTTGAAAAATATTTATTGAGTATAAATAAATATCCTACATATTAAATATCAAGAAATATTCACTATCCTTTATAAGCCAGGCTATTATCCTGAGGAAACCATGGAATCAAAATAGTAACTCATGATACAGTAGTGATAGTTCATTCCAACAGTAGATAGAGTAATGACTTGCTCACATGACACAACAGAACCTATCGAAAGAGGCCATCACTTAAACCCATCTACAATACCACAATAGACAATGGTTCTGAATCATACTATCAGCAGTCTCAATCTTATCAATAATTTTTATCTTATCAATGTATCATCATACTGAGACTGTACTTACACTACCATAGAATATAGAGTCTTATCTCCTTGGTTTAAGTTCAGATATTGTTAATGAATGAAAACAAGTCATACAAAGTCAAGGGTACTTTTCAGTTAGTTAGTCTTTCCTGAGAGAGAAAAAAAATCAAATTTTAGTAAAGACAGTTTCCCAAAAACAATGAATTCCTAAATGGAAAAAAATAAAAATATAGTAGCAGTGTGATTAGCTTTTCCTTCAAAGAAAGGAAAGAAACCTAAATATATTTGGCAAATTGGGAAATATTTCCTAGTCCCAGATTACTTTTATTTTATTTTATTTTATTTTATTTTATTTTATTTTATTTTATTTTTTTGACATTGTGTGCTGGAATAATGCAAGCCTAGGAAGTTGGAATCTATGGCAGTTCAAATTTACCCTCCAGCAGTCCATTCTCTCTCTCTCTCTCTCTCTCTCTCTCTCTCTCTCTCTCTCTCTGTGTGTGTGTGTGTGTGTGTGTGTGTGTGTGTGTGTGTGTGTGTGTGTGTGTTAGCGGGAACGCCTTCTGGAATCGCCAGTGCAGAAGCTACTTTGTCCAAGTAAGAGCTATCTTCATCAGCTAGAAGCTCGTCGTCGCCCAGGGCATCCAACTGTTTCCAGGTTATCCTCATCTAATTCTGGGGTGCCGTAGCTGCGGCTCAGTGTTTCCTGGATCTCGTCTCTTCCATCATATCTTCCAGACAGTCTTGTACATCCTCAGTTTGGTCAATGTTCACTTCCTCATATGCCTTCTTCATCTCCTTTACTCCCAATTTCATTGCATCAACAGTGGTCTCCGTGTCCTTCAGTGACTGGATGGTGTAATTAGCTTGCTCCATGTCAAAGGATTGTGGGGCAAGGTTGTCTCGCTGCTGCTCATACATCTGCTTTTGCTTTAAAACCTTCAGGGCTTTCTGTTGGACCATGTTCTTCGCAGGACCCTCTCTCATGTTCTTGATTTAATACTTATATTTCACTAGTTCAGCATCTAACCGTGAAATCTTTTTGTCAATGGATACTGCCCCTGCTATTCACTGTCCCAAATGCAGTCAGGAAGGCTGGGGGGAAGAGCCTTGGGTTTCATTTTTCTGAAAAATCCATTCATCTTGGCTGGTGGCTATGAAACCCATAAACTGGAGGAAAACCAGAAACAGAAGCGGAGTCGCTCTGACTTCAATTTGACTACAGGCTTTGGATCACTAGTTAATCTAGTTATTTTCCTTTAAGCATAGTATTCATGCCAGGACTTTGTCACAAAAGAAAGGGAGAGCACCTTTAAGTATAATAGTTGCTCTAGAATTAAGTATCAGGCTGAATAACCTTGCTAACCTGAGTACCTATGATATTGGGAGTCTGTAAGTCAACATCTTGAAAGAGGACAGAATTTTCATATGGTTTGAACAAATGTATTTTGCTCAATGTGCCACTTCAAAAGTATAGACCTGTCAGGGAATAAATGATGGTGAATAGACAGAAACAAGTAAACATCAAATCCAAGTTAGCTCCCTTGGACTGGAAACAGCAAAGGGTACAAAGAGAATGACTGAAGCCTAATGTGAGGCAGAGATACAGAAAACTGGCTATATGTTCAGGGCCTATAGCCCTGGTTATATAGAGCTTTGGACAGAGAAGAGGTTTCCTGTATTACACCCGATGCCTTCTTGGAGGTCAGTGAATCTGTCAGTCATCCCATGAACAAGTCTAGTCTAAAAGTTGCAATGCGCAGGAAGAGAAAAGATGGGAGAACTGTGGAATAAGAATAAACAGATATCACTTCTCTCCTCTGAAATTAAGAAGGAAAAATATATACAAATTACTTTTCTACTGATAAAATTAGCCAGTTTATCATTTAACACTTTGAGAAATAATCTTTAACTAAAACATTTGATAAAGAGACTCAGCCAGCTGAGATTTCTAAGTCTCAAGGCAGAATTTGATAAACTGATTTTTGTTTTATTTTACTTTCCTCTTTGGAATAAGCCCTTGGTAATGAAATGTTGAAAGAAAAGAGTAATTTTAATTGCTAATCTTGTGTTATAACCACCAGTCCATTTTACTTGTTGGGCAGACGCCATAAAAAAAAAAAAAAAAAAAAAAAGGCTGTTTTTGAGAACATGGCAATTATAGCTACTACAGGAACCGCTGGGGGAATAACTGAAAGAAATAATTATAGCTGAACATTCAGTGTGGTATGTGTGTTTTTTGCAGTACAACACCCATTAAATGATAGTCACATGGCTAAACCTTATACATATTTTTTTCCAAATTTACCCCCTAAGGGGCAAATTATCAGTGCTGTTCTGAATAACATCATTGCAGCTATTAGTCTTTGCATGCATAATTCCCTATCCATGATGTTTATTCTTTCCTCCTTAGTGTTCCTTTGAAAAGTGGCACAATTACAATATTTTCATTAAGCCATGGCTTACACAGATAATTAAACAAATAAACATACTCTTACACCATTCCTTTTCAATATTTCCAACTTTGCCCCACTCCCTGATCTTCAGAAGAATAAAGCCATTTGAGATGCTTATAATTTTTTCTTTCTTTACCAAAGGTGTCACCTGGAAGATTAATAGAGCTAATCAATTAGGGATGTAATCAGCTGTTTACTTTTAACTTTCAAATGGCACCATCAGAAATTATACCACAATAACAGAATAAGAACAGTTTCTTAAGCTTTTACATTGAAATGGCTATTTTGATGTAGCAAGCCTATTTTCACATTGGGAAGATTTTGAAAGTATGTGGAACAATGTTTCTGACTTTCCCATTGAGAAAACATGTGAGTTAGTTTAGCATTTAGTATATTAATAGGATGAGTTAAAATTCCATGATTTTATGTATTTTTAATATATACCACTCTGAAGGGGCTAAATCCAGTAAAACCTGGTATTCAGTGACTGTAAGAAAATACCCAAAATATAAATTTTATTTTCACAGTAATAGAATTTTAGGGTAATCTTGAAAAATAGGCTTGTTTTACCAGTAAAAAATCTGAGTCTCAGAAATATTACATGGTTTTTCAAGGTCTCATAGCAGGTTTCTGCCAGAGGCTGAATTATATAACAGGCACAATTCTAAATACCAGCATTGTGTCATGTCTTCTCTTCAGCATGCCTCTCCCAATGGCCTTGGAAGTTCTCATTAAAGAAACAATTACTTTTCACTTGCTGCTCTCTACCATGTTCTACTGAGGTGCTAGAGACAGTCAGTTGGATAAGACAGAGTCCCAGCTGGGAGAGGAGCTCAATAATAATTAGTTAGGGAGACAGTGGTGTTTGCCATCTATCAAGCACTGTATGCCTTGAGAGAGCAGCACAGTAGATGTGTGCTAACCCTCCTCCTTGTCTCTGGAATTTTGGTTTCCTGTCCTCAATGTAATCATCAGCTACATCCAATACACCAGTCCCTGCCACTTAAGATATGATTCTTTGTTTTCTGGAATACTAATTCTGCTGGCTTTCAGCATTTCCGTGCCACCCAGTTAATCTTGCTTCCTTTTAGACTGTCCTTTGCAGTGATGACGCTCATGTACCACCATTTCTGACTTTCAAATGGCAGTATACAAGCAAAGTAATACAGGCAATTTAGTTCCTGAATGTGGAAGCTGCTCTCCTGAAGAGAGAATACTCAAAAAACTTGCTGTCCCTTTCTTAGGCTTCCCAGAGGATCAGTGTATTGTTTATATCTACCTTCTGACCCTATCATACTTTTAGAGAAAGAAGTGTCAATGACATGCCCTGAGTATTACTCTCTACAGAACTACTAACCAGTAGAATCTATGGGCATTTAACAACCCCTGAGATGTAAGAAGGTCACATCTAACATATGGTAGAACTCTTTTCTTCCACCTTATATGAAGCACATAAAGAGAATGAGGACATTGGAAGGAAATACATCTTGATTGTGTTCATAATTTTCCAGTCAATTATGAGCAGAGACACTGTCCTACCCTAAACTCCGTCAATAATAATTAGCCAGAATCCAGAGTTACATTTGGAGCAGCTGATCATTACTGAAGCTTCTTGAAAGAGGTCTTTAGGGCACTTGACACATGCTCTGGGAGAGATAGTAGGCTCTTGGTTTCTCCTCTTTTTCTTATCAACAGGTTCCTGTAGTCATGTGGTACCACAGATTTGATACCACAAAGCTAATCAACAGCCATAGCCTTTCTCTGAAATTGTGAGGGAAAAAAAATTCCCTTTAGGTTGTTTATGTCTGGTATTTGTTACATCACAGAAATTGACTGGCATTGAATAGTTAGTCACAACATACTGATAACTTCAAGAATTTATTACTTTTTGTCTATCTGGTGTTACAGTAGAGCCTACACTCTTCCTGTTTATTATCTTTGAACAAGCATCGATTTTTCTAATTGGATATTTTATTTATTTACATTTCAAAGTTTTCTCTTTTCTCGGTTTCTCCTCTGCAAACATTTTATACCATTGCCCCTTACCCTGCTTCTTTGAGGGTGCTCTCCTACCCACCTACCAACTCCCACCTTACCACATATAGTTAGACACAAGTTGACATGTAGTTCAAATAATGTTTAAAATGGCTACATCCCCAGTAAGTACTTCCCAGTAAATTCCAGCATGTGCTTAACATTTGACTTAAAAATCAAGATTGGCCTTCCAGTCTGAGCCAGTGCTCTGCAGACCTTGTGCACTAGTTCTACACCTAGTCCTACGATACCTGGAGGAAGCTGGACTCCCAGGTGCTCTAACATGCCTAGGATCACAGGATCTCAGGATCATGGTCATAATAGATTTCAGGATCCCAAAGGCAGAGGCAAAAACAAAAACATAAGCAACAGAAACCATGGCTACTTGGCATCATCAGAACCCAGTATTCCCACAATAGCAAGTCCTGGATACCCCATCATACTGGAAAAAAATATTTTGATTTAACATCACTTCTCATGTTGATAACAGAGGACTTTAAGAAGGACATACATAACACCCTTAAAGAAAAACAGGAGCCGGACGTGGTGGCGCACACCTTTAATCCCAGCACTCGGGAGGCAGAGGCAGGCGGATTTCTGAGTTCGAGGCCAGCCTGGTCTACAAAGTGAGTCCCAGGACAGCCAGGGCTATACAGAGAAACCCTGTCTCGAAAAACCAAAAAAAACCAAAAAAAAAAAAAAAAGAAAAGAAAAGAAAAGAAAAGAAAAACAGAAGAACACAGGTAAACAGGTAGAAGCCCTTAAAGAGGAAGCACAAAAATCACTTAAAGAAGTATAGGAAAACACAAACAAACAGGTGAAGGAATTGAACAAAACCAGCCAGTATCTAAAAATGGAAATATAAACACTAACAAAATCACAAAGGGAGACAACTCTGGAGATAGAAAACCTAGGAAAGAGTCAGGAGTCATAGATGCAAGCATCACCAACAGAATACAAGAGTAGAAGAGAGAATCTCAGGTGCAGAAGATACCATAGGAAACATTGACAAAACAATCAAAGAAAATGCAAAATGCAAAAAGTTCCTAACCCAAAACATCCAGGAAATCCAGGACACAATAAGAAGACCAAACCTAAGGATAATAGGTATAGATGAGAATGAATATTTTCAATTTAAAGGGTTTCAACAAAATTATAGAAGACTTCCCTAACCTAAAGAAAGAGATGCCCATGAATATACAAGAAGCCTATAGAATTCCAATTAGACTGGGCCAGAAAAGAAATTCCTCTGGTCACATAATAACCAAAACACCAAATGTATAAAACTAAGAAAGAATATTAAAAGAAGTAAGAAAAAAGGTCAAGTAACATATAAAGGGAGACCTAACAGAGTTACACCACACTTCTCACCAGAAACTATGAAAGCTAGATGATTCTGAGCAGATGTCATACAGACCCTAAGAGAACACAAATGCAAACCTCACCCAGCAAAACTCTCAATTACGATAGATGGGGAAACCAAGATATTCCATGACAAAAACAAATTTACACAATATCTTTCCACAAACCCAGCCCTACAAAAGATAATAGATGGAAAACTCCAACACAAGGAGGGAAATTACACCCTAGAAAAGGCAAGAAAATAATCTTCTTTAACAAACTCAAAAGAAGATAGCCACACAAACATAATTCTACCTCTAACAACAAAAATAACAGGAAGCAACAATGACTATTCCTTAATATCGTTTAATATAGTTGGACTCAATTCTCCAATAAGAAGACATAGACTAACAAACTAGATACATAAACAGTACCCAGAATTTTACTGCAAACAGCAAACACATCTTAGTGACAAAATTAGACACTACCTCAGAGTAAAAGGTTGTAAAAAAAAAAAATCTAAGTAAATGGTTCCAAGAATCAAGCTGGAGTAGCCATTACAATATCAAATAAAAGCAAATTTCCGCCAAAAGATATCCACAAAAAGATAAGGAAAGACACTTCATATGCATCAAAGTAAAAATCTACTAAGAAGAACACTCAATTCTGAATATTTATACTCCAAATGCAAGGGCACCCACATTCATAAAAGTAACTTTACTAAAGCTCAAAGCACACATTGCACCTCACACAATAATAAAGGGAGTCTTCAACACCCCACTTTCATCAATGGTCAAATTCTGGAAACAGAAACTAAACAAAGACACATTGAAACTAATGGAAGTCATGAAACAAATGGATTTAATAGATAACTACAGAACATTTTATCTTAAAACAAAAGGATATACCTTCTCAGTACCTCATGGTACCTTCTCCAAAACTGACTATATAATCAGTCACAAAACAGGCCTCAATAGATACAACATGATTGGAATAATCCCATGTACCCTATTAGTTCGCCAGAGACTAAGGCTGGTCTTCAATAACAACAAAAACAATGGAAAGCCAACATATACATGGAAGCTGATCAATGCTCTAATCAATGATAACTTGGTCAAGGAAGAAAAAAAGAAAGAAATTGAACAGTTTTTAGAATTAAATGAAAATTAAGACACATTGTACCAAAACTTATTTATGAGGCACAATGAAATCAGTGGTAAGAGGAAAACTCATCACTCTGAGTGCCTCCAAAGAAGAAACTGGAGAAAGCATACACTAGCAGCTTGACAACACACCTGAAAGTCTAGAACAAAATGAAGAAAGTACACCCAAGAGGAGTAGATGGCAGGAAATAATCAAACTCAGGGCTGAAATCAACCAAGTAGAAACAAAAAGAACTATGCAAAGAATCATCAAAACCAGGACCTGATTCTTTGAGAAAATCAGTAAGATAGATAAATTCTTAGCCAGACTAATCAGAAGGCACAGACACAGTATCCAAATTAACAAAGTCAGAAATGAAAAGGGAGACATAACAATGGGAACCAAGGAAATTTTAAAAAATCATCAGGTCCTACTATAAATGCCTATACTCAACAAAACTGGAAAATCTGGATGAAATGAATAGTTTTCTAGACAGATACCAGGTGCCAAACTTAAATCAGGATCAGATAAACCATCTAAACAGTCCTATAACCCCTAAAGAAGTAGCAGCAGTCATTAAAGTCCCCCAACCAAAAAAAAAAAAAAATGCCCCAGGACTAGATGGTTTTAGTGCAGAATTCTGAGACCTTCAAAGAAGAACTAATACCAATACTCCTCAAACTATTCCACAATATAGAAAAAGAAGGAATACTACCTAATTTGTTCTATGAAACCACAATTATGCTTATACCTAAACGACACAAATATCCAACAAAGAAAGAGAACTTCAGATCAATTTCTCTTATGAATATTGATGTAAGAATACTCAATAAAATTCTCCAAAACCGAATCCAAGAACACATCAAAACAATCATCCATCATGATCAAGTAGGCTTTATCTCAGGGATGCAGGGGTGGTTCAATATATAGAAATCCTACAACATAATCCACTATATAAACAGACTCAAAGACAAAAACCACATGATCATCTCATTAGATGCTGAGAAAGCATTTGACCAAATCCAACACCCATTCATGATAAAAAGTCTTGGAAAGATCAGGAATTCAAGGCCCATACCTAAACATATTAAAAGCAATATACAGCACACCAGTAGCCAACATCAAACTAAGTGGAGAGAAACTTGAAGCAATCCTACTAAAACCAAGGACTAAACAAGGCTGTCTACTCTCTCCCTACCTATTCAGTATAGTACTCAGTGTCCTAGCCAGAGCAATTACACAGCAAAAGGAGGACAAAGGGATACAAATTGTAAAGGAAGAAGTTAAAACATCACTATTTGTACATGATATGATATAATAATTAAGTGCTCTCAAAAATTCCACCAGAGAAATCTTACAGCTAATAAGCAACTTCAGCAAAGTAGCTGAATATAAAATTTACTCAAACAAATCAGTAGTCTTCCTCTACTGAAAGGATAAATAGGCTGATAAAGAAATTAGGAAAAGGACACCCTTCACAATACAAAAAATATAAAATACATTCTTGTAACTCTAATCAAATAAGTGAATATTCTGTATGACAAGAACTTCAAGTCTCTGAAGAAAAAAGTCAAAGAAGATTTCAGAAGATGGAAAGATCTCACATGCTCATGGATTGGCAGGATTAATATAGTAAAAATGGTCATCTTGTGGATAGCAATCTACAGATTCAATGCAATCCCCATCAAAATTCCAACTCAATTCTTCATAGAGTTAGAAAGAGCAATTATCAAATTCGTTTGGAATAATAAAAAACTCAGGATAGTGAAAACTATTCTCAACAGCAAGAACTTCTGTGGGGATCACCAACTCTGACCTCAAGCTGTACTACAGAGCAATTGTGATAAATACTTCAGAGTATTAGTACAGTGACAGGCAGGTAGATCAATAGATTAGAATTGAAGACCTAGAAATGAACCCACACACCTATGGTCACTTGCTTTTTGATGAAGGAGCTAAAACCATCCTGTGGAAAAAAGACAAAATGGTGCTGGTTCAACTAGCAGACAGCATATAGAAGAATGCAAATCTATTCATTCTTATCTTCTAGTACAAAGCTCAAGCCAAGTGATCAAGGACCTCTGCATAAAATCAGATACACTGAAACTAATAGAAGAGAAGGTGGGGAAGAGACTCAAACACATGGGCACAGAGGGAAATTTCCTGACTAGAACACAAATGGCTTATGCTCTAAGACAAATGGAACCTTATAAAATTGCAAAGCTTCTATAAAGCAAAGGACACTGTCAATAGGACAAAATGGCAACCAACCAACTGGGAAAAGATCTTTACTAATCCTACATCCGATAGTTGGTTAATATCCAATGTATACAAAGAACTCAAGAAGTTAGACTCCCGAGAACCAAATAATGCTATTAAAAATGGGTACAGAGCTAAACAAAAAATTTTCAACTGAGGAATATTAAATGGCTGAGAAGCACCTAAAGAAATGTTCAACATCCTTAGTTATCAGAGAAATGCAATTCAAAACAACTGTGAGATTCCACACCTCACACTAGTCAGAATGGCTAAGATAAAAAACTCAGGTGATAGCAGATGCTGGCAAGGATATGGAGAAAGAGGAAACTCCTCTATTGTTGGTGGGATTGTTGGTGGGATTGTTGGTGGGATTGCAAGCTGGTATAACTGCTTTGGAAGTCAATTTGGCGGTTCCTCAGAAAATTGGACATAGTACTACAGAAGGATCCAGAATACCACTCCTGGACATATATCCAAAAGATGCTCCAACAAATAACAAGGACACATGCTCCACTATGTTCATAGCAGCCTCATTTATAATAGCCAGAAGCTGGAAAGAACCCAGATGTCCTTCAACAGAGGACTAGATACAGAAAATGTGGTATGATTACACAATGGAGTACTACTCAGCTACCAAAAACAATGAGTTCATGAAATTCTTAGACAAATGGATGGAACTAGAAAATATCATCCTGAGTGAGATAACCCAGGCACAAATGAACACACATGGTATGCACTCACTGATAAGTGGATATTAGCCCAAAGGCTTGGAGTACCCAAGATACATTTCACAGACAATTTGAAGCGCAAGAAGAAGGAAGACTAAAGTGTGGATGCTTCAGTCCTTCTTAGGAGGGGGGACGAAATACTCAAGGGAGGAAATATGGAGACAAAGTATGGAAACCGAAGTTAAGGCCATCCAGAGACTGTCCCACTGGGGATCCAGCCCATATACAGTCACCAAATGCAAACACTATTGTGGATGCCAAGAAGTGCATATTGACAGGAGCCTGATATAGCTGTCTCCAGAGAAGCTCTGTCAAAGCCTGACGAATACAGAGGTAGATGCTGGCATCCAAACATTGCACTGAGCGCTGGGTCTTCAATATAGTAGTTAGAGAAAGGACTGAAGGAGCTGAAGGTGTTTACAACCCCATAGGGAGAACAGCAATATCAACCAATCAGAAATCTCAGAGCTCCCAAGAATTAAACCACCAACCAGGGAGTACAAATGAGGGACCCATGGCTCCAGCCGCATATGTAACAGAGTATGGCCTTGTCAGGCAATAATGGGAGAGGAAGCTCTTGGTCCTGTGAAGGCTCGATGCCCTAGTGTAGGGAAATGTGAGGGTGGGGAGGAGGGAGTAGGTGGGTAGGTGGGTGGGGAAACACCCTCAGGGCAAGGGGGAATAGCATAGGGTGTTTCTGGGGGGAAACCTGGAACAGGGATAATATTTGAAATGTAAATAAAGAAAATAGCCAATTTAAAAAAAAGGAAAAAAATCAATACTGATAAGTCTGGAAAACTTTATGTTTTACTTCTTTTAATTAATTATGTATGGTTTTCTGTAGGCTGTTTACTGATAGCTGATGAAAAACCTAGCACACCAATTTCCGCTTTATTCAATAGATGTATGTTTAAGGCTATACACGTTTTTTAGAAGAAAGTTGGGATTTTGCTTTAAGTACTATGTAAAATTACAAAATGCTGTAAGGGCTTAGAAGATTTATTACAAACAGCCCTAAGGTATTTTAAGTGCAAGGAGGGATATTACATTTTAAAGACAGGCATTGGTGCTCCCTGGTAATGCTAAGAGAAGACATGATGGCTGTACTGGTGATGCTCAGCTGACTGCAGGCCAGGCTATGATAATCTCTGAACTGAGGACTGGGAGTACATAGAGCACAAGCCCTTCCATTTTTTAACACCCCAACTACTGCATATGTGCAGCTTAAAAGTCTCACTGGGGGCTGGTGAGATGGCTCAGCGGGTAAGAGCACTGACTGCTCTTTGACTGCTCTTCCAAAGGTCCCAAGTTCAAATCCCAGCAACCACATGGTGGCTCACAACCATCCATAATGAAATTTGCTGCCCTCTTCTGGAGTGTCTGAAGACAGCTACAGTGTACTTACAAATAGTAAATAAATAAATCTTAAAAAAAAAAAAGTCTCACTGTATTTGACTAAACAGTACCCCCAGAGCTCGTGTCTCTACTTGCATATGTAGCAGAAGAGAGGCCCCTTGGTCTTGCAAATTTTATATGCTTCAATACAGGGGAACGCCAGGGCCAAGAAACAGGAGTGGGTGGGCAGGGGAGTAGGGTGGGGGGAGGGTATAGTAGGGTGGGGAGTAGGGTGGGGGGAGGGTATAGTAGGGTGGGGGAGGTTTCAGGATAGCATTTGAAATGTAAATAAAGAAAATATCTAATAAAAAAAAAGTCTCACTGTTCCTCCACTGACTTGGGTCCTGACAATATAATTTCCCCTGATGCTTACACAGACCTGTGTGCTTGTTCTGGACACATGTGAACTTTGTGTAACATGGCTTACATGTATTTGGAGAAGGATGAAACAGGCTTTTAACTGTGACTTCTACCAACTGCTTCTTTTTCCTTAAAGAAAATTCTATACTCATCTTCGTCCTGCCTGTGGTTTTTCATGGCTGGCTTAATTTAACTACTTTTCCTTTGTGACCAAAGTCCCTGCTGAAGATTAAGTGTAAAATCAATGTTTGGTGACAGATACTTTGTGTCCATTTAATATGTGAATTATATTCCTCTTTGCCTCTTTAATAAATGAACTATTTGCCATCCTGAGAGTCTTCATTTCCTGTTTCATTTACCCATATTCTCATTTCTTCTTTCACTGGTCTCCTTCCTTCCTGACAGCAGAAAAATATATTGTGAAGTTACATTCTGAATTACTTTGAAGTCTCTCTCTCTCTCTCTCTCTCTCTCTCTCTCTCTCTCTCTCTCTCTTTCTCTCTCTCTCTTCTTATTTTAGTTCCTTTCAAAGAAAAAGTATTAAAATTTTTTGAACTTTAAGAATGTTTCAAACTCACTTCCTTTTAAAGCATTTTCTCTTGAATTTTCTTTTATAAGGGTGTTTTAAAACATAGATTAGACATTATAAAGGTAATCCCATATAAAATTGGCCTTAGGTAGGTAAGAAAAGCATCTATACCATTCACACACACACACACACACACACACACGAGAGGTTTTAACCTAATAAATTAGCTTTCAGTGACATACTAGGTTATAAGAGATCTAGTTGTAATTTCTGATATGGCTGGTAGCAAGCAAGTTACTTAGAATTTTCTGGCTTTACAAAGAACTGGAGTTGGTTTGACCATGTTATTTTTGTTTCGGTTTCTTTGGCTTTAATATTCTCCATGAGAAAATGACCTTTGGATTTACTCTTGAGTATAGATCAAAGATTTAGATGGAGAAGAGGAAAACCTTTCTTCAACATGATAGTCATTACAAATCATGTACATGTGCTATTGAGAAGTTTCTTCATTAAGAGTTGTACTTAGGATAAAGAGACAGAATAAGTCCCCATAAGTTATTTCTGGTTCTTTAACCTTTATTTTATTCTCTACATTTCAACTGTGAATGAAAATTAATTATCATCATTAGAGAAGTTGCAAAAAAATTGACAAAATTCTCCTGCTGTATATAGTGAATCAAAAGTAACTGAATGCTGGTGTATTTCTCCCATTAAAACTGCCTCCATAACCTTCAACAGAAATAGCATTAGTAACTCGAGGAAATTAATGTTCAGTAATTGTTGAATCCTTATTCAAATGTGACTTTCAAATATCTTTCCCAAGAGGAGCACTTAAAAAGATCCATCAAAGCAGCAGTGCTAATAATCTGCTGAAGGGCCTGGGTAGCAGGTTAAGAGACTCACCTCCCATTAATTAGGTGAAGGATTCACAAAATGTTAGGAGTGCACCTGAGCCCAGCATTCATCTTCAGAAGAATGATCTACCCAGGAGTGAAATGATATCGAGGTTGTAGAGCATTAAGCCAAGAGGAGAAGAAAAAGAATTCCAGTCACTTTGAGACTGTAATTGTTTTCTTTCTAAATGGTGTGAGGATACTTAGCTGAAGTAGTAGTTTTAGATTGCTGTTTCCTAACCCAATACCCCTGCTTCACCTCTGTCTACAGTACTTATAAGTGTTAATGAAGTCTTCGCTCATTACTTTGCCTGAGTAGTCCTCCAAGCACTTCAGGGATGTGCTTAGGGGTGTTTAAGCCTATGGCATCAATGCTGGTTGATTTGCTCAGTCAGTTGTGGCATGCTTTTGAAAGGAGAGGATGAAGGGAATATCAAGGAGAACAGCTGACAATTACAGGACTCCTTCCTAGCACTGACGCATTCAGACTATATTTCTTTGCAGGATCAATTTTTTTTTCCAGAGGCATAATTGCATCAAGCGGTGAGCTGGAACAAAATGATTTAACCACCCAAAGTTAGCAACCTTTTTTTTTTTTTTTAATCTAATTTGCTAGTGACAGATGCATGGAATAGACATTGACTCGTAGAAACTAGTAGAATCTAAAAACGTCTATAGATTACATCTACGGGCTATTATCATCAACTCTTTTTTTTTTTTTTTTTTAAATACCTATAAGCAAGTTTCCCATTCAATTTTGATCATTAGAGGGAAGGCGAGTTCAGGAATGCCTCAGCCAATGAAGTACTCTCTATGTAAGCATGAAGACCTAAGTTCAAATTTTAAGCACCTATGGGAAAGTTCAGGAGGGAGCGGCAATGTATGCTTACAGTCCCAGTGTAGGTTCAAGGGCGACAGGAGGATGCCTGGGACTTGCTGTCTAGCCAGTTGAGTTCAATTGCGAGATCCAAATTTAGTAAGAGGCTTTGTCACGAAAATAAGGTGAAGTAATTGAGGAAGACACCAGACATTGAGCTCTGGGTTCCACATATATCTGCACCAGCACCCAGGCACACTACTACATCCTACACAGAGAAGATTGCAAATATTTAATGAATAAGAAATGACGTGACATCAGCAGTATCTTCTCCACTGTGATAATGGCACGGCTGAATTCAGGGTCTCTGTTCTACATTCCTGGATCCTTTGCTACAGTGTTCTCCACAGTTTACTTAGACTCTGAAGAACAGAAAAGAAGGAATAAAGGAATTCTTTAAGGTTAATTTAGTACTTCTCATGTACCTTACATTTTATTGAAAGATCAGATCAGTGTAAAACTAGACATTGAGAATAAGACTGGTGACATCAGTAACCACAAGTGGCCTCCAGTTTTTAAGATGCTATTGTGTCCATGGTGATGGAAATGCTTATGAGTAAGAGGCCAAGAGGTCTGTCGAAGTGGTTTCCTGTGTCCAATTAAAGTGGCTCCTGTTCTTTCAAAATCAATTCACACTTCTAAAGAATCGGCTTTTGTGGCAGCCGGGGATCTTGGTTACCAATCATAAGGCGACTAATCTCTACCAAATATGTCTGAAATAGGATTGCACTCACTTCATAGATTGAATGTCACTAGGAAGGCATTTGGGAAACAACTTACTTATCTTCCATAACCAGACTTGGTTCTGTTAACCCTTAGATTGATAAAGGAGTTTTAAAAATCCAAATAAAATCAAGCTCCTAAAATCTCTCTCTCTGACTACATCCACTTAGTTATATTTGAGCAATAAATATGCTGAGTCAGGTTAGGGAGAATTCTTCATCAACAAGTGATCATGGTAAAGAGTTGTTCTTAACAAGATTCTTATTTCAGGGGATATTCAATTCTCATAAGCATCTCTCAATGGTATTTCCATTCACCAATTTTCAGTCCACTAAACTATCTTGCTCCTTCGCTCTGATGTTTCTATTGCCCTTGGTGTATTTGGAGTTAATTCTGAGTTCTCTTCACTTCTGAAAATTCTTCATTGCTGTTGTGCTCTTGAATGGTTTCTTTATCATCTTTAACAAGTGTCTCAATAATATTTTTCTTCAGCCAGACCAAGGTAGAAATGAATTGACATATATACAAGAGGTTTGCTTCCTTGCCTATAAAGATCATCAATGTAAAATTCAGCTCTACTTCAAAGAGAATAAGTTATTCTGAGCTGAATGTAGTGACCAAAACCAAGGTCATGCTTAAGGTATTCTGAGTGATGTGGTTTTTGTTTAAAAGGGTCATCCGTGAACTTTTACAGTCACATAAGAAAAGAAAGTCATGAATTACTGTATTTACAAAATTCATCAGTGGCCCATCAGGTCAACATCTACATCAACATAGAGAAATCTCTCCTATAAGTTTCAGATATTATCTTATTCTTTGCTTTAGGGTAAATGGAGGTTAGAGGTCTCCTAAGCCTAAGGATGAACTCCAGCAGTTTACATCCCAGTCATTAGAACTGTAAGTTCAAGCCAGGCAGTGGTGGCACATGCCTTTAATCCCAGCACTCGGGAAGCAGAGGCTGGTGGATTTCTGAGTTCGCGGCCAGCCTGGTCTACAGAGTGAGTTCCAGGACAGCCAGGGTTATACAGAGAAACCCTGTCTTGAAAAACCAAAAATGAAAAAAAATAAAAATAAAAATAAAAAAACTTTAAGTTCAGAAACAAATTGAAAGTAAATGGCTACTAAGGAACCTAAGATAGCATAAGACAATTTGGGCTCTTGACTTAAACATTCATATCTCTCAACCATGATGTTCTAGACAGCCAAGGTCATGCAATCTGTAGAGATTTAATATAGCTACAACCTCTTCTGAGAATCCAGTTTACAAGAATAAGGAGTTCCATCCTTGATCTCACAAAGCACTGAAATAGTTCCATGTCAAGCCAACACTAAAGATACAATTATCTTTAAATAATGAGAGTGTTGAATTTTCCTCTAGTACTTGTGCTTCAGAACAATAGTGAATGTTAAAGGAATCCCTTACAGGCAAGAACAAACTTTCCCATCATCCACTGCCCACTTCTCTAAAGGCATTGGGACCTGGGATAATGGAACCTAACAATGAGATAGTATGAACTCTCATGTAATAACCAAATTTATTCATAGCATTGGACATTTTATATTCTGAGGGTTAAAAGAAAGATCATGACTAAAGTTCCCATGAGCTCAAGCTGTACATAATCAAAAGGGCAAGTTTCATATATATGTTTCCATAGAAGCTTATGAAAAACAGCACCTGAAATAAACTCACTCTTGCCTAATATACCTGAAAGGCACACAAAAGCATATTCTAAGAACAATTTCATGTTTTTTAAGAAGCTGAGGTCACAAGATTTTTGTCTTGTTTGCTTGGAGTTTTCTCACAAGCACTCAGAATTCGCCTCACAAGAATCCATTCTTAGACAGTGTTCTGACAATCGTGACCATAATTTTTATAAGAAAACAAAAGTAAACACATTTACTTTATATGTGCTTGATTACGTGAACTGACAGTCTTTGGAAATGAGGAGCCAAAGAAGAGGAGTCACTGTTATGCTAAATTTGTTGAAGAGTTATAGTTCTGTAGAAGCCTCAGTGCAAAGAGAGTCCATGATCTGAACTAATAGGAAGGCTAAGTGTAGAGGTGCTCAACAAAGCCTGCTAGGATTCTTTATGGTCCCTGTGTTTGGCAAATTGCTCCCGTCTTCCCTTTAAATACACATATAGTATTCTTAAGGTTTGTCTACCTCAAGAATACTGAGTAAATAAGAGGAAAGTTTTATGACCTTTGTGGAGAATGTCGGAACTTTCTGGACTGTTTCCATGTAGAATGGTAGATGGTCATGGGAACTGTCCTGAGTTTGACGTTTCCTCAAATGCCAACATTAAAAATTTGAGATTGTGTCTCTTCTATTCACACTTCTGCAGACTTCTTTGCTTAGAAAACAGCCTATTGCCACAAATAGCCTTATACACTGCATCACATGTATATGATTATTGTCTTCTTTATTTACTTATCATGAAACTAGATGTAATGCATCCACTCTCTCTTTCTTTGCCACATAAATGTTGTTCAACATCTTGCCCTTCTGAGAACTGGAAATATAATGCTTACTAACCAAAGACTGGTTATGAGTTTTTCTTCCAGATCCCTGGCCTTTAATTAATCTTTAATCTTAGCCAGAAAACATCTTTGCCTGGACCATAGAGAGGGTGTCATACCAGCCATAGCGATGCTGTAGGATCAATTATTCCATCCCGTCACACTTTTATTCCAATATTTCTCCTTACCTAGTTCTACCCAGATTTAGGACTTCTCTTTTTCTGTTTTGCCTAACGTAGATATTTGCACACTGTAAGTCATAGCATTCTTTCTAATGCAATGAATCCATCAGTCACTGTCTCCTTTTGTAATGATGTTTCTAAAAAAATATTTAGTGTCATTAAATCTGCACTTTAATTTGAGAAAAGCTTATGCCTTACTCTTCAAAATAGGTTTTACTTCTTCCATGTTAGAAAAATTACTCTTGTTTGTGTTTTTACATGGAGTTTAGCTATTTAATATGTTAAGTGAAGATGCCAGGAGTATATACAGCCTGGTGGAAAAATGATGGAAAAAAAAAAAAATCATCTTGTCAAAGAAAAGGTAACCAAAGGTGTGTGGGTTCATTTCAGGGTCTTCAATTCTATTCCATTGATCTACCTGTCTGTCCTGTACCGGAACCATGCAGTATTTATCACAATTGCTCTGTAGTACAGTGTAAGGTCAGGCATGGTGATTCCACCAGAGGTTCTTTTATTGTTGAGGATAGTTTTTAGTATCCTAGGATTTTTATTATTCCTGATGAATTTGCAAATTGCCCTTTCTATCTCAGTAAAGAATTGAGTTGGAATTTTGATGGGGATTGCATTGAATATGTAGATTGCTTTTGGCAGGATAGCCATTTTGACTATATTAATCTGGCCAATCCATGAGCATGGGAGATCTTTCCATCTTCTGAGATCTTCAATTTCTTTCTTCAGAGACTTGAAGTTCTTGTCATACAGATCTTTCACTTCCTTACTTAAAGTCACACCAAGGTATTTTATATTATCTGTGACTATTGTGAAGGGTGTTGTTTCCCTAATTTCTTTCTCATCCTGTTTATCTTTTGTGTAGAGAAAGGCCAGAGATTTGTTTGAGTTAATTTTATATCCAGCTACCGTGATGAAGCTGTTTGTCAGGTTTAGGAGTTCTCAGGTAGAACTTTTAGGGTCACTTATTTATACTATCATATCATCTGCAAATAGAAATATTTTGACATCTTCCTTTCCAATTTGTATCCCCTTGATCTCCTTTTGTTGTGAATTGCTCTGGCTTGGACTTCAAGTACTATATTGAATAGGTAGGGAGAAAGTGGGCAGCCTTGTCTAGTCCCTGATTTTAGTGGGATTGCTTCCTAAACCCATCCAGTGGAAAAAAGACAGCATTTTCAACAAATGGTGCTGGCACAACTGGTGGTCAACATGTAGAAGAATGCAAATTGATCCATTCTTATCTCCTTGTACAAAGCTCAAGTCTAAGTGGATCAAAGAACTCCACATAAAGCCAGAGACACTGAAATTTATAGAGAAGAAAGTGGGGATAACCCTCGAAGATATGGGTACAGGGGTAAAATTCCTAAACAGAACAGCAATGGCCTGTGCTGTAAAATCAAAAATCAACAAATGAGACCTCATAAAATTGCAAAGCTTCTGTAGGGCAAAAGATATTACCAATAAGACAAAAAGGCCACCAGCCCATTGTGAAAGAATTTTTACCAATCCTAAATCTGATAGACGGCTAATATCCAATATATACAAAGAACTCAAAAAGCTGAATTCCAGAAATTCAAATGACCCCATTAAAAATGGGGTACAGAGCTAAACAAAGAATTCTCAAATGAGGAATACCAAAGGGCTGAGAAGCACTTGAAAAAATGTTCACCATCCTTAATCATCAGGGAAATGCAAATCAAAACAACCTTGAGATTCCAACTCACACCAGTCAGAATGGCTAGGATCAAAAATTCAGGTGACAACAGATGCTGGCAAGGATGTGGAGAAAGAGGAACACTCTTCCATTGCTGGTGGGATTGCAAGCTGGTACAACCACTCTGGAAATCAGTCTGGCGGTTCCTCAGAAAACTGGACATACATAGTACTTCCGGAAGATCCAGCAATAGCTTTCCTGGGTATATACCCAGAAGATGTTCTAACTGGTAATAAGGACACGTGCTCCACTATGTTCATAGCAGCCTTATTTATAATAGCCAGAAGCTGGAAAGAACCCAGATGTCCCTCAACAGAGGAATGGATACAGAAAATGTGGTACATTTACACAATGGAGTACTACTCAGCTATTAAAAACAATGAATTTATGAAATTCTTGGGCAAATGGATGTATCTGAAGGATAACATCCTGAGTGAGGTAACCCAATCACAAAAGAAGTCACTTGATATGCACTCACTGATAAGTGGATATTAGCCCAGAAATCTAGAATACCCAAGATAGAACTTCCAAAACACAAGAAAATCAAAAAGAAAAACCAATGCATGGATACTTCATTCCTCCCTAGAATGGGAAATAAAATATCCATGGAAGGCGTTGCAGAGACAAAGACTGGAGCTGAGACAAAAGGATGGACCATCCAGAGACTGCCCCAACTGGGGGGTCAGTTCCATAATCAGCCACCAAACGGAAATACTACTGCATATGCCAGCAAGATTTTGCTGAAAGGAACCTGATATAGCTTTCCCCTGTGAGGCCTTGTCCGTGCCTGGCAAATACAGAAGTGGATGCTTACAGTCATCTCTAGGATGGAACACAGGGTCCCCAAGGTAGGAGCTAGAGAAAGTACTGAAGAGCCAAAGGGGTCAGCAACCCTATAGGTGGGACAACAATATAAACTAATCCGAACCCCCAGAGCTCATGTCTCTAGCTGCATATGCATTAGAAGATGGCCTAGTCGGCCATTATTGGGAAGAGAGGCCCCTTGGTCTAGCAAGCTTTATATTCCCCAATACAGGGAATGCCAGGGCCAAGAAGTGGGAGTGGGTGGGTAGGGGAGCAGGGCAGGGAGAGAGTATAGGGGACTTTTGGGATAGCATTTGAAATGTAGATGAAAAAAGTATCTAATAAAAAAATCATCTTGTCTTTCCCTTTGGCTGTCAGACTATTGATGTAATGAATTCCAAGAAATTAGAATTTACATGGGATTATTAGGTTGGGAAAAGAAAGTGCTGAGGCCCTTGTGGCAGATTGAGGAGGAATTTGTCTCCAGGAAAACACTAAAAACTACTCAGAAGGGAAGACAGCATCTGAGATACTGATGACTGTGGAAGCACAATTGAACTTTTGACTTGTGTATTTCTTGAATTCTCTTTATAATTAATTCTTAATGGAAGATAGTGTTACATCTGACTTGGAGGTCAGGAAGGAGGGTGTGATGGTTTGTATATTCTTGGACCAGGGAGTGGCACCATTTGGAGGTGTGGCCTTGTTGGAAAAGGTGTGACCTGATTGGAGTAGGTGTGTCACTGTGGTGTGGGCTTAATACTCTCATCCTAGGTGCCTGGAAGTCAGCCTTTGGATGAAGATGTAGAACTCTCAGCTCTGCCTAGGCCATTACAGCCTGGAAACTGCCATGCTCCCACCTTGATGATAATGGAGTGAACCTCTGAACCTGTAAGCCAGCCCCAATTAAATGTTGTTTTTTATAGGATTTGCCTTGGTCATGGTGTCTGTTCATAGCAGTAAAACCCTAACTAAGACAGAGGGGATCTAGAATCACTGGATATCTTTGTCCCTTCCTAGTGTGGCTAGCTTTAAATAAATTTCCCTTTTCGTGCTCTTCTCTGTCATGTTGGCTCTCTTAACTGTCTTGGGAGATGGTGGGCAGAGCCTGCTCTGTTAGGGCTGACAGGGCTCAGGTTCCGTAATTAATGTTCATATGTACTCAGGGTTGTCTATTTTCTGTAAGAAGAGCCATGGAGGTAAAGCAGAGCAGGACTGTGGGCCATTTTTACTTTCTACAAAGACTCCTCAGAACTTTGGGAAACTAACATTTGGGGAAAGTTTCTCTAGAAATACATGAACTGCTTGACAAATTTCTAAATGTTCTGGACATAAAGACTTTATGCAGAACCGGGAGATATTTCTCTGGTCATGTTTGCCAGATATGGGATACTATACTGTTCCCTGAAAAAAATAAATACAAGAGGCTCAAAATGACATTGCATATTCAGGACTTTCAGAGCATGGGATTATCATAAGAAAAACTGAAACCAAAATTGTTTCCTGAGTATTGACAAATTTTATAGCACTGAAGTTTCATTTGTGATTGTATTCATTAAACAGCAAGTGCCTTTGTGTTGGTGTTATAGGTAACTCTGAGGGGCTGGGGAAGCCTCCAGAAAACATGATATGTAAATACAAAGTCAGTTGGCTCATTTACTCAGTCCTTGTGCAAACCAACAACCCTTTGTAGTGTTTAATACAATTACTCTTACCAAGGTGCACACCTACAGCGTTTAATCAACACATTAAATTCTAGTGATTGACTTGCTTTTACTATTGGCCTCCCTACTGTTCCCACAGTGGAACACAGGTTGACTTCCGCACTATGCCTGGGGCAAGATGCTGATTTCTTCAAAGTCAGAAGCAAATAAACTATCTGCAGATATCAGAGGGAAAAAAGAAAACTGGCTTTATAACAAGGAGTAAAAGGTTGCAATTAGAAGTCCCTTCCAAGTTGGATTTTTCCCTGTGTTATTTTATATACATATGTATATGTATGTATGTATGTATGTGTGTGTGTGTGTGTGTGTGTGTGTGTGTGTGTGTGTATATATATATATATATATATATATATATATATATATATATATATAGTTTTGGAATGTTACAATGCTTTCTACTCTTTGATAGAATGGTACTATAGGAACAATGTTTATTATTATTTCCTTTATTGATTCATAATCATTTTCCATTTAAAAAGATATGGTGCTTAGAATCTGAGAACTTCAGCAATATTTTTATATTGTAATACAATATTTTACTACACACAGCTGTATTTATCTTACTAGTTTTAAAGACTCTGTAGATCCAGCCTTCAGCAGTATATCAGGAAATTCTTGTTATTTTTTTCTCTAAAATTCCCTCATTATTTTCAAATTTTATATAGACTAAGTGCATATCATGTAATCTGTAGTTTTTTTTAAAAGGGTGCTGAATACTGTGCCGTTTCCTGCTTATTGTTCTAGACATTTTTGAGTATGTGATAAAGGGCTATTAAAGCTTATAATTTGAAAACTAATTTCTTCTAACACAAACTTTTGAACTATAGCTTTCTTTGTTAAATAATCTTCTCTTCCATAATGCACAATTTTATTGATTTCTGCTTCCAGTTGTGTAGTAGTGGTGTCCAGGAAAGCTTGTCTCTATTTCATTCCATTCAAATCAGAAGAAGCTAAAACCTGTCTCAGCCCTGTCTCAAGTTCATAAACAATCGGTTCTTACATTAAGCCACAACATTTGGCTTAAATGAATATGGCCCTTTTTTTTATGATTCTTAGAAAACAAGTTAAAAATCTACAGTAAAGTTTAAAGTGGAAAACCAAAGTTTTACTTCATATAGTGTTACTGATTAACTTTCTTTATTTAATGCTCTTTTAAATTTCCTTATTTTCTCTCCTGCTGACATTATTGATTTTCTGTAGTGCTGGTTCTTCAATACATCGCCATTCTGAATTTAAAAGAAACCAAGCAACTTGACTTGACTCTTCAGATTATGGAATTTAAAACTTCCTTTGAAAAATTATGAATATTCTGGCTTCTAAATCTACCAGGATGAAAGAACACCAAGTGCACCATAAATCAAAAATTTTCTTATTCTTTATCCATTAGGACAAAAGTAATTATTGACTGGTGCACAGACATCATCTATACATTCTATGTTAGGTTGAGATTTCATCTGTTTGGGATTCTGTTATAAATACTTTAAGGTGGATAGTATTATCTCTCACATTGATGAAGGTCAGGATGTCTAAGATGAAAACACCTACAATCAGTGTCCAACCTGGTAATGACCCTATTCTATTCTGTTTTTTACTGTGCTCTAATATGGTGAAGGGCACAGTCCAGCTATTGATGCTCTTTTCTGTTTTTATAAGGATGCTAATTTCCTCGAAAAGACACCACCAATTAGTAGTATACTACTTACGCCCTAGTACGTATGATGTTGTGGAAAGTCACTAGCTGCCAGAGGTGGACAAACTTACAGACCACCTCCACTAGTTCTTAAAATCAATCATGCTGTTGCCTATACAAGTACTTAGCTGTTCACTCTCAAATTTCTAGAAAAAAAATCACTTTAATCTTTTAATTAAAGATTAAAAGAAATATCAAACAACAGGTTCAGGTCAGATGGTATCCTAGTACTAAGAGCGAGAAGCAGACACAGTTTCCATGCCTAAGAAGAAAATATCTGCAACCAAATACCTATTGGTAAAGAAAATAAATCAGTTTTCTCCAATGGAGTCTCTCTATTTGTATCAACCACAATCCAGGGTATGCCCTGTACCTGGGAGTAGATAGCCAACACTTGAGGAACTCAAGGGCATTTTGAGAAACTTACCTGTTTACTCTCTCTATCTTTCTCTCTGTCTCTCTCTGTCTCTGTCTCTGTCTCTCTCTGTCTCTCTCTCTGTCTCTCTGTCTCTCTCTCTCTGTCTCTCTGTCTCTGTCTCTGTCTCTGTCTCTGTCTCTCTCTCTCTCTGTGTTTTGTTCTTTTGCCTATGTATTTTGATTTTTGTTTTTGTGTTTGGTGAGAATTTTTTGTGGCTTTTATTTGGATTTGATGGGTTTTATTATTAACTTTTTTTAAAGAGAGAAAGATAGGAGATTTGCCTCAAAAAGAGGAGGGGAAAGCATGATCAAAATATGTTTATGAAAACACTTTTCTTCTCAATAATGGCAAAAAGAAACGTGATAGAACATACTTCTCACACATACTTCTCTCATGCTTCCGTGACTTAGGGGGATTCTGTATTGCTGCTCCTTTAGTTGGTTTTTGCTGTTCTTCTTCCTGGCTCAGCCTGCTCAAGGCTTTCAAGGCTTTTCAGATGTGTCAGAACATTTGGTCTGTTATTTCTTGGGAACATCAATCTCCTCCCTGGGGTCTTACCACGGAAATGTGTTCTGTCACACCTCAGGAATTTGGCTCATGCATACTGGTGACAATTTCAAAGTATGGTATGAACATTTCCTGGAATACTCTATGGCATTGAGAAGAGATGTAATCAAGCCACTGTGTTTCTTGGCTAACTTGTTTAGGTTTGATGTAGTTATTGATCCTGGGTCAGAAAGAACTTTGCAAGAATATTTATGGCCTTCTCCCTTGTCTGTGACTTAGCTTGATTTTGCTAGTGATCTTTAGTTGTGAAGGCTGAAGAGGTACAGAGACCTTGATGGGCCTTGGCCTTTGTATGACCTCTGTATATGTTTATATTTAAAGTACTGATTCCTGACTGGTGTAGAGGCCCCCCTATAAGGTCATGTGGCCACTAGTACATCCTTGATGCTGCTCCAGCAGTCCACTCATAGCCAGATCCTCTGAGAACATACACTGAGACATGCTCCAATATCCATGTTCTAGTATTTTATAAATATTGTACAGATTTTTTTTGTAGCTCTCTTGTGGTGCAGCTGGGGAAGAAGGACAGTTCTCCACTGCTCTAGAATCCACAGTCCCCTTCTTTGCTGCCCTGAAACTCTAATTTCTATATTGCATGCAAAATTTTGGAAATCTTTTTTTTCCAACTTTTATTAGATATTGTCTTCATTTACATTTCAAATGCTATCCCAAAAGTCCCCTATATCCTCCCCCATCCCCGCCCAACTCCCCTACCCACCCACTCCCATATCATGGCCCTGGTGTTCCCCTGTACTGGGGGATATAAGGTTTGCATGACCAAGTGGCCTCTTTTCCCATGATAGCCAACTAGGCTATCTTGTGCTACATACACAGCTAGAGACACAAGCTCTGGGGGTATTGGTTAGATCATATTGTTCTTCCACCTATAGGGTTGAAGACCCCTTCAGCTCCTTGGGTACTTTCTCTAGCTCCTCTATTGGGAACCCTGTGTTCCATCTAATAGCTGACTGTGAGCATCCATTTCTATGTTTGCCAGGTACTGGCATAGCCTCACACAAGACAGGTATATCAGGGCCCTTTCAGCAATATCTTGCTGGTGTATGCAATAGTGTCTGTGTTTGGTGCCTGATTATGTGATGGGTCCCCAGCTGCAGCAGTCACTGGTTGGTCCATCCTTTTGTCTTAGCTCCACTTTTGATCTCTGTGACTCCTTCAATGTGAGCTTTGTTCCTAAAAATTTTGGAAATCTTAAGTCTGAAAAAAAAATCTGTTGGCCACTTCTGCTTTCCAAACTTCCATCTGAGCATGATAGCTCAGGCTTGTATTCCTGATACATGGGAGGCTTAGGCAACAGTATTACCATGAATGTGGGACAAGTCTGAACTTCATATTGAATACCCGTAGCTTCACAGTGAGACCCAATCTAAAACAACTCCAAAGAAAAACAAACAAAAGCAAATAAACAAATGACACAATAAAAACCCATAACAAACCAAGTTCCAGGATCTTCCCCACTGGCAAAGAGAGAAAAAAGAAGGCAAGAAAAATACCTCTATCAAAATAAACATATCCCACCTCAGGCAAAATGTTTTAGTCATTCTGTTTTGAACAGAGTGCTTGTGACAAAGATCATTCTGTAGCTCTGAAAGCCTTACTCCAGCCACTGAGGCAACACTCACAAAAAAACCTTTACCAGACAACCTTTTCTAGGAATTTCCTTCAGCTGCTGAGACCCGTATTTCTAGAGTTTATACTCTTTCTTCCCAGCCATCCTCTAGAGCCAAATCCCAGACTTGACCTATTTGGTCCAACCAAGGACAACTTTGAAAATGAGTCTAATTTTAAAATTCTCCACTGCGGTTGGGTGAACCCTTTCTGTGACTAAGGAGCGATCCAACCTCTGCTTCTCCTCTTTCTCCTTCCTTCAGTTTCACAGTGATGTCGATCCTGTAACCATTCTTTATTAAACTTACTGCAGCTACTGCCTCAGTCTTCTTTAAGGATCTTGACCTGCCTCAAGTTTACTCCTTGCTGTATTTGACCATATGTTCTCTTCTATTCACAGGCAGGATATATCATTGCATACTATACTAGATAAAAAATAAACACAGGTATTAGAATAGTCATTACTCACTGGTCCTCTCAAGCCCCAGAGGACTCTGGTGGAAGACTCTTAGTAAGAGAATGCTTCAACATCTGGACAGTAAGAAACACATGTGTGGAGGTGAAGGCATCAAGAGAAGAAAATGGGCATATACAAATTGTTCTGAGAATGCATATATGTAATGAACTTGGCACTGGTGAGAGTTTGCTTTTGTTTTTGCCTTAGTTGAAGGAACTAACAACTTTTGGCTTGTCAATTTTTGTCAAGAAATATCAATGGACTGGACAAGTTACCTAGCAAGGAAGCTTGTTGACTTAATTATGGAGTAGTACAGCAAAAGAGAGTAGGGAGGATCTCTGTTTAAAGGAGGTTAATGTAGCATAAGCTGTATTGTTCACATGATTTATCATGTCCAATTTTATGTCTTTACACAACTCAGTCTCTTTCCTTTCATGTTCTTTTCATAACTCTAGGAATATTTCTTTAACAATAATGTTCTTAATACTGAGTTAACTTGTAATTATAATTATTTGTATAACCCCAAGTTATTATTTTTAAGGTTATATTACAAAACTTTACTTATTATCTAGCCTCCCTCATTTATACACCTACTTAACTGGTATCTTTTAGGCTCTGTCCATGAAAATTCAGAAGAGGCAAATATTGTTTTTTCATTTTTAATTCACCATTGTAATACTACACCAGTAGTCTGAGGGCATTCTAATCAAAAGACAGAAGGTAGAAAAGGGAGATGCTTTTCTGAGGGTGGGCTTAGCTGTTGGAATTGATGACACAGAATGGTAATGTGGGTAGGTAATTGTCACTCTCCTTAGAAGGGATTTAACAAAATAAAATATGTCACAAAATAGACACCATGTAGAAATTTAGATTAAAAAAAACAAAAAACAAAAAACACAGACTCTCAAAGCCACAGGTCACTGTTGAAATAGCCATGTGATGTGTCTGGTATGATATTAGAAGTACCAAGGCAATACAATAGTCATCTTATGAACAGTCAAACCCCTACACAAAATCATGATCCTTGTTTAAAGCTTTGCTGACCAAGAAGTCAGCCAGATTTAGTCTCAGAATTATGACATGACCTGAGTTCAGGATGGAGATTAGAGAACATTTCAAGGTATTTTCTTGTAGAATAAGGAGTCTAAACCTTATATAACTCAAATAAAAACAGTCTGCTTTATATAAAATCTGTGCCCCAAATCTTGTTTTAAAATTTATTTCATTTTTGTGTTTCCTCTAGTGGATTATTTTTCTTGAGTCAGGGTTTTATGTAGCCCGGGATAGCCTCAAATTCAATATGCAGCTGAGGGAGCATGACCTTGTGGAAAGAATCTCTTATGTACTCTGTGAAAGCATCACCTGTCAGTAAAAAGCTGATGACCAATAAGCTGAGGCAGGATTAGAAGGTAACATATCTTGGAGAGACAGAGACAGAGAGAGAGAGAGTGAGAGAGAGGGAGGGAGGGAAAGAGAGAAGGAGAGAGAGAGACAGAGAGACAGAACGCACATGGGAAATAATCAGGCAGGAGATAGACCCCACAGACTCAGTGGAAGTTGGATATGTGATATTGAGGAGAGCCATGTGGCAGACATAGAATAATATAAATAGAATAAATTAGTTATGAGCTAGTTGGAGAACAAGCCTAGCTTAAGGCCTAGGCATTGACTTGTAAATAAGCCTCTGTGTAATTATTCAGGAACCTGGGGAACATAGAAAAGCCCTCATCAATTTACAAATGGTGCCCAACATGTGGCAACAATTGTAGCCTTGAGGGGTTCTACCTGTGCCCAGTTTCCAAAATAAGGACTCTGAGACTTAATTAATTATGAATAAATGTTTAGGCCATAAGCTTTTACACAGTGCCCAAGAGATTATCCCTACATGACCTTGCATTTATGCTCCTCCTGCTATTAGCTCCCAAGTTCGTTGATTAAAAGCCTGGATACAACCATATGTACATTAGGCCCCAACTTTAAAACCATTTTTTCTTCTAATCCCTTAGTTGTGTCAAAAAATCTGTTGCTGTTCTCAACATTATGATGGGGTCCATACTGTTGGCCTGGTACAAAGTGTATGATTACATATGATTGTCGGGTTCCCCCTTGATGCAACATCTTCTCAAATTCAAATGTTGTAGCTTTGCTTCTTTCACACACATACCCTCCTCCATCAGGTTACAACCTCACACTAAAACTTGCTGCCCTTCCAGTGAGTACCTTCCCAGGTCAACAGCTTATAGCCTGGACAATGTTAACTCTTACTCTTTCTAGAAATCTTTCCTTCAAAAGCTTTCAGTATATATATATATATATATATATATATATTTGCATTGACATGCTCCTACAATTACTTCATGAATCAAATTTACTCATTTAGGGCAGTTAACAATTCTGTTCAAAATGTAAAATTTTTCCTCCAAGGGTTTAAATGCCTCTATTATGGCAAAATTATATATGTCTATCTATCTCTCTCTCTCTCTCTCTCTCTCTCTCTCTCTCTCTCTAGATAGAGAGAGATAGATAGATAGAGATAGATAGATAGAGATAGATAGATAGATAGATAGGAAACCTGAGAGTCTTTCTTCCCAAAATATTGCCAAGGAGTAACAAAAAACTCAAAGAATGGATTCTGTTTAATTGAATTTCAAGGTATTTCAAGTGGAGAAATATATAAGAATAGGGGCTTCTCCATACCACCTAACTTAAAATCTAGGAGAATATCACTGCCTATCAGTATTGGTTGCTTAATTCAAGCATATCATTTTATACCGTATGAGCAGAATAATTTGTAGACACTGTTATTTTCCAAATTTACAGCCTTACTGTCATATTCTCCTAGATTAACATTAAAATAATTTGCTCAAATTCAAAACAATCATCACTGAACCACTCAAGTTAATTCCTGCATGAAAAAGAAGTAAATCTTTCAGTCATGCATATTGAGGATGAGAAGGGTGGGGAGAAGAATTCTGAGACATCTCCATTGGAGATAGACAAAGTAGAAAATACACAAAAGTGATGGTAAAAATTTAGAAAAGAATTATTTTGAAAAATCAGTATTATAATCCACAGCACTGCCTTTAACCGCAAAGTTCTAGGGAATCAGTATAGGTTTGCTTGATGTGCTGAGTCTAATGATACATACTCCTTAAACTTTTAGCTCCATATGGTATGCATGGCTGTATGTATGTAGTAGACATGTGGGGTGCTGTGGAGGCTAGGTGAGATATTTTTCTTTTCATAATTCATTTTTTTTCCCAGTAAACGTTTTCAGATTTGTGAGACATTGAAAGGAACAGACTTTGCAATGCAAGGAGAATAGGTGTGAGTGACTTATGGACACAGGATTTCAGTAGCGTGAGAGAAATAAGTTACAATTTGTGTGGAACAACACCACTTTCTTTTCTATTAGTTCAATCTATTAGACTACTGCAATTCACAGCTTCTTGTGATGTGTTTAGTGAGAGCCAGTGAATTCTGAAAGACTAGGGGGGAAACTTGACTTGAGTGATGTCCTTGCAAAGGGCAGTGAGGTTAATGCTAGCTTTGACCCCCTTTTCTGGGAAAGCACTTAAAAAGATGCAGCCACTAAATGATTCAATTAGTCTAACCTTTTCTACCTGCCCTTCTTAGAAAAGAGACTCCTCTGCCACAGCAGGAGCTCAAGACCATCCCCTTTGTCAGAACTGCACGCAGAGTGCAGTTGTTTGCACAATCTAAAAGCTTCTATAGGGCATTTTTAAAGGTGCAAAAAAGAAGGACTGCCCATGATCAGAGTCCAATGTCTTATGAAATCTTTCAAGACGATTGTATCATGTAACCTACAACATTAGTGTTGAAATAAAAGGGTCAGGAAAACAGAACCAAAAATCTAGGGTCTAGTGTAGGGAATTTGATAGCTTTCATTTTAAGAAAGGGGTTGACTGCACATGTGTGAATTTCCAGCTCTTTCCACAGCACACTGATTTCTAGATATTTAAGATCCACTTGTAGCTCATTTGAATCTGCTGCCGAGTGTCCTAAAAGCTTGTGAGGGTCCTCTGTGTTTCGTAAAAATTCTTTCTCACTTGAAGAATCGATATTGAATGTAAGCATAGACTAACTTTATTTTGTACTTGGTATTTGGAACAATGGGGACCTCATTATTTACTAGTACTTTTTTTCAAGCAACAGAAAATTATAAGGCAAAAGAGACTTAAAAATTTCCAATTACAAAGCTTATGGTGTAGCAATGCTCGAGAGACATTTCTAAAAGTTCCCATTGCAAGGAAGAACAACGATAGTGATTTATCTATTTTCAGCTTAATATTTGGTGCATACTTTTGGAAATTCACTACTTCATAGTCAATGGGATAAGCTCATAAAATGTTTCTATATCTATGTCTTCAGTTCAAGCTATTTATCTATTCCTTCCATAATCTGTCATTCTGCAAGGCACAGGGAACACATGGTCTCATTAAATTACTCCACTAGAATCTTTTCTCTGAAGAGAAATTGTATAGACTTCTAGCTAAACCTTTTGAATAAAGAATAAAGAACAAAACGACAGAGTAATAAAGTGCTGAACTTGGAAATGTCTTAGTGTAGTCTCTATTTTGAATTCTAATATACCTAGCAGATGTCAATTTTGTCTGCTTATTTTCTCTGATTATTTTAACTTCTCTGTGTTGCAATACTCTGTCACTACAGTCTGGTGCATATTTAGCCATCAGAGATAATTCCTAGTAGGCTGCTTCTTTTGACTGTTTAAATTTTTCTACACATCTTAGCAAAATGTACATTTACAGATCAGTCACACTTTTGGAGTGATCTTGACTATCGTTTTGTGATAGTTAAATGTCACTTGTTTAGAAAAGAAGTACAATGTGAACATATTTTAAATATCGTGGAAAGTAGAAAGTGAAATGTTATTCATAATTTGTATTTCTACCTCATATGATTTAGATTTTATTGCATTATAAAGGCTCTATAATGCTTCACTTGGCTCTTACAGTTAATATTGCATATGACATTTTAGTTAATTACCACGGCTCTTTTGTTTGTCTCTAAGTCGCTTGGGTGTCTGCTCATGTCTTTCCATGTCTCCAGCTGCCCTCCTAATACAATCCAAGCACTATCTTCCTGAGATGTGCAGCATTTTTTTTCCAGCAGTTCACAATTTTGGTTCATCTCTACTCTGTAGTTGCAACTCCTTGTTTTAGAATGTGAATCTACTCATTTTATCGTTATGAAAAGCTTTCCAACATTTCTTTATGATCCCGAGATAAATGACATTCTTCTTACACCCTCAGCCTTCAATTTCCAAGAAGCCAGAAGGTCAATGTTTGTGTTGGGGGCTGTGCTCTCTGTGGAGGTTGTATTGCAGAACCTGCCTGTAACTCTTTCTCTCTCACGCACTCTGTGTGTTCCATGTTCTGCTGTAGTATGATCAATCACTGCCTCTGTCATCATATACCCTTCTCTTCTGTGCATCATTTGTCCCTTCAACATTTTCTTTTGATTATTTTTGTCTGTGTATGCATGTGCATGTATGTGTATGATGTACAGGTACATGTCTGTGGGTATATGCACTTGTGGGTGTAGGAAAGTTGAAGCCAGAGGAGGAAGTTGTGTGTCCCACTCTATTACTCTCCATGTTCATCCCTTGAGACAGGTCCTGTCACTGGATTTGGAATGGGGATAGTGGCCAGATAACCCATGTTATCTTCCTCTCTTCATTGCCACAGTGTTGACGTTATTGGAATGTGGTCCCTCCTGATGTTGTGTGCTGGGATTCAAACTCAGGTTCTCATGTGTGCACAGTAGAGTCCTGGCCACTGACCCATCTCCACAGAACAGCATTTTCCTTTACACTAAGGACAACCGTCTCTGCACTTTATGGCCTGCCTAAATCTAGAATTCTTCACTCCATCTGAAACTTAACCTATCACATATCCAAGGATCCAATCTCATTCTGAAGTTGTAGGTAGGTAGGATTTAGGGAATATTATTCTAGTTAGTTTGAGTTACTGTCTTATCATATATAAGTTTCTAGATGTAGCTGAGCTTATTCATAGACTTTTGACCTACTTCCAAATTGTCAACCTCTCTTTGTAGCTTCATAAGATAGTAATGCATCTCAGAAGATTATTTAATATTCAATGGAACTAGCTCTAAACATTACTTTTTTTTTAACTCATTTTCTCTACTATTTTTCAGTATATTTTTTCATGTTACCTTAAAGTTGTATATTTCCAGGAACTAATTCTCCAGTCATTTGTAAGATTTTTCTTAAATGTATAAATTACCTTAGAGCAATTAGACATCCTTATTCTTATGCTACTGATGCACCCATTATCAATTCTTCACATTCTTTAACATATAGAAGGCAAAGCAAGCTATGATTTTTCAATTTTCATGTATTTTAATTCCTACTTTCCACTTATAAATTGCTGTTTACTCTTTTTAAAGGCTTATTTTTGTTACTTGTGTATATGTGAGTGTAGGCACTCAGAGAAGCTAGCCACATCTCATCCCATGGAGCTGGAGTTACTTGTGGGTGTGAGCCACCTAGTGTGTGGGTGCTGGGAAGCAAACTCTGGTCCTCTACAAGAGCAGTGTGGCTTTGGCCCACTGAGCCGCCCACCCATCTAACCCCACATTTACCTCTTTTCTGTATGCTTCTGCTTGCTTTGGTTGAAATTCAATACTTGATTGTATTATCACTGTTTGGAAGAAAAAAAAATTAAGTTAGTTAGTGGTTAGACTAATTTTATGAGTTAATTCTTATACTGTGCTTTTGTTATATGAACTGTTTTATAAGTTCCAAAATTCAGGTTTGAATTTTCATTTTGGATGTAAGTTTCACAATTTTCTTGAGATAAATGTACACTCTTAATATATTAAGCATCATGATATTTAGGGAAAAGAATACAGATATAATGATGAATTCTATGTTGAATATCATACTTTAGAAATAGGTCAGTGAGACTGTGCAGTCAACCTTCTCTTAGAGGCTGCATGCCCCTCTGGAGATGGCCAACATGAAATGAACTTATACGGCATCTTTGGAGGCTCCCTGTCTTATAATGTTGTATCAGGGCTTTTAGATTTTTAAAAATTGTGATGGTTTGTATATTCTTGGACCAGGGAGTGGCACCATTTGGAGGTGTGGCCTTGTTGGAATAGGTGTGATCTGGTTGGAGTAGGTGTGACCTGGTTGGAGTAGGTGTGTCACTGTGGGTGTGGGCATAAGACCCTCACCCTAGTTACTTGGAAGTCAGTCTTCTACTAGCAGCCTTTGGATGAAGACGTAGAACTCTCTGCTCTGCCTGCATCATGCCTGCTGGATACTGCCATGCTCCAACCTTGATGGTAATGAACGGAACCTCTGAACCTGTAAGCCAGCCCCAATTAAGTGTTGTTTTTATAAGACTTGCCTTGGTCATGGTGTCTCTTCACAGCAGTAAAACCCTAACCAAGACAAAATGTTATTTATTTTTCACTATTTTACCTCTAATTTTTTCCTTAAATGTCTGTTATGATATAGTATAGAATTTTTATGGGATTTCCAAGTGTGTGAATGACTGTATCTGTATTTCCTTTGCCTTCTCTTGGGCTTTTTTTCCTTCTGTTTTATTCAATTCTGATGTGTTAGTTTTTGTTTTGTCATTATATCATTACTGTATTATACTGTATCTATTACCTTGTAATGTATTATGTTATTTTATTATTCCTCAGAAGCCAGTTTTTTTTTTTCTTATGAGAGACAGAACAGGAGTGAATCCAGATGAGACAGCAGCTGTGGAGGAACTGGGAGGAGAGGAGGAAGGAGAAATTGTAATACTGTAATCAGTATATATTGAGAAAAAAATCTATTTTGAGTAAAAGGATAAAAACAAAATTAATCACTGAATCAAGATGATGTGCTAAGTGATTAAAACAAACAAACAAACAAACAAACCACCTGAAATGTATAGAGTAAGGGATCACTGATAAATTACTAAAGAAATAAATGCTTTTGATACTGTGGACAGATTTCAGTCAAAATTCACTTGCAGAGAGAATTTGTATGTCCATCAAGCTTTGTAATTTACGCAGAATAATTTGATGATGACTGACAGGAGAGTCAGACAATCCCAGAGGAAACATGGTGGTCACTGTGTATGTTGTCATTGTGATGTGGCGCTTTCTCAATAGGAATAGTGAAAAGTTTAAAACATTTGCTTGCTTTCTTTGTTGTTGTAATACATGTGCAATGCATATGTACCATAAGTAAGTAATTTTAGAAAGCTCATGGTTAACTTATTTTTCACATTTATCTATTGGTCACATTTTATCTATTTAAGTGTATAGTTCTGTAGTTATTTTTCCATGAAGCTATATTTCACATATGAGGCTTATTATGTTTAATTATTATGACTTTCCAGAAAATTAACAAAAAATGTATCATATTAGAGGCTAAAAGTAGAAACTTTTTTTGCTTTACAGCTGGATAATAATATCCAATTTTCATTTAATTCTTTTGAATTCCTTCTAGAAATAAACTCATGCTTTGAATTGATGTCAAATTTACTTTTGAAGGAAAATTTTGCTAAATTTAATACTTGTGACTCATTTTTTATTTCTTTGAAAACTGGATTTTAGATATTTAAAAAACTCAAGTTTAAAAAAAATTATTGTATTTTCAAAACTCTGATGCAAATCCAACAGGGTTTTCTTATTTTAAAAGCTTGATTTTATTGTGCATTTAATGTAAATAATACTTGGTCATTCTTTTTATCATATTTTTTCTATCTGATGATTCATTTTAATTTAAAAGTCAGATTGCCAAACTTGTACATAAGTCCTGTTGCAAATTAGGGGAGTAACATTGAATATAAAATGAAAAAACTTGGAGAAATTCTAATTTTCAGAATGTTTTTCATTCTATGGACATTCACTATCACTTCATTTATTTAGATGCTCCTTGAATTTATTATTTTTATCATATATTTATTTATTTGTGTTTATATCTCTCTGTGTGTGTGTGCGTATGTATGTGTGTTTACACATGTTCTGGTGAATATGCTGCATATAGAGACCAGAGGACGACCTTTGTGAAGTCGGTTCTCTCCTTCCACCTTCAAATTTTTTAATTATTATTTTATGTAATACTTTATCATTATAAAATCCTGAATCAAATTTACAGAGTTCCATCGTAGAATTTGTCATTTGATATCTTTTCTGAAAGGTATACAATGTGCCTTCTCTGTATATCTTCTCTTTTCATTCAGGAGTTCTGTTCAAGAAACTTCTCTTAAACACGAACACACACTTTCATTATTATCTTCCAACACTAAAGTAGCTGGAAACCCTACAAATGTCACAGTAGAAGAAAAATCAGCTTATTGATTAGTCTTAATTTAAATACCTGTCCTGCTATTTTATTGCCTAGGTAATCTTAGGCAGATATCTTAGGCTCTCTTTTGGTTTCAGTTTTATCATCTATAAAATGCAAAAATACTGCATGTCTCCTAATGACTTTGTGAAACCAAATGAAGTTATATAAATATGATACTTAAACCTTATATCAAAATGCAGTTTTAAAAGTATTTATTTTCAATTCACAAGGAGGGTGGTAGTAATCTCTTCAGAATGCTACAATCAGATAATTGTTGTCTTGACCTTATTGTATAAATAAAAACAGTCCCTTTGGATTATCTATAATGCAAGAAACTGCTGGAGAAGATATGGGTCAAATAGAGTAAATATGGTTTCTGCTCTTGGACTTATTATGCTCAGAAATTGGTTAATCAATTACATGTTGTGATAATTACAGGGTGACAAGACCATGCTCAATTGCATGTCACTTCCCTAAGAACCTTCCTTATTATCTTTGTCTGGTCATCTCGTTCTTATCACTAAAAATTCAAGCTGACTACTTCCTCCTTCAGCTGGCAAGATCCCCTCAGTGTTCAGGAGCTCCCAGAACACTCTGATAACTTCGAGTTTAAATCTAATTTTATTCTATGAATGTCTTCTGAAGGCAGAGATCATGTTTGAAAACTTGCTTTCAAACCAGCTGATGTTTAAGGACCAAAAAAAAAAAAAAAAAAAGTATTTTTCTCATCAAACTTACATTTTCTTGAGAATGGTTGTAAAGCCTGAGTGGAAAAATACAACTAAAGTTTCCCTGAAAGCACATCAAGGTAAAGTGTTTAACAATTACAAATAATGGAACCCTGTGACAGAGAAATGGATTGAAATAATTGTGACACTTAAAGTCTAAATAGGTTCGCCACCGTAAATAAAGGAATCAAGGACACCCGCTTCATTTTCATACTCCCTTTCAAACCCATCTGCATTGCCTGTATATCAAACGACTTTCAAAGACACGAGTTAGGCTTTGAGAGACAGGAGCATCTCTGCGTGTTTGCTGATTATGTTTTTAATTCTCTGAGAAGCAAACAATTGCTGTTCATTTTACCTTCCTTCGTGATTTATTTGATTACTCAGAAGCCTATCCTTGAGCTCTCTCAGTAATTCCCACTCACAAATGCACTTGTAAACAACTCTAGCCAGTTTTTTTTTGTAATGTAATACCACTTCTTGTATTAATGCAGTGAATAACTATTCTGTTAGTTATCTCATGCTTAAAATAAAACAGAAAGATACAAAGCATTGGCTGAGGTTTGCAAGCTGAACAAATAGAAAGCATCACTTAGAGTAATGTGAAATTTGTCCCTATGTATCATTTTCTACATCTCACTCAGATGTTTTACTCATCTCCAGTACATCTATAGTCACCATTATTGTGGCAGTCTAGTAGACCAGAGAAACAAACGTGGTATATTAAAGAATCGCATTAAAAAGAAATGATAATATGAATTAATTCTCACAATGGCTCCCTTTCTCAATGAATAAAATCTAAATTGCTTATTGAAGAATGCAACTTTATTTATGTATGTTGAACATGTATTGCATTTTCTGAGTTTAGCATTTCTACAAGACTCTAACAAGTCCTAGTGCTATTAAATGCTTTTCTTTTCTCTCCTTTTCTCTTCTTTTCCTTTAGACACAGTCCTACAATTCTCTATTTCAGGCTTGTACTTTTGTATTTGACAGTTACGTCTGCGTCTATGCATCCATCCATCCATCCACCACCGCCCCCCCCCCATCCACTGCGTCAAGAAAGATTAATCATTGAGATTCCCAGAGGTGAAGTACAGTTTTGGACAAGAAATATAAAATGTATTTGGTGACTGTTGACAACATCCATGGAAACAGAGGTAAGCTTTCCAGATTGCATTAGATCTAACCCTGTTTTAATCTTTATCATTGTTCTGTTCCACACTACCTCTTAAAGAATCTGGATTTACTGTCTTATCTAAAGCTGATATTTGAGAGCAAGAGGTAAGTTGGCAGTATACTGGGTATCTTATAATGGATCCAATGTATATAATGTATCATGGGCATACTCATTATTCCAGGCTGTAGCACTGTGTTTCCATTGGAAGGGCCCTTTGAAAGACCTTAAGATTTGAACTCAGATTTGACTTAATCTTTGTGTTTCCAGTATATGGAAACCTATGATCTCTTGGATGTCAATGAAGATTGGAGAAAATGGATACTGTGGAAAGTAAGAGAAGTATAAGTCAAATTTGAAAAGTGAAGGAGAGGTTTGGAGACAGCACTCTCAGCTACTCTCTGATTCCTCTCTGTGCAAGACTTGGATCAATCTTTATTGTTCTTCAGTTTTGTATGCGATGTTATCAAATGGAAATAGACATCAAATGTTGGGACAGGAAGTAAAAGACCAATGTGGAAAAGTAGAAAACATTAATGTTCTAGTTGGTCTTCTGTTGCTGTGTTAGAGCATCTTGATCCAAGGTGATTTGGGAGGAAAGGCTTATTTCAGTTTTCACTTTCAGGTTACAGTCCACTGATGAGGGAAGTGAGTACAGAAGCTTAAGGAAGCGTCCTAGAATCAAAACTATAAAGAGGTGTTGTTTACTAGCTTGCTCTGAATTTGTTCACCCAACTTTCTTATACAGTCTAGAACACCTGACTAGAGATGGTCTCACCTACAGTAAGCTGAGCTCTGTCTTAGTTAAGGTTTTCCTGTAGTGGACAGACACCAAGACCAAGGCAAATCTTATAAAGGACAACATTTAATTGGGGCTGGCTTACAGGTTCAAAGGTTTCAGTCCATTATCATCAAGAGGGGGACATGGCTGTATCCAGGCCGGCATGGTGCAGAAGGAACTGAGGGTTCTACATCTTCATCTGAAGTGTGCTAGCAGAATACTGGCTTCCAGGCAGCTAGGATAAGGGTCTTAGAGCCCATTCCCACAGTGACATACTAGTCCAGCAAGGCCTCACCTACTCCAACAGGGTCACACCTTCAAATAGTGCCACTCCCTGGGTCTAGCATATACAAACCATCACACCCTCTCACACCAATCATCAATCAGAAAATCTATCACAAACATGGGCACAGGTCAATCTGATCTGGGCAATTCCTTTATTTGTGGCTCCTCTTCCTAAGTTCTCTAGGTTGTATTAAGTTGACAGTAAAAACTAACCAGCTGTTCCACTCAAAGCAGAGAATGACCTGACTTAAGGTAGGTCTTGATAAACTTGATAAACTGATTCTTGTAATTTTCTCAGCACAGACAAATAGTGAGTCTTAAAAGGGAGGAAATGGAAGAAGCGGGGTGGAGGTGGGGAGAGATAGGAAAAATAATCAGCCAGTTCAAAGGAGAAGCATGCATCTTGGCAAGTGTGAAAATGCCCTGTGAGAGCTCTAGCTGCCTTATAGTCTGAAATTAGTGAAATTCAGATGAAGAAATCAGCCAAATTTTAAGTTGAATTGCAGCTGTTAAATTCTCAGCCCTGTTAGACATCTGTGGCCAAATTACAGAATTCAGCAAAGTACAAATTCTGACTTCGGGAATAACATGAGGATTGAAGGTGGTGGAAGATCTTAATTTTTGTCAGCGTCTTCTACTTTCTGGTTTAGGCATTTCATGCTGAAACACTGATAAGGTTTTCTAAAGCAAAGCATTATCAGTGATTGTCATTTGGTACACGTCTTACAGGATGTGGCATTACCCTCTTATTATGAGAACAAATTCTAGAAGAGCTCATTACTTCTCTGCCTCTGTTCATTGTACCATACATCCATTTATTCATTAGGTCTTTTATTCATCGATCTTCTTTTGAACATGTAATGAGTTATTGGCACTCTTCTAGGCATAAGAGAGGCAATAGTGAATCAAAAGAAAGTTTTCTCTATAGAGCTCATATTCCAATGGGAGAGAAATTTTAGACATCGATCCAATCTTTGAATAAAATAAAATAAATGGATGAAACAGAAGCAATTATAGAGGTGGTAGAAAAGATACATTTGAGGTGATGGGGATGAATTTGGATTCTAAGATATTGTTGTCATCTGTTAATGAAGACGCCCTTCCTCTTTTGTAATGCTGCTTTGTTTATTTCTATGTGTAAAAAAAAAATCTCTATTTCTCACAATGAGGTCTTGGGTTGAGTAGAAATTCAGTGAGCTGCAGATAAGTGTGTCACAAGGGATTGACCAAAGATAGAGACCAGATATGTAACCATGCAACAGAGCAGACTCAGTATAGCCAAATGATAATCTTATTTCAAAATTTGCCTATTTGTTTCCTGATTTTCATTCCTGTTTCAAAAAAAGTGAAAATATTAAATAAGAGTTTAAATATCTTTGATACCTCCAAGAAACAGAACTGATTTCTATTTTTTTCACAGGATTTTTTCACTTGTATATATACTACTCACTAAATATACTTTCTACCCACTTTCCTTGTTTGAAAATACTGGAGAAAAGTCTCAATTATTGTAGAAATCTATCTCCATGATTATTTTCCCTCACTTTCTTCATCTTATTTTCAAGGAGAATTTTTATTCTGTCTTTATTCCCTCAAGCTCTCTTTACTGTGGCTCTTTGGAATACCAGGCATACTGGCAGGCTCTTGGACTCTCAGTGAGCAATTCCACTTGGGCTCTCAAAATAGCTGCCTTACCCAGAGAAAGAACTATTGCTGTCCAGGAGATTTCTAGAGTAATCACATTTTTAATTTCTATAGCTCTGAGCAATACTTCCTTGGGAGCTCTTCTAATGCCTAAGCTTAGAGATGGTCTCTGGAACTTGAGACCAGCTCACCATAGCTGTCACTGTAATAGCAACAACCTCAGTGGAATCTTGGAAAGAAAGAAATCAAAAGCTTTCTAGCATTTACACAGGGTTTCTGCAAAGGCTCTTCTGAGGGAAATAATTAGTCTGGAGCATTATCTGTTGACAAAACAGCATCCCAAGAAGCTGGAGTTAAATGCCAGAGATTTCAGAAAACAGAAGGAAGAGAATCCTCAATTTCAAGGTCCTTACTCTTGGCAGCTCCCATAGATGTGAGACAAGAGAAAAATTTTTCTCTAAGCTTAACATTGAAATGAGCATAGGTTGTGAAATCTTCCTTAGAGTAAGCCAATTTTTTTTTTTTTTTTTTTTTTTGCTACTACAATGGTCTAACTAATGCTGTTTACTCTCCATCCCAGAGAGGAGTTTCTTTCTTTGTTTCTTTTTTATATTAAATGAAATCTCCCAGGGTGCTCACATTAGGTTCACAGGGGAACAGTAATTCAGCACATACCCGCGTTCCCAGTTTAAGAAATCTTGCAAAGTTTGTACAGAAGCAGCTAGGATGTATTTTTACAGAAGTCAAACATACAAGGGAAAGCTAGGTGCATTCTGTTTGTCTACCTCTTTCATCAGCTCTCTTTCTTATTCTCTCAAACTTGTTGGATACTTGCAAATCGCCCATACTGTTTTCATGCAGCAAAAATTCATTTACCTGCAGGTGATAATTGATGTATACACACAGAATTTATAAAAATTGTATCCTGAGTGCATTTTTATGTATTCAACAAAAACAGCAACAACAAAAACGTGAGCTTCAATTTACTTAACATCTCAATATTTCTTATGTTGTCCACTAATGATTTCTATATTTATTAAATTGTTCATTAGATTGATGTCTTTCTATAGATATTAAAGTGCTTCATCAGGTCAAGGTCTATCACTGTGTGTCACCCTGGACCATCAATATTGTCACAAGCACAGACAACTGGTTTCCAAAAATATTTAATAAATGAACAAATTAATTGTTTTTATTTATTATAACACTTATTCATTACTATTATTTTCCTCATTTTGTAAAAGGGAAAACCAAGATGCAGAATAGGGGTCGCCACCCCAAAATCATATAATGAATAAGAAACAGCTGACTTCAAGTCCAAGCTTATTCAACTTTCTCACCCGCCCTTCCATTCCATCCTTCATCAGACAGAATGCTAATGGACAAATTGTCTACTCTGCTGACAGATTTTCACGTTAATTGTTTGCCTTACAGCCTTCAAGGGAGCCAAGCAAGCTATCTGTGCAGTCAGAATTAGACAGCGTGCGGCACTTACCGATTTTGAGTGGTTTCTTTCCTCAGATGTACAAAAGCAGGCTTCTGTTAATGTGTTTACTCATTTGTCTTGGCTTAAGGTTTGCTTTGGTCAGACTTAATGGGCCATCCATTTCTTCTATAAGCCAACCTGCTCCTCTCCTCACCACATCCTGCTCTGTAGGCACCTTTTAGGTGAATTTGACCTCCATAAGTTTCAATAATGGTATCAAAGTTTGGCCTACAGTATCTTATGGGAAAGTGCCCGAGATGGTTCTTCCTTTTATTTAACAAAACTGCGAGAATGAAGATTCCATACCCAAGTTAATTTTACAAAAATTTCCATGAAAGAGGGACACCAAGACATGGAGGAAATGGGGACTTCCTGTCCAATCATTTCTGCAGTATCCTTGTATCTGTTGAATATGCTCTCAGTTCAGGCCCATTTCTCTGATGTCACTTACATGCCATTGGCATCTCACTTCATGTCCATGTAGGTTTGTAAGTTGGTCTTTTTGCCACCCCCTTTCTCCCTATTTTCTGTGATTCTCTTTAGAGAAATTTTGCATTCTCCTTTTTTATACTATACTTAACTTGATGCTCAGAGAATATCTTTGGCAAGAAGAAATGTCTTCTGTCTCTTTCTCTATTGACATTAACACACCAGTTGCAACAACATAATGCATGCATACTTAGGTGCACACATGTGCACACAAACACACAGCGCAGAGGATTAACATGAAGAGAGATGTGTATGGCTTATTTCCAATTACCTTATTTTCGTTGTCTTTTTCCATTTCAACTTTTGAATACTATTACCTGTAACTTCTTTCTTTCTTTCTTTCTTTCTTTCTTTCTTTCTTTCTTTCTTTCTTTCTTTCTTTCTTTCTTTCTGGTAATATTCCCGTATATCTAACTCTCAACTAGTTTCGCTATTTCTTCTCCAAGCCATCATGCCAACTTCCTACTTCTCATACACTCTTTGATGTGTAGTCATCCACTGGAATACCACCAATCCATCAAAGATCACGCTGTTCAAGAAAACTGATTCTCCCTCTCCCAGAACATAGCCCCTCATCCAGGAGCTTCCATTTGGAATACATGGGTAACATGAAATGACACACCTTGTTAAAGTGCAGAGAACAGAAGACTGCAGACTGCTTAGTCTTTAATGTCTAATGCTTTTAGCCTATCTATGTCACACGCCTTTTCCCAGTGGTTTAGAGATCACTGTGGAGGAGGAGGCAGAAAGACTGTAAGAGACAGGCAGTGAATGGTGACAAGGAATACTATTTTCCAGAAAAAAAAAAAGGGGGGGGGGCACTAACACTCATTAACCTGCAGTGGTTTTTATCAAGATACACAGGACCTGTGCATGCTGAAGCCAAACAAAATCCCAGCATGAAGGGGAGAAATGGTGATGAAGAATATCACTTTTCTTTAGTAGATGATAGAATGAAGGCATTTAAATCTCCAATGTAGCCACATCATTACCAGGAAAATCAATCTGTAGATAGTATAGCAGAATATATGTTGTGCTGGTGGTCTAGTTCCAAGGGTCCTGAGGACATGGTCTCATTTTATTCTACTTTATCAGACACCATGAGCTTTTGGCAAAGAATTTACGAGTGTGCTCAGGATCTAAAGGCTGGGAAAATTAAACAACTATTCTGTTTGTTTGATAGAAGGATAAATTTCTGTACTCCTCATATTTGGCAACCTAGATCTTTTTGAATACCAATCCAAATACATTCAGCTGTTGGGTATTAGATATATCTGTTCAGGAGTGTTGCCAAGTGCAGGTTGTAGAAAAAAAAATCCCTGAAATTGGTGCATTACTCTGATGGAAAACTTGCTACCCATGCCTTGACATAGCCATTAGTGGGTACCCAAACTCCTACTGAGAGTAGATAAGGGACATCTGCAGCTTTTAATGTCAGTGTCCTCTGTGGTACACAGGACTATTCTGTCAGCAGGACTATATTCAGCAGCTCTCACTCTTAGCACCTATAGTTTACTAGTCCACATCCACTGCCTACATTCTTTATTCATATGTGCACTGCAGGACATAAAAACGTGCCATTTTAAATACATATCACAAAGTGCTACTTTGTCTCCATAAAGTGTTTGCTAATAATACTGAGTTGTAGTTTTTTGTCAAGATGGCAAAAAAAAAGTCCTCCTGTTTTTGAGCTTTGCTTATGTTCTTTTGTTCCTACTTGTAAACTTTTCCTTCCCTTTTTTTTTTTTTTTAACACAGCCTTGGAGAGTAAGGACATTAACTCTAATTTTGAGGGACTCAACGGAGAGATATGAACCTCGGAAGGCAGCTGCTCATTGCAGTGTGTGGGATAGTCTGACCGTGGCCTGAGTGTAAGCAAGAAGAATATGAAGTGGCGGGGAGCAACATTGGAAGAAATGAAGACATGATGGCTAGGCAATGCGTTTGGCAGAGGCACCAGCGAGATCCACATTTTATGATGTAAGAAACAATGACAGCCTAATTATGGATAGTTTGGATATCTTGTTAAAGTTACTTTAAAATATATATTGAATCTGTTTCTAAACCTTTATTGCATCATTTATACTCTTGTTTATTAAAGCCCCTACATTATCTTTGGGAAATCCTGTTATGATATCCTAATTTATGTGCTTATTCATCTTCCTGCTTGTTGTAGTCAATAATTATTGGCCATGTACCAGGAAATACTGCAGGGAAGAAGGATATCCTCTTTTATCATTTCTTTTTCTTTTTCCTCTTCCTCTTCCCTTTTCTTTTCCTTTCCTCCCCCTCCTCCTCCTTTTTTAATGAATCATCTGGCTTAATGGGGGGAATACATGCTGAAAGAAATATAAGGTGGTGGATACTGAAGTAGGAAGCATGGGGAGGTCTTATCTAAGTGAGTTCCTTCTGTAACATCTAGAATGATTTTTCCACAGTGGAGATATCCATGTTATTATGCATTGAAAAGCATCCCCAATGCTCAGCACTACCCTTAGAACAGGACTGAAATCTAAATGCTGCCTTAGGAGCCTGGGCTCTTCTTTACCTCGAATGTTCCTCATCTCTCCACTTTTTCATTTCGCTTCTTTCTGGGAAAGCTATCTTTTACCCTGAGGCTTTTCCATACACTCTTCTATTTGCTTAAGAATATCCCATTTAACTTTCTTCGAGTCTCTTCTTTTCTCTTGCAAAATATGACTTGAACTCCTGTGTGTGTTTGTAGACTGGATAGTGTGCTGCCATAGTAACCCACATTACTCCATCACTGCACAGAACATTCTACTGTTGAGCCTTGTTTTCTACTCCACCTCTCCTGGTAGAAGGTAACCTCCATGTCTGTTCAACATAAGGGCATCCCCACAGACTAGTAAAATGTCTAAGAAAATTACAGAAAAAAATTTGCATCAATTTTCTTTGATATCATTGTTACATTTCTGTATTGGTTTTAGAGTCTTGTTTTTTCCTACCTTTTATTATTCCTTTGACCTTTTCGTGAAGGCTTCGGTGATCACAGGAGTCTCCAAATTGCTCATTTTGGCTATAATATGGAGGGACTTAATCATTCACACAGCCAGGGAAATCTCATCAAAAGGCGAATATGATACCATCCCATGGTTTTAAGAGAGCACTGGAGAATTCTTCTTGCCTAGAATTATAAATTTGAAAATTACCAAGTAGTGGTAGGCTCTGTAGTTTTTCCCTGAAGTCTTCTTGTCTTTCAGTTTTATGTTCCTTCATACTGTTTTACTTTTAGATATCCTGTTTCTGTTAACTGGAGCACCTTCCCACCTTTCTACCTAAATGACTACTTGGGAAATTTCTGCTCATCTCTGAATGCTTTCTCAACTCTATAATCTCCTCTGAAGACCCTCTTCTAAAGGTTAAAAAAGTGGTTATCCTCCTATCTTCTATTAGTTATATTTAACCCTCTTTATCTCAATGCTTTATCCACACTATTACATAAATACCCCTGCAATTGCAGCTTTTCTCCTTTTGGATGGGGACTGGGATCTTTTATCACCTGGCATTTTCTCAGTTAAAAAATATAATACCATGAAAACTGCTACAGTTATATAACATAGAGACAACACAACATATATTTTGCATATCATCTACAGATGGATATTCCTGGTAACCATGTGGAAAAACTGGAAATTTAAATGCCTTCCTTGTATCATCTGAAAAAAAAAATTGAAACTCTTCATGACCACTTTCCCTCTTTGTGCTGGGATTTTGTCTGACTTCAGCATGCACAGGACATATGCATCTTGTTAACAAGAACTGCAAATTAATGTGTACTAGTACCCTTTTGTTTTTGGAAAACAGTATTCCTTGCCATAATACTTCCTCTAGATCTTACAGTCTTTATGCCTCCTCTTCCACAGTGGTCTCTAAACCACTGGGGGAAGGCGTGTAATATAGATAAGCTAAAAGCATTAGATGTGAAATGCTAAGTATTCTGAAGTCTCCTGTTCTCTGTTCCTTAACCAGGTATGTGCCACCGTTTATATCTCCATGTACTGCAAAAGGAAGCTACTAGCTAAGGAGCTATGTGCATGGTTAGCTGCTAGGAGAGAGAAAATTGGTTTTCTTGAACGATATAGTAGATTATTTGTGTTCCAGTGGGTAACTACAAGTTCAAGAGTGTAGAGGAAGTAGAAACTGAATATGATGTGTAGGAGTATATGGAGACACAAAGATGGGCATGTAGGAAAGGAGAAGTGGACCTGGGAGGAATTTGGGGAGAGCAGTGAGTATGAGCAGATGCATTATAAGAAATTCTAAAAGAACAAATTTAAAAATGAAGTTCTTAATGTATCCTGCTATCCAATAACCACATCATATCCCACTTACATGAACAATTGTTAAATTTTTATTTACCAGACAAAAATACATTTAATTAGTTGCCAATACTGTTTATGATACCATTTTCACTTTTCTCTTTGAAACAGAGAGATACTAATAGGCTCACAACTTCAGTGAACTCTTTCTTAGTGGACCTTCATAAACATCCTCCTAGCAGAGAGAGGATCTGAGAAATTTCTTTTCCAGGATAGGGATAAAAATAGCTGTCCTACAAAGTATGACTTGGTTCCATACAGTGCAAAAGGTCATAGTAACTATGCCTAATTTCTGATAATAATCACAAGCAAATAAAAATGTTAAAGCTTGTACTTATTTGAAATCAATGGCAAGGTAGGCAAAGGGTTCAGTTTTCTTGATTATTTGATCAATATTTCACCCTACTCACCTGTATTCTTGCTATGAGGAAAGATTTAACAAAATAGATTTTATGAGGCAAATCCGTAGTAATATTTACATAAAATTTATCACATATGGACAAGATTTTGTTTTCACATTCTTAGCAAATAAAGCACTAAAAGTCCTATGAAGAGCCAGGAAACAAAACCTAAGACTACTCCTGTAATCTCTAAGAAACTTTAATGGCCATAACTTTCTTTTCATTCTTAGTAAAAGGGTAGTTTAAGTAATTTATGAAGCACTAGCCGGAAATTAACTATGCAAAAGCTTCCACTACAATAGACTCCTTAGTAAGAAAATGGACCACAGCTTGAAATATGTTTCCCAAACTGAAGTTAAGGTGGAAGTGTATTTTTGAGACACATACAGCTTACAAAGAGAAGATATAAGTAAGTTTGCCTGTTAAGTGATACAGTCTGTCAAAAAGAGGATTCCAATAGAGTTGGGCTTGCAAGAATTCTGCCAACTTCACCAGAAACTACCCTGATTTTGTAATTGTTAGCCAGATCATTCTATTTCTTTTGAAAGCTCAAAAGGTTTCAATGACTCCAACAATTACTGGGGAAATGTCAAATCCCCACCTTGGAGCAGTTCGTTACACAATCATTGAGGCTGTTCATGCTAGAAAAAAAAATTTCCATTTCAAAGTACTTCTTTCATTTCTCATGTAAAGAAACATAAAGATCACATATTTTAAAGTCTCCTGTTCAGATGAGCATGAAGATATGCAGGGAATTTTAAAACTTTTTAGTTTCAAGGCCTCAGCTAAAAATTTTTTAACCAGATTCCCTGGAAGGAAATGCTGCTACTGCTCCTTCACATAAAAAAGTCATTAGTAAAGACTGGAGGATTTTGAATAATTTAGGTACTTGACTGTGCTTCAGCTTTCAGAGCAAAATCTTTATAGGAACCTGCCATTCCC